>JAENPR010000476.1:0-487706 GCA_018135685.1 Themeda triandra | reverse complement strand
TGGGAGAAGCAGGACCTGGAGAAGATGCTGTCGGCCCTAAGTAGACTGGCGACATTTTTTTAAAACAACAGCTATCAATATAGAATAGACGGTTACTAAAGATTTTGAAGCATATATCCAGAATGGATCTGAGTGAATGAAGATGACTCATAAATTAGATGTTAGAGCTATGTTTAATTTTATTTCACAGTTGAGGTGTATGTGCAACTTGCGGTTTATTTGGATTTACTTATTTTGTAGCGGATTAACCAGTTCAAATTACAAAAAGCTAAATATCTTTTATGAGAAGTACAGAGATAAAAGTTTGTTCTTGACTAGGGTTCTCATGCAGAATCATATCAGAAATAATATAAAAATAGATGTTTTATCAAAATGAATTTATCCCGTGTGCCGCTTAATTTTGTGTTATGTGTGGTTCTTCTGCGGGCATTGGCGAGCAATCACAGTGTGGTGGGTACTTTTTGCTGATCCTCAATCACCTGGTTTCAAGTCTTAGGCCTCTTCTGCAACAGGGCTCATCCCTTCCTGGCTATGAAGGTGAGTCACAACATCTCTTCTCTCCAGACTAAAAATAGACTCTAATTTTTGTGTACTGAAATAGACTAATTTCAACTATGATAATTACTGCTCTAATTTGATCACACTTCAATATTTGTGAACAGGTACACATGACAATAGTGCAGACACATGAAGGAAACAAGACCATGCCCATCTACGGAGCTTGGCCTCAAAGCCGATTGAGGTGACAATGCAAATATTTTTTGAGTTGATAACATTGTATTGCCTTTGGGTGTTATAGCCCCCAGCAGCTCCATTTCTTATTCAATTGCTTATTTGTTCCCTAGGTTTCAATGTGATTGTAGATTCAGACACGCTAGGAGCTTAAATCTTAGATATGAAGGAACAAATTAAGACCAATCACCTGAGAAACCCTAACATTGTTTACCTTTTGTCAAAAAATAGAAGATAGGAATTATTCTAGAAAAAGTCATTGTCTATCAATTATTAGGCAGCTTCTGTTGTATATGTACTTTGGCTTTTGCGATAGAATTAGGCAAGCTTATGTCACTTATTTTGTTCCATATATTTATTTTGTTTTTTGCAATAGAATTAATATTATTCTATATTTGTAATTTGGCTTTTCCAATAGCAGATCTGGGATTATGATACTTTGTAGTGAAAACAAATGAGATGACACTCCAAATACTATGTGTCAAGATTGTTTTCTAAATCATGTGTGGATTGAAAATGTGTGAATGGTGTTTTACTTGAACTCTCTGTACTGAAAACCCCCATCGCTGTCGATTTTATTAGCTAACATTGCTGATTTGGTTTCCCATGATATGTTCTTTGGCAGGACCCATCATCCTTGAGGATTATCATCTATGAAAAGCTTCCTCTGTTTGACAGGGAATGTCTTCCTGAAAGTGTGTGCACCGGGAGCCAATGCCAAGGGTTTCTTTGAGGTCACTCATGCTGTCATGTTCATCACCTTGTTTATGTTAGGTATGGAACTAAATTTATCTCCCTTAAACAACATCATTGTCTGTGGTGCCTTATGGAGCTCATAGCGATTGACTGGTTTAAGGACAACAAGTGTATGTATCATGTTGCTAGGAGGAAAGGATCAGTGGCTCAGATCAGAAAACAGATAGAAATAAAATGACAAAAATGTTTGTATTTTTTCATTACATATTGCAAGTTCACCAGGAGAATTCAAGCATTTCAGCATTATGCTCCACTTGCAGTAAGCATGAGCAACACTCACATGCCTTTACTGAAGAGTGAAGACCAGCGGAGCCACATGCCTTTATAGAGAGGTGTGAATTGGTGCTCCTAAAGGTCTCCACCAAATTGAATTGTTATGTTTTAACTCGCATGGAGAATGTCGTTTTTTTCACCTGCAGCAAAGTTCCTGGGTTCATGATCTCTTTTTCACCTATACGTTCTATACAGGGTCTTTTGTTTTCGTTTTAACTAAAAATACAGTTTCTGCTTGCAGAAAAATAAGAAAAATAAATATAGTTGTGATATTATAATGCAGTTGAACAGACTGAAACATTGAAGGCAGTTAGCACAACTATTAAAGAAAGGGTGCACTGCTGTACCTAGCATGTTTTGGACTCTTCTTTACTTGGCAAGTTGGCATGTGTCCTTTAAAAATTCTTGTCAGCTATGGTTTGTTTTGATTTTTGTATCTAAGTATCATCTTTAATTTCTGTTATGTTTAACAGGTTCAGATTTCTGATAGTTCATCTTTGCCATGATCTTGAAGGAGCATACACGTGTACGGAGTGAAATTAAAAAGAAATGTGGGAACCTTCTGAATGTTGTATCTCTGTAAAGAAAATATTTTGACGATGTCATGGCACTATTGCATTAGAGATGACCGAGGAATCTTTGAAGCCTGCGATGACATGCCCCTCAAGGTGAGAAAGCTCGCTCATCTTAAATGGTCTACCTTTTACCTCTTGCTACCTTTTCTTGTTGCCAAGTCAAGTTTCCATTCATCTCCTGTTTTGAGATAAAATAAAGTTGTGCAAAAAATAACATCAATTAAATTTATTTTCAGAGGTATTTAGAAGCATGCCTTTGTTGTTTTTTTTGTATGTTTGGAAGATTAAACTTATGATGCAAAACTTCGGCAGGTTCTTGGACAAGGCGTGGACCATGAAAATGTCTCACAGTTCATCTTTAAATTGGCTTCTGTCCTTGGTCCTTCATCAAAATTTATAGTTTATCCTGATTTTTCGCTACACTAGGAATTCCATTTTGTTCATTAAGTGTGGGTGGTGCACGGAAATTCACTTCCACCAATTGGTGCAGCCGAGGATCACATTAACAACTGTTTTGAGCATGGTAGTATGCTGCAGACTGATGGAGAAAACAACAAAAATGCTTTGTTTACCCAGTGTCACAATGGATAGTGTTGAGCTTTCGAATATTGCTCTGGATAAGTACATGAAAAGCTGATTAGGAATAGTGGCATGACATTCAATTTTGTTTGTGTGCATTCCCTGTATTTTGGATTAATAGGTGTGTATACATAATCCATTTAATCACGTTGCAATAATGTCTGATCGATTTGTATGCTGTAATATGTGCTCTTAGTAGATAAATGATTTTACAGTCAAAAAGTAGCAAACCAGATTTCAGTTATATATAATAAAGAATTGCTTGCTTTATGTCATATTAATATAGTTTTAAAGCGCATCCTTTAAATAAAACCGTGACAACGCACGGCACTATACTAGTACTCCTCCGTTCCAGAAAACATGCAATTCTAGCACAGTATCTCTATTTCAATCCACCAAGTTTGACAAATTATAGATAAAAATTATAAATAATTACAATATCAAATAAATATCATTAGATTATTTATAAAATATATTTTCATAATAAATTAATTTGGAGCTATAAATATGAATAGTATTCGTTAGAAATTTGGTCAAACGTGAGCTACTTTATCTGGCACGCAACCCATAGTTGCATGTTTTTTGGAACGGAGGGAGTAATTATAAATACAGTATTAATCACTTATCAGCGTAGTCCCTTCGGACTGACTGGCTTCGAACATTCAGACGTGAACTTTTTTTGTGGGGGGGGGGGGGGCGGGGATTCAGACGTGAACTGACACAGTGGTCTTGGCACGGCCCGTGAAGTCAATGTACAATAATAATGCGGCCCAACATGCCATACATCGGGTGAGATGCCCATGAAAGCACGGGCCTTTACGACAGTAATGTCAAAGGAGCCGGATGTAGAAATGTTTGAAGCCCATGTCAACTGCCGAGATGGCGGAACCAAAAGGAGCAAAATAATAGCCCAATAAAGCCCATTTTGTCACATTGATCTCTCTCCAACTTTTTTCCGCTGTTGATAAAAGACAACGTATGTTGATGTAAAAAAAACAGAAAAACAGATGACAATATATGTATCTTAAGATTGGTAAAATCACCAGATGCATTTGCGGAATTTAATTGTATGGAGCCTGGGTCCATTCACTCTCCAATGCATCCCCTCACCGATGGTTGACACATGGCACATGAAAAAATAAGGTGATAACGACAATTTGTTAACTTCCTACTGCACGGAATAAATTGCATGGTGGGGCATCACATGATTGTGATTTTTTTTTTCTCACATGGTACATGTCAACCATCGGTGAGGGGGTACATTGGAGAGTAAATGGACCCAGGGTCCATACAATTTAATTCCTGCATTTGCTATCAAACTATAACCACCTTGCTTCACTATGGGCATGACGGGTCTGCTTGGTTGCAAGTTAATTTTGGCCAAATCAATATATAGACAAGTTCAAAAGATATGGCATTCAATTGGTTTGGTGCCAAAATTTTGACAACACGTTCCAACTCTTTGGCCTAACTTGCACTACCAAAATAAAGAACACAGTTAATTATAGAACAAATAAACTCAGAAAAAAGATATGAGGAACCATGTCTGGAGCGAGGACTTACTCCCTCCGTCCCCGAAAAGCATGTAAATCTCACTTTTCAAGGTTGAAATAGCAGAGGTGCGAAATTATGTGTCACAGTGTCAGCTGGGAGAATGCACCGAGGACAGGGCCGCGATTCTTCCGATTCTGAGGCCTCTTGGGCCATGTGGAGCATCCTGGATGGATGGATGCATAGGGTCACGCAGTGAGTGGTTTCCACCGCACGCTCTTCCTTTTTTAATTGGCGGGTCCCAAAAATAGGTACTCATCTCGCACACACGTTTACATGATTTGAGGGACAAGATTCAAACTTCAGGATCACATGCTTTCAGGGACGGAGGTAGTAGCACGGATAGTCTAAAAGCTCCACAACAAGAACCCAAACCACTCTCGGGTCCTGTCACCTCTCGCTCTCCCCTCCTCTTTTCAAATAGCAGCGTCGTCCACTGAGAGATCAACAGATGTTAAGCCTTTTTCTGGTCTAAAGACACTCATCAAGTCTTGTGCCCCGATCGATTTTTTATAAACCAAATTCTCCAAAGATATCATGATATCATGCCCATTATCCTTTCCACAGGCTTCGTTACAGTCACGTAGTCACGTGTTTGTCATCCTGTAATATTTTATCCCCTGCCAACCGTATCCCGGCCATCATTCCAATCCCAGCTACAAGCCAAGTTTAGAACACCATATCCGCTAAACAACCAGTAAATTCTCCATCACAAAAGGAAGAGGAACATTCAGTCGGCCACTAATACTCCTCGTCCTTCTCTTGAATATACTTACGCGTGCGTGCCCACTGCCCAGCAGCTTCTTGATAACACACTGAACTGAGAAAGGCAAGACGAACAATCATGAAGAAGATAAGTTCAGCACCAAAGATAACATATCATATCCACCGATGATGCAGTGATCGAGCAAAGCCTGAAGCGAGCGTCAAAGCGGTTGCCCTTTTAATCTGGCTGTACGGAGCGCCAGCACCACGCCTTCTCGTTCCTTCTTTCCCTTCCCCTGCTACAGGAGAAAAGGGCGACAAGGAGGAGACGCTGGCGTCGGGCGTCGAGCCGGCTCCTCCCTCTCTTCGGCGGCCGCCATGGCACCGGACGGGGAGGAGAGCCGGGGAATCGACGCGGATGTGTATAGGCTAGTTAGTTTCGTAGCTAGGCTTAGGTTTTGCTCGCCATCGAAGTTGGTGGTGGAGCTAGGTCTTGCCGAGGTGAAGCCGTGTCCCTACGGCTTATGGCTTTTGCGGCGGGGTGCTCCTACGCGGCGACCGTGCTCGGCGGCATCGGCGAGGCGAAGGAGTCGATGCTTTTGCTGGGAATAACTGCCCACCTCTCCTTCGTCCGTCGGCGTCGGCCCCTCCGCCGCTGGCGCGCGAGGTTGGGCTCGCCTCGGAGTCCGGCGACGGCGGCTCATTTGCTTCAAGGCGCGCGGGCCGTCGTTGCCCTTCTTTTGTTCGATGTGGAGGTTCCCGCTTGGTTGGTGGTAGTTGGTCGGCCAGATCTGGCTCTTCTCTTGCTCGGTGGCCGTGGCCGCCGACCCCGAGCCTGATCTCGGGGGTCGAAGATGTTGGACGCGTTCTCGGCCGATGTGGTATCGCCGATGGTTTCATCCCGCTCTTCGTGGTGGGTGTCACTTTGCTCCTTTCAAAGCCTTCGTGCGACGGACATCTCCGGCTCGCGGTGTCTTTCGGGCTTCTTCTCCGGCGGCGGCGTCGGCGGCGGGGCAGTCGATGGCGGAGGGTTCACGAAGACTCTAGGGGTGTCAATGTAATTTTTTCTTTCTTTAGGGTTCTTCATGTAGTTTGGGTGGTGCAGGGTCTTCTGTATCCAGTATCGTGTCTGTATTTGTACGCTGTACGTTTTCCTTAACAATGGAATACAGATACGTATTATCAAAAAAAAAAAAGCGGTTGCCCTTTCGATCTGCTTCTCTCATTCTCTGCACTCTGTTTCCTTTCTTGGGCCAGGATCGCAGTGCGCTGGACCAATTCTGGTAGAGAGGTAGCCCCTGGAAGAACCCTCTCCACGCCAGCAGCGTTCCTCGTCACTCTGAATGCTCCTCAACTGTAAATTACTCAGCAGGTAGCACCTGGTCCGGATGGAAAATTGGAAATTGCTTGGCTGCTAATGGAGCACGTCAGGTGGTGGACCCATCTCTGATAAATTAGCAATCAGGCTGTATTATATTGTGTCAAGGTCTGATAGCCAGTAGACTGCAGATACGTGAGCGACACGTAGTCGTCGTCTCTCTCAGCTATGCAGTGCGATCACTGCCTGCCGAAACGGAAAGCTGCGAGGTGAGGCCGCAAGGAATATACCCTGAATCTACGGTGCGAAATGGCTAAACTACTCGGCGAGCTCGTTCGACCTCTTCCTCTTCGGGAGATTCCTGGGGTTTCAGGATTCTTTTCCACGACTTCTCAAAGCTTATCTGCATGGGACGGATATAAAGCACGAGCTGGAATGGATTGGCTATTGTTAATAACTCCGGTTAATTTGGACGGGGGAATCATCAGCGGTGCGGTGAATTAGTTTGACGTGCTACTTCGGTTGCGTGCGCGGCAGGGAAAAATTTACTTGTGGATAAGCATCTTCGTTCGTGTTGAATTTTTACGACATTAAACTAATGAGTTAAAAAGTACAGCGCCACTAATCGCTGCTCTCCGATCAGAAATGCTTCTTCTGGCTTCCTTGCGTGTGTGCTGATTATTGTTTATATATTACATGCAGTGACTCTGTCAGCAGAGGATAGCCTACTACCTGTGTCTACCAACAACCTTTTTTCCCCTGGTCGTTAAGTTTCAGTAAAACACCCAAAAGTCTTAACATTCAAAGCAGAATAGTAATAGGAACCTAAACAGAGCCGTGAAAAACTTCCACACATCCAATTCAAATCCAGCTAACTATTAATTCTCCTGCATGAAGTTCAGTTCAACGATTTGACTGATTCTTGGTTGACAGAGAATCTCCTGCGCTAGCTAATTCTCCATCGCTTCACCTCCAGCTCTCCTACTACTCAACAGCTTGCAGGTGCAGGAGGGTCCTGCGTAGTACTAGTAGTGCAATAGACGACGGTAGACCCCACCCAGACGCCCCAAACGGAGTAGCTGCCAGTTTTGTTGTGTTCGGTGACGCTGACGTGCCAGGACTTGTTGATGTGCCGCAAATATTCCGATGCTTTCCGTGGGCGGGCGAGCGATATTCTGCATGCACACAGGCCTCTTTCACCCATCTGAATAAGGCTTTCTGATGGTGAGCAGAAAAGGAGGCTTCACATCCACCGCCTGATCTGAAAACTACAAGCCATCTGCAACTTGACAGCTTTGGCCAATTATTAAATATCCGAGCCTCCATCGTTTCTCTCTTTTCCTTCCCTTATTTCGTTTTCTTTGCCCTTATTCTGAATGGACTATTATCTTCTCTATTCCAGCAGGAAGGAATTTCAACAGCATGTCTGGTGGCTATGGTAATTCGTTTTCGCTTTCTCTTCGAGTGACACCTGTGTGGATGGTTGCATTGCTTTGGTTGTCCGTGGTGTAATCCTGAAAGCGTCACGATATATGAGCAAGAACTAAGTTTTTAAGTACTACTCTGTAGAATTAAGCTTGGCATAATATATAAGGCTTAATGAATGATGGTTGCCATTGAAGAATAACTTTATTTTGGCCAATGTTTTACATGCAGATATATTTATGAGCAAATATAGCATGTTGGATATTAATTAACACATTTCTCCTGTTCTTGAATTGCAGTTCATCGATCTCAAAGCCAGCAAAGCCTTATCTAGCTAGCTTTGTGGTGGTAGTAGTAAGCTTGAGTACACAGTATTGTACTATGTACAGGAGATCAAAATGTTTACACACCGCAAACCCAATCAACTATGGCGTCCCTAGCAACTAGCTATAGTTGACACTACTACTGGACTCTACAATACAATCCCTATATATATTTGTTATATATAGTTGCCATTGCTTTAAATATTTTAGGCCTATATAGATTTGGTGCAATAGATCCCGATGTTGAAATCACAATTGAATGCTCAAGTGGAGCTTTCAGTGGAGAAGAGCAGCAATCTGTCAGCGACTCAGTTCATCCCCATGTTAGAATGAAGCAGCATCTGGTGGCCCAGCGACGACCCCTGCAGCCCGTTGCCGTTGCCTATTTGGAACGTCGTCGTTGCACCGAAACAGGAGCCGTTCGGTTTCGTGGTCGACACCGCACTGGCACTAGCAGTGCTCGTCGTGTCTGATGATCTCTTGCGCTTGTTGCCAGCTATGCTATCGCCAGCGGCCGACGACGTCGAGGCAGGCGGCGGACCCATCTGCGTGATCTGCCCCCCGGACATGCTGTTGCCGTTGCCGTTGTTGACCAGCAGTTGGCTCGTGACGGGGCGGCCGAGGAGAGGGGCCTGCTGCTGCTGCTGGTTACCGAGCCGTGCCATCTCCTGCTGCATATTGCCGCCCTCCTCGAAGAAGTAGGGGTCATTGAACAGCAGCTCCGAGAGGGACGGGATCCTGGGCATCCTCGTCGGCGGCGCGCCGGCCGCGGCATGCTGCAGCGCCGGGTACGGGAACGACGACGCGCCCTGCAAGAGCATAGCGGCGCTCGTCGCGGCGTACGGGTTGTCGTCGAAGCCGCCGCCGCTCGGCTCGTCCTGCTCGAAGTCGGAGAGCGGCGGCACCGCCATCGTCGGCGGCGCGTGGCTGGTCTTCTTGTAGATCCGGCACAGCACCCAGTCATCCAGCTGCACCATGCGACGCAGAGACGATCAATCCATCGCACAAATAAATTAGGAAGAGGTATGATTGGATTTTTTTTTTTTTTGAAACGAAGATATGATGGAGATTAAAATAATCAATGCTACACAATCGGGTGCAGTGTGCAGATAATGAATCAATCGTCAACACGTACGCATCGCGGCTATCATTGTCGGATCAATTGACTTGGTGCAACCATGCCATGTATGCCTAAAGAACATTTTTTTAGAAAAAGAAAGAACGCCGCGCCAGATAGACACATCACCAAAGCGGCCCTTGCGTCTATTGGCAAGCCACAAAACTGATGCGATAAAAGAATATTGTGGTACGTGCCGGGAACCCGCATCAGAAACATCGCCAAAAGATAGATCAGGGCGCGGTGCATCGTTGATTGCATGGGCAATCAGTGCAACAAACTGAGCTTATGGCTGGCACGCATGCAACTGGTGGCTAACATGATACTGACATGCAGAGAGAGATACCTACTACATGGCAAAAGGCAAAAGCTAGCAGGATCATCTCATCATTTTGTTGTTTGGATTTAACTCAGTTTTTCATGGATGATCGTATCATGTATGCAACAGCGTACCCTCATGGAGGCGTTGCGGAACTTCATGGGGCGGTAGGTCTGCGCGGCGTGCGCGTCGGCGGCGAGGCGGTACTCGTGCATGATCCAGTTGGTCTTGGTGCCCTTGGGCGGGCGGCCCTTGTAGAAGACGAGCGCCTTCTTGACGCCGACGCTCTCGCCGGTGGTGCCGCGCTGGATGGGCTTGTCGGTGCCGGTGGCCTTCCAGTAGCCCGATCCCGCCGCACGGTTCGGTCGGATCCCGTTCGGGTACTTGCGGTCGCGCGGGCTGAAGAAGTACCACTCCTTGTCCCCGTACGCGGCCCTGGCTGCAATATATGAACATCAAGGCACGATCATGTCAGGAGATCGCGCGAATTGACGAGGTATATGGTGCGAGTGCAGGCGCGCGAGAGGGTGCTACTAACATGGCAGGTCCCATGGATCGAACTTGTAGATGTCGACGTCGGCGATGATGGAGACCGGGCACGGCGCGTTGGCGGCGCGGTTGCGGAGGTAGTGGAGGATGAGCTCCTCGTCCGTCGGGTGGAAGCGGAACCCCGGCGGCAGCATGTCCGGGTTCGCCATGATCATTGGCCCGATGCCCGGACGACTGCGAGGAACTAGCTACAAAACCCTAGATGGTTGCAAGCGTCGGCTGCTAATGGAATCTGCTGCTGCGCCACGAGCTTGTTGGGGAGAGTAAACTGAACTAAGCTACGCTCGATCGCACCCTGGATCGCGAAAGAGGGAGCGAGAGAATGAAGCTATAGCTAGTAGGAGACAATGGATCGAATTTTTGGGAACGGGAGGAGGGTGTGCTTATAAGGACGCGGATGCTTGTTCGCTTGTGCGCGCGTGACGTCGACGCGCGCCCGCAGCAGCTGCAGGGTGGATTCGATCGGGAGGTGGCCGATCGAGAGCGGGGCAGACGAGACGAACGAACGGGGTTGGGGAGAGGACGAATGGCAGGCCCGTGTGTGTGGGCTATCGTTGGAACGCTCTCGCTAGCACTCCCCGCGCACGTCCTGCGTGATGGCACCGCCGCATCGGGGAATCAGATCCTCTGAAGTCAGTACGGACGACTTCACTCTCCAGTCGATAATCAGAGCCATCCAATTTACATCCAATGGTGAGACCAAAACACTGCAAACAAACCAGCCCACAGCCGGCCCATACAAAGCCCATGACTAGCGGGAGATACACTGCCTGCCCGACCGCGTACTCCGCCGGCCGCCGCATTCGTTCGTGTCTCCCTGCCCGACTCCGTACACCGCCGGCCACCACTTCCCCTCCTCCGCGACTGGACTCCGATGCTGGGCGGCGGGCGCTTACCTACCTCGCCTGGACGTTCAGCGCCCCGGCGGTCTCCTCCCCGGCGTCGCCCCGACTATCCAGCGCCCCAGCCGTCTGCGCCGCGGCGGCCTCGCCCACGGCGGGCGGTGCTCCTGGCTGGTGGCGCCCCAGCGAGTCGCGCAGCTGGCCGTGGTGCTCCGGTGCTCACCAACGCCCCACACTCGACTACCGCGCCGCCCTGGCTTCGTGGCTGCAGGCCCTGCGGCCTTTGGTCAGGTTCATCGGTAGTCTTGGAAGAAGACTTTGATGCAGTGCCTGTGTGTTGCTCTCAGTTCTGAAAAGCGACTGTAATGTGCTATAATGCCCATATGTGCTTGCACGATCTCTTGTAAATTGATTTGGAAAGCTATTGTAAATGGTTGCACAAAAGATGTTCTGGGCACTGCAGTTTTATCAAGCTGAACAAAATGATGCATATTGTGTTGTAAATTGATTAGAAATTCTATTGTGAATGCAATGCACAAACTGGTTACTGCAATTTCATATGTCTGCACAAAAGATATATGTCTGCACAAAAGATGTTGCCAGTTACTGTAGAGCACAAAATGATGCAGGTTGCAGCTCCATTTGGCTGATTACACTTGAACCACAAAAGCAAAACTACTACTGTCATTATTTGTCATTGCAGGTTGCAGCTCCATTTTCAAAGTGAGTATGAGAGCTCCATTTACACTGAACCCCAAAATGATGCAGGTTGCAGCTCCATTTGACAATCTGCAGTACTAAAATTCACCAATAGCACCATCTGTCACAGCTCCCTGTAAAATAAAATAAAAAATTAATTCAACATAATGACCATGTATGATCCAGAGAAACAATATATTAAATTGTGATATTAATTACCATGAATAGTTGAGAGAAACTATTGATGACTGTATATGATTCAGAGAACTCTTCCCGAGGCAAAGATGGAATGTTTCAGCCTTACATTTTGTAGGTTTGCGCCATCATCGACTAACATTTCAGTTTGTTGCTCCTAATCAAGAACAAGAGAATCAAAAAGTTACAATTGACACTTTTTTTTAGAAAATATAGTTAGAGAGATTTGTTATATCCAAATATTTCAATTTAATGCAAGCAGGTTGGTGCTTCATTCAAGCACATGCCTTCAATTGATCCAGCACCAGCCTTCAATCGATCCAGCACATGCCTTCAGAGAAAAAATTGATCCAGCACAATCCAACGAGGAAGGATTAAAGAACGATCAAATCAGAACAACACTAGTGTACAGACCAATAGATGACGAGAGAGATTTTAGCACCTGTTCACTTTATCGATGGAGAACATCGCCAGCAAAAGGCGATGGCCGCCGCCGGCCTACAGGGCTCGCGCCAAAAACGTCGTTCCGGTGCCAAAGCAGTGAAAAGTCCCGCGTCAGAAAAACTACCGTATCACAGCTCCTATGTGCGTCGTCGTGCTGACTTGGGCCGGCCCAACAAGTTAGAGTGGGAAACACATAACTGAGACTTCACCGTTGGATAGAAATTGAGTGGTCAGATTCACGTGACTGGAGAGTGAAGTCGTCCGTACGACTTCAGAGGATCTGATTCCCGCATCGGGGATTGGTGGGCAGGGGGCCCGTGACGGGTGCCGCTGGAACTCGAGCGCGCCGGCACGTGTTGGCGTTGGCACCCTCGCGGCAGATTCTTCCTGTCCCGCGCGGCGACTGGCCGATTGGGGCCGGAGGTTCAGATCCCCCCCAACCCATGCTTGTGGCCTGCGGCAGCGGGAAACGGCGCAGCAGCAAATCATCCAGTGACAAGAGAGGGCTTAATAACGAAATATGCAACGGGGAATACTACATTGACAACTTGATGGGCTTTTTCAAAAGACAACAATATGTGTATGAATTTTATAGACTGACCACCAAAGGATGATGTGTGGAAAAAAAGACCAAAAAGTACTACAAACATGCATGCGTTGAGTCTTCATGTTAAAAAATGTGTAGGTCCAGTCGTAAGCCCAGGTCATAATTTTAATTAGCTCGCTTTGGTGTGGGGATAAATACAGCGACCAAACAATATTTCCTTGTTGGAGCTTTTTTGGGCAAGGGGCAATAGGGACAATTGGTGAAGGTGAACAGGGAAACAGCGGCACCACGCATGGATTCTTACTTGTTTTTAGCTTTTGTGCAAGCCTCTCACTATTATCTTGTGTGTCCGCTTGAGGATGCAATGCACAACGCCTTTTTCTTCTTCTCTCAGCCAACCATGCATTTCGATCTGTGTTTCACTTCTAATCTAGTAAAAGATTGTTTTTTCTTTCCATTCACTCATTTCTGTAAGGGGTTGATTGGATTGGATTGAATTCATTGTCGTTTAGAGATATATTTGAGCTAAGCTATGTTTTCAGAAAAGAGGATATATTAAATACTCCATCCTCTGCATTGAACACTGCAAACCAGCACAACTAGATTAGCTAAGCTATGTACTTGGAATGGAATTGAATTAACTTAGAATATGCAAACATAGTACGGTGATCTATAAAATCCATTTCTCATCTTCCACCCTATGGAGGAAGCCTTATTTTTAAAAAGAAAAATGAGGAAACCTCTGCATTTATAGAAGGTAACAATATTAGGATTGCCAGTTTACAAAGGACGACACAAAGAAAATAGAAGTAGCCGCACAATTAGGATATTAAATTTCTACTACATCCGAATTGCAACTAGAAGAAGGCTTAAAACTCTGAAGCCAGCTCAACATCAAGTCCTTCATCTTCTCGATTCCTTGCTGATCTTGCGGCTTCAACTTAATACTCCATTTCTGAGTGCACAGTATATAACATCAGTAGGAATTCTTGGGAACATATTTTTCAATAGTCATTTTGTTCCTATAAGTCCAGATGGCCCAAACAAGGAAGGCTTATTTGTGAAACTTGGAGAGTTGGCAAATCTCAAATTCCAAACTAGATACAGTAGTTTATTAAGTAAATTCCAATTCCTTCAAAATTAAGAGATCCAAACGGACCTAAAAATAACTATGTGGAAAATTTCCAGCATAAAATGCTTCTCAACTCTTAAACGGAGATATAACCCTTTTTTTTAACCAGAAAACCGACAGATATATAACATCAAAAGGATATAAGCGTGTGAATGTGTGCTCATGATTTGGCTGAGTACGAATTGATTAATACAAGGCCGTGAGGGCCGGCCAGAAGTTTTTTATTTAAAAAAAAAAAAAGAACTCGATTGCTTGTCGTATTATTGTTCGTCGAATAACGACTGGACAGATCCAATCTATCATTTTATTTGACTCCTGATTCTTGACTGAATTGATTAGTTGTTGTGACTTGACATGTAAGGTAAAGTCTTTGTCTATCGAAAGGCCCAAAAAATCCTAGGTGCCCCTAGCGCCACCTTAGCTTATCCCCTCATGTGGATACTTCAGTCCTCCACCTGTTAAGGAATCCAAAGGTATATCACAAATTTCATACGTAAAAATCCCCATTATGTGTCGTCCTGTCACAGCTTCGTACGTAGAGCTATACATACGGACTAACTGCGTGTTGTAGTACGATCATTGTTATCGTGGGTTTTGTAGTGTCGAATTGTGAAAATAATCAGTATTAGGAACTAGTTGTACTCAAGTCGAGCCAGTCTTTTTCTCGAGATCACGCCATTGCGCGTATTTCAAGTCGAGCCAGTCTTAATGAGGAATTTTATGTCCCACTTTTTATGACTTTTGTGTGTGTTGGAAACATTGTATACGAGTTTTATTCTCAATAAATGATAAATTCATTTTTTCCCTAAAAATGATAAAAATCTATTTTACTCTCTTAATTTTTGAAAATGTATTAAGATTGTACATAACATTCTCATTAAACCACATTGAGACTAACCTCATACAACTCAAACATAATCTATCTTTTTTTTAGAATTACACATAAAAACATAGACGCCCACAACATATAATCAAAAATATACTTTTATTTCAAAGGATGTGGTCCTGTATTTTATAATAATTGTCTACACGAATACACATACGTGTATACGCAGCTCATCCCTACGAATTTATGCAACATACTGTTCTATAAGCATCCTTGAAAGACTGAGACCAAATTGATAAATTTTGCATTTGAGATTTAAGAAGTCACCACTGACATATCGTTGTCAGTAGCCACATCATCCACCACCAAAGAACAACACAGTATATCCTGAAATGAATAAAAAAGAGTAAAATAAATGGGCGGCCCTTAAACTTGTCTGTTTGTCACTTAGTCCTCGAACTTGCAAACACGAAATCGGGCCCTTAAACTTGTCCCATTGTGCCACTTAGGTCCACGAACTTACAAACGCGAAATCTAGGCCCCTAAACTTGTCTAGTTGTGCCACTTAGGTCCAAAAGATAAAATTAGCTTGATATGCTTAACTAAATGAAATTCTTAAATACATGTTTAGGGGCCTAGATTTCGCGTTTGTAAGTTCGTGGACCTAAGTGGCAAATGACAAGTTTAAGGGCCCATTTCGTGTTTGCAAGTTCAGGACCTAAGTGGCACAAATGGGACAAGTTTAAGGGCCCAGATTTCGTGTTTGCAAGTTCATGGACCTAAGTGGCACAAATGCATGAGTTTAAGGGCCGCTGTGTATTTTACTCAATAAAAAAATACACTTCCTCAAAAAATAAAAAAAAAATACAAGCACACGCATCCGTGTTAACTTCACAAACAACATCAATATTTGAAAACCATAACATCCTGACCGATTTGTATTTCTGAGTCACCATATCTCTATCGTGGTTTTATTTCTTACAAAGTTGCATGCCAAAATTACGAAAATGGCCCGGCCGGTACCTGCTACGAAGTGGGAAGTTGAAGCCAAGCGGAACCGCCGATAGCAGACAGCATCACACACATGAACCTGCAGAAAACTAAATCCCAGTAAACTGCAGCAGTCGTCTAATTCCGATAAGCAAAGTGATTATAAAAAAGAGCTAATCTTTAACCCGATGCGCCTCAGTGGGACCCAGCACACTCCCGGTCGACCCACTGCCTGCCTACCCCTTGTTTAGTTCCGAATTTCACCCCCAAATTCACTATCGCAGTAATTTCTATTCCCCATCACATCAAAAAACGTTGCAAGACACGCATTTGATCAAACGTAGATAAATCAAAAAACTAATCGCGACAGTTTTGTTATGCTGAGACGAACATTTTAAGACTAATTATTCAAAATTTGGACAACTTTTACCACATAAAAACAAAATCGGCACTGTAGCGATGTGACTGCTACAGTGCCGATTCTGGGCACCAAATCGGGAAGAGAACAAGGCCAGAACTCGCGCGCGGTAGAGAAACACCGGGGTCCCACCACCCGCACGTTTCAGGCAAGCCGTGGCCTGACGACCCTGATCCTGATGATGGCGTGATTATCTTGCCGGCGACGAGCAGATTAGTAGCTTTCCGTGATTCCACGGACGGAATTAGCAGCTAGCCCGGATAATCGTGTGGCTGCTGGCTTAATTTAAGAGCGTGGTTATCCTGATCGACATAGGATGGGGACGTAAGCTCGAGCCGGCCGGATCGATCCCTTCTATCTGTCAATCCGTCACTGCCGGAGTGCCAGTACTGTACTGCCATAATTAGCAGCAAATCAGTCCAAATGATCTCATGCAGCTCAATGACGCGCGCTGGCCAGTGACAGAGAAGCAAGGGGCCTGAAAATGGCAGGGCACCACCGCACGGCGCCGGCCGGTGGCTGGAGCGGATCGCCATCGGCGGGCGGATGGATGCGCGCGCGATCCAGCGGGCGGCCGTCGCCGTCGCGAAAACAGGAAGGAATTCCATATCGAGTAACTTATCGTCGTCGCGCGGCTCGCGTCGTCGCTGTCGTGGCACGTGTCGAGACCGCGCGGGGCAGGAGATCGTCGTCGTCGTCGTGAGCGTCGAGGGCTTTGCGGTTGCGCAGTAAGTTCTTTCTTGCAAGTAAATAAACGCAGTGAATGTGGAGGAGCGCATGTACACGTAGAAAGAAGCGTGAGGGCGACGCGTATCTACCGAGTTCTATTGCCATCTCCTCGACCATTATCATCGTAATAAAAAAGAATCGAGAGACAATAGAGAGGGGGACAATCCGGCAAAGGACCACTATGCGTTGAAACGATGCTTCCTTCCCATCACCCATAAACACAGCGATTCGACCACTAGTTTGATGACCGCAGTTTCGACAGGTCGGTTTGGTTAATTAATCTCCGGGAGAATCTTGATATATGCTTAAAAGACACCATTGTTCAAGTTCAACTATGCATCATTTTACCAAGGAGGGCCTTCTGCCCTGCATTGTGGGGGCAGCAAAGTCAAGATTGATCTTAGGTACAAAAAGTTTAACTTGAGGTTTCATAAGAGCATCTCTAGCCAAGCTTTCCTCTGGTCTCTTATCCTTTTTTTAAGGGTTCAGGACTTAAAATTGCAACTCCAACCAAAACCCCATCCGTCCCAATGGATGAGATGCTCTCATTTCTTTTTTGAACCCCAAGATGTAGGAGCCTATAATCCTCCTCCTACTCCATCTTTCTCCCTTCCCCGAAAGCAAACATGTGGGGTCGATGAATAAAACCCTTAATAATATAGTGTAATGTATGGAAGATTTGAGAGATCGGTTAGAGTACGCTGAGAAGTAGGAACTTAAATATGGATGATAGACTCTCATTTGAGGGGATAGGCGGCTAAAAATTAACGGATCGGTTGGAGTTGCTCTATGAATTAATAAGATTTGAGGACCTCCGCGTGGGTCTTGTATGAGTACAAGATCATAGACTAGCTACTCTTCTAGCACCATGCTCTCTCGCGTTAGGATTACCATCGGGGCCAAGAAGGTGTGTTAGGAACAATAGACAATGTATTTCAAATGAGGACCTATTGTTGGTGAAAAGCAAAGCTTGATCCAAGCAAGGTAGGAAGATGGAATAGACTAAGTTGGTTTGGAGGTAGTCAATGTAGATAAAGGGGAAGTAATGACTTCATGACGTGGGATCTCAAAGCTAAGGCGAATAAGCACTTGGGGATGCCAAAGGACTGATCAAAAGCCACAAGTAATCTGTCTTGGTGGAGCATCAAATCATTTTTTATCATAAGTGAAAGTGGCTTAAAGCATGAATTGAGCTCGTATATTTTAAAATAGTTCAATTTGCATGCTTGAGGTGGATATGCTCAAAGGAATAAGACAAAATGGTCACAAACCCTTATATATGAAGAGATAGTGAGAAGAAATAACAACATGTGAAGACATTGAGTACCTAAGTGGTTGAAATAGACACATCCTTGTTCTTGAGTGTAGACATGCGGCGTTGAGTGTGTTGACAAATCTCGGTGCTCAATCTAACAAAATGCAAGTGTTGACTTGAGAAAAAAAATGCTTTGTGACAACACTTGCACATGGTTGTCTTGGAGCTTGCTTTTAGTTGGGATGGATATCCCTCTAAGTAAACTTTTCGTAGAGTTCAAGATCATCAAAATCAAAGTTTGGTTGGACAGTTATGGTTGTTTTGGTTAAGGTTTGTCATAATTAGCTCAACTAGTTCACCAAGGTTATTAGATCCGTCACCTTGATGTTGGTGACCGCATTTTTCAAAATTTATCTCAGAATTCGACGCTCTTTGTTTTTTTAGCATTAGATGTTGTATCCGTTGATAGCAAGGCACCCATGGTGATTTTGTCAATCTAAAGAATCAACAGGCTCTAGAAGCAAAGATTATTACTTAGGGTTATTCGGCGAAGGTGGGGTCAAACTAAAAAAAATGAAACACCATATCATTCAACTAAACTTTCACCTTATAGGCACTTGCAATTATAAAAGTCGGTGGTCATAGAGGTAGAATAAGTGTTCTTATATGTATCACTGAATTTTCTTTTCTTTTTTTGACTGCGATTATTGAAGACAAATGTAGAAGTACAAATTTCGCCGCAACTTATGTAAATTTATAAGTCGTGCGTTCCCGGGCTTGTGGTGCGTGCTGAGGAACTGAGGCGAAGTGTCGAAATCAAGGTTGGACCGGGCCGGGCCTTGGAAGACGACGAGGTACAGTACAAGACAAAAACACCAGGCTCCGAGCCTTTGAACAAGAGTTTGCTCGAGGAGTGCAAACTGTAAAGCGAGCAGCACTGAAGTCCGCCCGTGATTATCCGAAGCTCCACCACCAGGCATCAGCTGGTGGTATTCCTATTTCGCACGTGCGCGCATACCGTATGAGGCTGAGGACCAGCCGGCCGGGACGGCATATCCGACGGGATCGGAATTCGGAAAGTCCCTGCGGCGTACGGCTTCACGTCTCTCTTGGGATCCAGTCAGAAGAGGAACGTCTGTGCGTGTATGTGATGTGGGAGAGCACGACGTCACCTGCGAGAAGAATTCAACGGACTGAGGGCATGAGGCAAACACGCGCGCGACCTCAGTGTGAGACTTTCAGTTGGAATAGCATTGAACGTTCGAACGTGTACGTCGCCAAACGCGCGGAACAACCATTTGGTTATTAATTAACGGGAACAGATACATCCATCATATCACTTCGCAAAACAGAAAAAAATTACATCCATCAAATGCTAGCTGGAATATTTTGCTTATGTGTTGATTGGATTATTGGAACGAATAGCTTGGAACTTTGGATCCGTTCTTGTGAGTTTTGGTTGCAAACTATCTTCGTCCCATAAAAAGTACCATTCTCACTTGTCGAGAACTCAAATATTTTTAACTTTAATCAGAGATATAAAAAACATGGACATAATTCTTTTTGAAACGTAAAATTCATTACTCATCAGACTTAGCGGTATCTCTGGTCACCAAATCCTCAATTAAGTGAGGATATCATCCCAAGTAATAATTGGTAATTTGTAACGTTATTCATTATATAGATCTTTAGATGTATTTTTATAATAAACTTTATTCAAAGACACGAATGTTAATTTGCTATATTTTCTAAAAGTCTAATCCAGCACGAATTTTATAGTGCCATTTTTTTTAACGCTTGACAGAGTGAGTAAAGGTAAGAACTTGTTCCAACAAACAGCCTTTTGCACCGAACCGGCCGCTTTTCTCCGCGTGAAACTGCGGAGAGCACACTTGTGCTTTGGAAAATGCGGAGAAAATGTGCACGCGCGCTGTGCCGCCATCCAGGTGTGGGGACGACGTCGGGTCGTCGTGGATGCATGGGTCTCATAATCTTAGTTTGATGCCACTAGTGCTAAGCTATCTTTTGACTAGTGGGTACTACTAGCTTCATGGGCTCGAAGTGTTGTTGCATTCAGCAAAAAGATGGTGATAGCGTCACCACCAGAATGGCCGAATCCTATAGTTTTCAGGTCGTGATCTAGATAACCGGAACATCTGCTGGGTGGCCTACAGTTGCTTTCGTGGCTTTAGATAAGAATTGATGGCTTTGGACTTTACTCTCTGTCGTTCATAGATTTTTTTTCCCGCTCCATTTATCGAGTATTTGGCTCGTGTTTAATTTATTTTGATGATGAGAGAACGATATATGAGCATGTCCATACCACAGTCACACTCACAGATGGATACATCTAACAAAAGCCTCAACCTGTTCAATATGTGGCCCCTTCAGCCGAGAGAACACACATACAGAAAAAAAGAAAAAAAAAACTAGCGGAGTGTCCGGGGTTTTTCATTGTGGATGAACTGAACTTATCTAACACAGCTATCTTTGATAATACCGGAACTATAGATCATGAAAGATGCGGGATTCACCGCAAATGCTGGTGGTGCAATCTATGATGAATGCAACATAGTGTGGAACGGCTTTCAAGAGATATTCATTGAGCATTTGAGCAGATATGCAAATCAAGTGGCACATGAATTAGCTAGACTAGCTACCATCTCTAAAGAAAATTGTATCTGGGACGATGATCCCCATGTTTCCCTTGTTCAGCTTCTAGCAAACGATGTAATTTTATTCAATCAATAAAGCTGCCCATGGACGTTTATCAAAAAAAAAAAATCAATCCTGATAATCACCGACAGGCAGGTGCGGTATACGAATTGGAGGATCACGCATGCCACAATAAGCGCCTTGCATTGCAGGGGAAGTCGTCATACAAAAACGCATTTGGAAACCTGCGCTATCTATAAAAAACAGGAGAAAAAATACCGTACCGCCTCAATTTTCAACACGAACGCCATCTCGAGTCTGTGGAAATCTCGCAGCACCAAGCTTAAAAAGAACAGCATCTACTAATAACTTGACAAAAGCAATAAATAAAGAGATCGAAAAGAAAAGGGAGTGCCAGATAGAGGAACAGGACTGGAAACATCATCGCAGAACGCCACACGACAGACAGCAACGTGGTGCTTATCCTCGACGAGAGGAGCTACATGAAATCCATCGAATCAACACCGCGTTAACGACGACGGACGCCAGTGTCAGTACGTGGTCATGCACGGCGGGGCCCGCGCCCGCCGCCGGCGCACCTGCGTGCCAGTTTGCCAAGTACACTATCCACCCATAAAGAAAAGGTGCCCCCACCCGTACCAATTCGTTGCGTTGAAGCATCGGCTGCATACGTGCACGCGCGCGCGGTCCGCGCGGCGAAGAAGACGGCGCGGCGGGTGACCGGTGGGCTAGCGGCTGACCGAAGCGTGTCCACCCCCGGGCGCGTCACGCGTTCCCGGCTGTCCTGGTCCTGTCACACCGCGCCCTCTCCTTGCGGTTGCACGCTCGTGCCGTCGTGCGACTGCGCCGCCGAAGGCGACGCGGGCGCGCGCGGGCGGGCGGCCGAGCGCCGAGGCGAGGCGAGGCCGCGAGGCCGATTGGTTAGCAGATACCCGCGTGCCGTGCGGTTCCTGGCCACGCCAAGTGTTGTGTCCGCGCCGGCGTCGCGTCGACTGGTACGTACGTACGCACGCGATGACGATGTGGGGGGCGCCGTATGGTATTGGTATTCGTATACATGGGGGTAAAGGAACGCTCGTGGAGTAGTAATGGCCGGTGCGTGTGATCTGCGGTCTGATGCCGGTTCACTGACTGGGAGCGAAGCACGTGGATCTGCTGAACCTTGTCAGCCCACTTGTGGGTGTGCAAGAAGCAAGAACACAGTTGGACTCGTCTTTGAAGGATGAGTGCACTTTTTAATACGGATAAATTCCAAAATTCGTCTTGAGTGGCCAATGGATTTATTTGGACTTGTTGACTTTGAGTTTATATAAGACGTGAAACCTACTTACCTACGTATGTTATAGTCACATTGAATTGTACAAAGTAGAGGATGACTATACTAAGTCATCTCCCAACAAAGACAATGTAATGATACTTGTCTGACATCTTTCCATTACTGTAACTATTGCTCATGAGACAACAAACTAAATAAGGAACCATACCATATGATGTAGCAAAAATGTTACAGAAAAAATGAGACAGCAAAGTAAATAAGAACCATGCCACGCAGGAATTTCACAGAAATATTATAAAAATGTTACAGAAATACGTTTATTTTTACACAAAAAAAAACACATTCGAATCGAGAGCAGTAAAGCGAAAAACGCATTCAGAGAGCAGCACTGCTTATCCGTAGAGCACGCGGCGACATTTACCAGGCTCGGGCTGCCGCGCGAGTTCGATGAGCCCAGCTCAGCCCACTGTTTCCCGTTGCAACGACTCTCGGCCCACGCATATGCAGCGTATTCGATGGGCCAAATTCAGGGGGGTGCTAGCATCCGACCTGGTCGAGAAGCAGCACCACATCGACCACCTTTATTTTTTCCATCGCGTGGCGTGCTTCTGTCTTTCGGCCCAGTCGGCTTCGCGACTGCGTAGGGCCCAGTTTGTTTTTTTCGCGTTGTGTGGTGCGCTTCTGTCTTCCGGCCCGGTTGGCTGCTTCCCTCATTCTGGCCCACCCCTTTAGCTCCACTCGATTCTAAAAAAAAAAAAAGGAAAACTCTTTAGCTCCAGCCCAGATCACGTACGCGCGCTCTAGCCCAAGTATCCTACGTGAGTGCAATCAGAATCAGAAACAAGAAAAATATAAAAGGTGAACATATATATATATATATATATATAGGTATTCTATATATTCCCCTGGGGACTGATTAATATTCAGTCACCGAGCCCAAATCACCCAGCCCGAGCACGGGGCGCTCCCCGCGTCGGTCCCCCGGCCCTGCCCCCATCCCCGCTGGGCGCTCCCATATCTCGGTCCCGAGCGACGGTTCCCAGCGCGCCGCCACCCCGCGCACGCCCCGCTCTCGAGCCGACGGCGGCGGTTTCCCACGAGCTGGACCTGCTATGCCGCTCCGAACCCACGATTTTCTGCGGTTTCTATTTCCCCACCCGCCCACTCGTCTCCTCTCTTCCTCCCTCCGCCCTCCGCCGGCACCGCTAACCGGCGTGCTGCTCCACAGCGCCGTGCGGCCGCAGACGCAGTGTGCTGCCCGACCCAGCGTTCTCTGTCGGCGTTCCCCAGCGTCCGGCACCCCTGAGGCATCGCCCAGTGCTGTGCGGGCGGAGACGCATAGCGTCGTCCTTCCTAGTCTTCATCGCAGATTCAGGTGCCCCTCCCCCAGAGGCCCAGACCCCAGCTCGTCGTTTGCATCACCGGCGGCGGCGGCGGGGCGTTCGCGCGGGTCTTCTCCAAGCCGGCTGCACGAGCGCGCGGCCCTCTATCTATGTGCGGTGGGGCGCTGGCCTGCCCCCCTCCGGCCCTCCCTGCAGCGGAGCTTCACGGAGTCGGCCCCATCCTGGCTGCACTCCTCCGGACGAGGCCACAGGAGTGGATCTCTCTGCACCACGGTAATTAAGCAGGTGACCCATCCTTTTCCCTGAACTTCAGAATGGGTTGAATCTTGGCCCTAAAATATTAGGGATTGCAGTTTCTTCTGCCTCAGCGGGATCCGGAGCTGGACATAGGCAAGTTTGCTTCGGGGGAGAATAACTGAAGCAGATCGTTAATCAAGCTCAATGTAATGTCTCACTCTTGAGCCCCTCTTTTTTATCTACCAATTGATAATTTGTTCGCCTCTACAGAAATGCCTGATACTTTGTGTTGCATGCATTTTTGTCCCAGTAGATGGATCGATATGAGGATGGTTAGTGCAAGATCATTGTAGGGCAGCGGGAGCTTAGAGCAAAGCTGCTGGCTGGAGCGAGGATGTGGGCTCTGGATCTGTGTAGGAGCAATTGACGGCAATATCAGCATGATGGACACTATTATGCTGAATGGGTTTTCGGTGGAGGAGCAAATCAGGCAAGAAATCAGGGTGGAGGACGGGCGGCAGCTGTCCCTTGACCACACATTGGCCACGCGAGCAGGGGACTTGGTATAGTGGAGAAGCGGAGAATGCAGGATGGATTCTAGTGATATAACAGAGAACGAATCAAATTTCTCTTTCAAAATCAACGCGAGGAAATTCCAGGTCAGTTTGACCCGTGCTTGCTCCTTCAGACCTGTATGTCTGATGCAATTTCCTTCTGATGCACTTTCCTTGGTTCCTCAAATTGTTGGTATACGATGCTATTTTCTTCTAATGCTTCCTCAAATTTGTGAAGATGAGTACCTGTTCAGATATGCAGAATGTTATTGTTCAGAAATGATTACCGTTGATACATGTTATTTACGGTTATAGGAAATCTACACATGATGATACATGTGGGAACAGCAGTCACACACATTATTATTGCAGTGTCTGAACATTTTAGTTTCTTTGTTTTTACATGAACTCTACTACTAGTTATGATGTTTCTCTGCTAGCACTCGTGCGGACCTGTGCTTTATGTGTGAACAGCAGTCACAGTAGGCCGATAGCAATTTAGTTCTTTGCTTCTCCAATGAAACCAAATTTCTTCAATTTGCCTACGCCTTACCTTGGAGGATTTAGTGGTAAGGTCATATTTCCTTTAGTCCACACTTTTGCTACTGTGAACTGCAACAGTGCAACTAATCTCTCCTCCAATTTATCAAATCTCTTTTGCTTAATGTGTTCATTTCTTAATTTCTCAAGTCAGTTCCCTGAGGTTATAAAATTGAGAAATGACAATAAATATCAAACACGTTCCTGCTGCGTGATCTGTTTGTATGCCTTTTTGTGATACTAATGTTGGTGTTTGCTATCTGCCAGCTTAAAGCAAACTTCAATGATGATCAGCTTTTTCGTTATTAACTCATTGACCCCTCCTTTGTCAGATGCTAGAAGTCAACATGCTGTTTTAAAGTCCACTGTAGTCTAAATATCTTTGATCATGCTTCGTGTTTAGAGTTAATATTTTCATCAATGTTATTTATTCTCTTTTGATCTTTTTTAGGTTGTGTGCAAATGCCAGCCATTTTTTCGTCAAAGAACCCTCCTCCAGCTAGACTCCCTAATCGCTCACGAAGGTCATTGTTTTCCTAATATCCCTGATTTGTAGGTCTGACTTCTTATGCTTGAGTTTTCATCATGTATATTTTTTCTTTCTGACTTTGTTAAATAATTAGCCATATCAATATATCCTCTGATCTGTTTGACAGTAACTGGCAGGTAACCGTATCAATAAAATCATCTAATATGTTTGGCTGAGTAATTATGCTACATTAGATAATCAGAAAATTATTTCTTTGCTATATGCATATTTCAGGTTTTGAAAGGGCATGGACATTTTCTATTAGTATATTAGATTGCATGTCAATTCATTCAAGTGCTTAACTGGAGATATGCTATCTTGTGTGAAAATCAACAACTTGCATGCAAAATGTTGTGTTGACAACTTGCATGTCAAATTTTTCTTCAGATGCCTAGCAGCTTTATGTTAACTTTTTCTGTAATTTATGCATGAGGGTATAGTTAGACTGCTGATTTATTAATAGTTTAATTGTTGGAGAAACACTAAAATTTTCTCCTATGCGCCACCCCATTAGTATTTTCATTTCAGGCATGGTGCCTCTAGGACAAGGATTTGAACCTGTCCTGCCCACCTATGCTAACATTGATTTGTCTTATTGAACATTGTAGTCTGATAATTTTCAGATTATGTTGGTCTCATCCTTGTCCTGTTTATGCAGCCAAGAACGAGCAGAAAGAGAGCAGTACCTAATTGTTGAACTGGTGTCCCTTCTTCCCTTCATGGCTCTAAAGTTGAGTAATTTGTTGTTTCTCCAGGAATCCATTTTATTGTGACAAACTATCAGGCTCTCTTCTAATTTGGTTCTCAAGCGTCACCAACAAGAAATAGGAGAGCACTGTTCATTTTTCCAGTCTATTTAGATAGATATTTTTGGTAATACTAATCTGTGATGACGTCACATTGCGTATCTCCATATCCTTGCTTATCTAATATACATCTTAATATTCAGAATGGATTAAGATGATGCATTTGCTTGTGAAATAGTTTTCATCAAGTCCATTTCATGATTGGAGGACTTCTGTGTTGACATTTCGACGAGTCATCCTTTAGAGACCTTTAACATGTTTTCTTGGTTGGTTGCATTTGGAAGATGACATGCCCCATGTTATTTAAATGAAATAAGTTTAATGTCAGCTATCTTGAAATCATTCCAAGATTAGCCATGGGACCGCTTCTTAGGCAAAGCGTTGATGCTTTTGGTTTGTTGGGGAATCATGATTGCCTGTTTGGCATGGTTGCCCTATGGTGGTGTTTGGTCCAACATTCTCTTCCCGGAGAATATGGAGTAGTCCGTGTATAGTACTGTTGAAATTAGCATGTGGATGCCAGGTGTCCTAGTTCTTTACCCGGTTTGGGTCTTGTATTTGTTGGTATTTACTTGCATAACAAAAATTGGGCCATTTTTTTCAAAATAGGGCCTGGAAGCTAGAAGTACCCAATGTTTATAACCGAAATAATGATATGTTTTTGGGGCGTTCAGATAATTCCTTGTTAAGATCGTTGTGTTAACTAGTTTCTAAAAACTCATTTTCAGTAGCAGTAGTGCTCCTTATTTATAATGACTGCTAAGAGCATCTCCAAGGGCCTCTCCAAATGAGTTTTGCATTTGGTGTTGTTTGCAAAGTCTCAAACTCATTTGCAAAGTCTAAAAATAGTCTAACTCCAAGGGCCTTTGCATTTAGACTTGGCATACTCATTTGCAAAGTCTAAAAATAGAAGATATTGGCGCGCGAGGAGGGACGGGGCGCGAGATGCGCGGAGTCGATTTGCCAATCGAGCGGGACTCTGCATAAATGCATAACCAAACCTGAGAATTGCAAAGTTTGCCCAAATGCAAAAGTCATATGCAAAACCGTTGGAGCCCTCTTTTTGAGTTTTTTTTGCAAATTATCAAATGCAAAACTCATTTGGAGAGGCCCTTGGAGATGCTCTAATGTTTGACCCTTTTGCTTGTGTTGAGTCCAATTTGTACAAAAAGAATGCTTTTATTTTTTTTTCCATTTTGATTCAGAATTTGTGCACTTAATTGGACTGATTGCTGTCTTGATCTATCTATGCACTCATTGTGGTATGGTCTTGCTTCCTGCAATACCATTTATATATTGTTCATATGCTCTATATTTAAATATGTACATCACTTTATTGTCACTTTGCTCTATATTAGAAGCCTGACATGTTCTAACAGTTTTTCTATGCTCTCGTCCTTCTGTAAATTTCTTTTCCATAGTTATATATGTTCATAACTCACTTTGATCGTTCCTTGCAGGCACTCATCTTCGCAGTCCTGGCATGATAATTTGTGTAGACAAGTAGGACCCAAAGCGAGGAAAAGGCAGTAGCTGGACTTGGCATTCAGAAATAACTTGTAATTTCAGTGATAGTAGCTTGTCTTTATGGTCATACTTCATGTATCACTAAAGCAAGTTGTTGATTTAAATGCTGCTACCACCTATGTTGACCTTTTTATTAATGAGGATGTTCATTGCTCTACACAAACTGTGTGCACCATGATCTGTGATGCTCTTGAACTCATGCTATCTTGGCAACCTTGGGAAGCAATTTTCTCCCCTTTTTTCTCAAAATATGCTTGAGTTCAGAATCAGTTTTCTCCCCTTGCACCTAGAAGGGGGAATGGCAGTGGCAAAGAAGCAACTAGCTGACCCCTCTGCCATGTGACGCAAAGGATAACACAAGAAGACAATGACGCATGAGTTGGTGTCAGGCAGGCTTTGTCAATTGAAAGCTACCTGTCGGGGCAAAACGATGAGGCCAGCGAAAGGATGAGGTGGAGTTGGAGAACGGAGGGAAATAGCTCCTCGTAGCATTTGTTTCTAGAGCTGTTTCCCTTTTTCTTGTTTTGAAATGTTTAATTTATCAAATCCCAGAATAAATACTGCACTCATCTTCTATAAAGATACCTTAACATAATCTGATCATAGGATCTTGATATTTCTAACCATAAACAGTTTAAAGATATCGATAGACATTTTTTTATTCATTCGTGCATGTTACCAGAGTTTTGGTGTATTATAGACTCCACATCCCGTACTTATGCACGTACAACATGTAAAGACATCTTGAGATTGAGTCGAGGCGCATGCACACGCAACACATCTGCAGTGCAAATGTGCTCATTCTACAACTTGATCACAACAAGGACACCTCTCCCGACAAGGGAGCAGGACAAAAGAATAACTCAGTGGGATTCTCCTCAATTCCTTCACTCCTATGTCAGTAGCATCCACCTTGCATTCTCCACTTCTCGACTATACCATGACGCCTGCTCGCGTGGCCGATTTTTGGTTGAGTCCTCCGCTACACTTCCCTGCTGATTCGTTCCTCGACCCTGCTGACCAATCTGCCACTTCTATTCCGCTGCCCTTTTCTTTCCTTTGTCTCTATTGCAATCCAGCACATGGCTAGCCTCAACTATACACACAGTCCTAGATTCCTGCGACATGTTTTACATTTAGCAGTCCATAAAATCAAGAAAAAACATAATCATCTCGTGGTTTCAATTCACTTGTCCTACCATACAGATTTATTTCAGATCTTTATGCAGATCCTGCCATATGCTTCATTCATTCATGATAAAATAATGTGATAACATCAAGTCAACATAGTCTACAAACTGAATAATTAGATAACTTGTAGGAGTGCTTGTCAATCAATTATAAAAAAACTAAAGCTAACTTGGCAGGGAAGAAAAATAGGTTTCAGATGATGTTCCATTGCAATCACTAGCAAATTGACACATTGTGCAACTTACTTTATTCTATCTATTTTGGAAAAGGGCTCAGTCCTAAGGTGAAATTTCAGGCAGTAGTAATGTAAGATCAAATGTATCCACATCTCCATTCCACATTTACCTTTCCTGCTGCTGCCTTCCCTTGGTTTGAACAGCCTCCATGTTGTTCTTGGTTTCCAGCTGTTAAATTTCTGTCCACAATTCGAAATATAGTCAAGAATTAAGATATATTGTTCAGTAAGGTTCATGTCCACTTGGTTCATTACATACTGAAATAAAATCATACCCTGTTATCCTTATCTCCTCACATCTTCCTTCTTCAATGCTATCGTCGCCGCTGCTATCCACATAAATGTCCTACATGCCACATGTATTTTAGAGACATCCTTAATTACTATCACTGGTTCCTCACGAAGAGATCTCATACAAATTAGAACACAGTGAATTTCATCCTATATAAAATCTGAACATAACTGGTTCCTCAATCTTAATATTTTTAAACATGCATACAGGCTATGTCAAGTTCGCACCTAGTAAGATCTGAACTGAATCAGGAGTAGCATTTTTAGAATTGTGAACTCAATTGGATAGCTAGGTAAAACCTAAATGGGCATGAGAGGGGCATGGAGAAGGTTTTATATACATGAATATCATAATCCAATGGATTGCAGAGATCCAAGACAAGATAGTACCTAACTGAACTAAAGTTTGCATGTCTTTGCAAAGAGCAGAGAACAGTTACATATTAGCTCTTCAATTTCAGATAAAGCCAAGTGCTCGTAATCAATATTTACCACACACCTGAATAGAATCTTGTCTCTCTCTTGACATGGTAAATGGTGGTTTCTAGCAACCAAACACCCCCCACCCCCACATTAATCAATACGAAGCTGCTTCTTGTGGTCTATATATGTTATAGCTATTTAGAATCATGTTACTTATCAATAAATGTACTTAAATTTAAGAAGATTTAATTTCGACAGAATCTAAAAATGTCCTGTTCCTAACTCCTCCCCAGGTAGTTCCCAATGTTTGGCACTTTCCATACTTTGTGGGCATCTCCTCAATTTTAAATTTTGATATGGAGAAGGGAGCAACTAAGAAATAAGGGGCAAGTGCAAGGACACTTCCCAAGAGAATTATTCCAGCAAATCAGCTCAACTGATGGATAACAGATCAGTATACCAATAGTGAGAGTAGCAAGAATAAAACAAGAGCCTCATACCAATAGAACTGAACTCTGAAAACAGGAATAAATCACATCAGTTTGTTCTGGTGCATTCATCAAGTTTGCACTATGCTGAATTCTATATAGTTGAGTGCTACTTATAAAATTGGCACTCAACAATGCTACCCATGTATGTCAAAAACTTCACTCGTTTATAAACGGCAACTATGTGAACTGAACTCGGCATAAACGGCAACAATGCTATCCACCGCAACAATGCTACCCACGAGAGCATTAGAAGATCAGAATCCAATCCACCACAGCTATGCTACCATGAGAGCATTATAATTGAACTGCTCACCTTCATTCAGGAGCTTGCTCATGTCGGTGTCCTATCAACCACACCAAGGAGATGAGAAATCGAGGCACAGATTAAAAGGCTGCCCCGAAAACATCAAAGAACTTGTGCTACTTCTTATCTAATACTTCCTTGAGCTCGTGGGCATCAATATAAATAAGTTAGTAAACAAAATAATAGCCCACTCTGACGATCTGCTGAAAATATTTTGTCTCGAACACTTAGTGTTCCCTTCTGAAAGGAATGCAATGGATTTAAACAACAGAATTCACAGCTACAAAAGGAGATAGTATATCGTAGCACAAGTTCAAATTCATAACTATGCATTTGCACATAAACTGTTTTAGTTGCTAAATATATGTCAAACCGAAAAAATTACATGGCTGGAGCATGATAGCAGAGAAAGAACCCAGGAGCAAACCTCTAAGCTGTTCGCCTCTTCCATTCCAGTAGGCTGACACTTGAAAAGCAAGATTAATTAGCCGGGACAACCTGTCAGTTGTGCATATTCATGGATTGCATGTCCATTCTCCCATGCCCTCCTGCCCTCTTGCATGGGTCCTAACAATGGCAAGCTGCATGTGTGTGAGATTGTTTAATTAAGAAAAATCAGAACAAATCTTCCCTATCCATATATCAAATGAACCTCCGGAAACAAATCATGTGAGGCAATACAGGATTACAGCTGGGGGTGCTGATCCGTCCCGCAGCATGGATATATCATTACAATGAATTGCATATCTATTGCCTCCCTCCATGGATCCTACAGACGCCATGCAATTTTCATGTCAGGTTATAATATGTGAGAAAATCACAACTCTCCCTCCGCAGATCTAGCCAAGATTTAAGACAAAAATTAAAACAAATCATGCAAATATGATACCTGCGAGGAGGGGGTGACAAAGCCAAGGCCAGCAGAGTCCCTCTTGCCTGCACAACCAGCTCGAGCTGGCCGGTGCCGAACCAGGAAGCAGATCTGGAGTCTGCGTTGGGGGCGGCGGCAGCTAGGCTCGTGCGGAGGGGGCGACGGCCGATCTGTGCTTGCGACGGCAACGAATGGAAGAAACCGGCGACATGCAGCTGAGCGACGAGACCGCCACCGGGACTGCAGAGACATCGGTCTATGGCTCCGGGGAGTCGGAGGGCGGAGGCGAGGAGGAGGGGGAGCTGGCCTCGTCCAGCGGAGGAAGCGGCGAGTTGGCTCGATGGGTGGAGGGGACGGCGATCTGCCAGAAACCGGCGGAGGGGGCGGCGAGCTGGGGGAAACTCCTCCCACGATCTCATCTCAGAAATTAAATAAAAGAAAAAAAAAAAATGGGATGGGAGGTATCAGACGTACGGACGGCCGTGTGCGTGCGGGAGAAAATTCGGCGTGCGGGAGAAAAGTCGGAGCTGGAGCGTCTGCGTGCTGTGCGCCTGGTTCGAACCAGGTACGCGCGGGGAACATCGGGCGCGCGGAGGGTGGGTCGGTGACTGATTATTAATCAGTACCCTGGGTAGTAATTAGTGCAGTCCTATATATATATATATATATATATATATATATATATATATATATAGGAGAAAAAATAGCATATGGGCAGCTTGAACCCTGTCGACCTTTGGATTTGTAAAAGTCATACCCCACCACTGTGCCATGCAAACGTTTAATGTAGTTATGAAATATAGCACATAAAATATGAAAGTGTTAAATAAATTAAAAATAGAGATATAAAGACAATAGTAAAATTTAAATACAATAATCAAAATTAATAAGACCTATATGGATATATTTCAAAAAAAATAATACCATTTATCTCATAATAAACATATATCTACAAATAATTGACGAACATCATCAAATACATTATAGAACATCACATGGTTACTAAGTGAACATCACCTGTATACTAACTGAAAATCCTCAGATACACTCTAGAACATCACATGTATACTAAGTGAACATCCCTGAATACACTGAAATATCACATGTATACTGAGTGAACATCCCTGAATATACTATAAAACATCACATGTATATTAACTGAACATCTCTAGATACACTATAGAACATCACATGTATACTAAGTGAACATCCTCGAATACACCGTAGAACATCACATGTATACTAACTGAACATCTTCGTATACTAAATGAATGAACAAATACTAAATGAACATCTAGAAATACCATAGAACATTACAAATATACTAACTAAACATTCCCAAATACACCGTAGAACACCACATGTATACTAAAATGAACATCAACATTTCTACTCACGGATATCACAAAATACATGGTAGAACATTACATGTATACCACAAGACCATTGTGTGTGTCTATAAATAAAAAAGTAAAACATAGAATTATGAATAGAAGAAGAATACAAAAATAATATATGAATATAGAAAATGAAATAAACAAAATTATTAATTCTATTAAAAATAACTAAAAATTTATAAATATTTAAAAATAACAAATGTAAGAAACTAGAAGAAGAAAAAAATAGAAGCAAGGAAAGAAAACCAAGAGAAAGATAGAAAAGCCCCAAAAGAAAGAAACTCATTCTAGCAATCCGGTGTTTAAGCGCACCCTAAAATGTGAAATAAATAGAAAAGATAACAAGAAAATTAAATAAAGAAATATTAAATGAAATATATAAGTGCGGACATTACCGTGGAGTTAGAACGCAAAAAGATTAAAAAATAAGAAAGAAAAAAAGAGAGAAACACACATACAAGAGGAAAAAATTATAAGAAAGAAAACAAAAAGAAAAGGCATACCTGAACAGCTACTCGAAGTCGAAATAAAAAAAACAAAGAGAGAGAAACATCCGTTGAAAAGAAAAAAGAAATATAATAAAAAAGAAAGAAAAAGTGGAATAAAGATAAAAGAAGAGAACTATGTACCGCTCCCTTGTATCACTAATGGGCCCCGTGCATGCAAACACCGAACCGTTGGGACGTTGCCGTGAACTGTGATGCTGCTCCCTCATATCGCTAGATGGGCCGCGTGCCTGAAAACTTGCAGGCCAAAAAAAAGCCCAGTATGGGAGAGCGCAGAGGGGTGGTCGAAGGCTGGCTGGGCTTCGACCTGGTCGACAACGAAGATTTCCGCCAAATTCACCAGGGCGATAATAATCCTCCGTGTTTCGGCGGCGCCAGTACCGCGCTCGCTCGCGTCAGGGGCCCAGCGCGGTGGCGAGAGCTCTGCTTCTCTTCGTCGCTGATTGAGAAATCGAAAGGCGGCCACGCACGGAGACAGATTCGGACACCTCCTAGTTGTGCGTAAGATCAGCTCTTTTGCGAGACAACTCTTTCTGCCTGTCCGTGTGACTCTGAGATCCTTATTCGACCTGCTTTACATTCAGCTCAGTTCCATAAGCTATTGGTCAGATCTTCCTCTTGGTTAATACTGTAATTGGTAGGCATACCTCACCTGGCTGGGTGTGCAAGTGTGCAACAAGTAGCTTTGTTGGCCCAACAGCCTGGAGCTAATGATGAGGATAGCAGTAGGACCTACTGCTCCCCATCATGCTTGCTCGACCACTTACCCTCCGTGGTTCGCCAAACAAAACTGATCTTGTCAACCGTACCACAAAAACCACTCCAACTGAAAGCTCACTTAGCTCTAATCATGCGTGTCTCTTCTAAAGCTACCTGCAAGTCGTCCTAATCATGTCTAATGCCATATCGATAGCGTTCGTTGGTAGCAGGCCAATTACAGATCATCCCTGCTGTTGCTACACAAATTTGAAATTGCGATGGCACGTTGACAAGTTGACCAATGCAAAAAGCAGGTCTCTGCAGCTTTTCGTCTGACGAAGCTTTTCCTGGGATTTGCATTTGTTTGCATGCTGGTGGAAAGATGGGGGAGAGCCCCTGAGGCGGCGTTAATACGCTCGACTGCTCGCTGGTCGATCAGTGAGCAGTGACAGTGGGCGTTGCAGCCTGCTCCCTGCAGCAAGTTGGATACTACTTACTAGTAAGCCCCGTGTGATGTGGACAAACATCCAAGCACCAGGCCGTAATCACCTCCCATGTCCGCCCGAGGACAAAGCCCCAAATCTCGTTGGCACCACGCAGTGTGGGTATATGGGTAGAGTGTGACATCCGCATCGGACAAAGGTATCAGATGGCCATCTAGTGCCGCATGTATGATGTATCCCGCCGCCTCCGCATCTACCGCTCTTTCGCAAGGAAAATGACTGATTACCGTGACCTCGGAAGAATTCACGAGACGGTGCAGTAGATATGCTCTCATGCTCAGATCATGGAAGAGATTGTACAAATCCAGCATAATGAGATGAGCAAAACTGGCACTTGCAACCCTGGCCTTGAGAATTCTTTATCAGGAGCGGTCTCGTAATTCGTAAAGAGGTTGTTAGTACACTTCGGAATTCAGGCATTCCAAAGGTTGGTGGCCGAATATATAATTTGGCGACCAACCAAATCTAGGCCACCGCCGCAACTATAATGGTAATGGACGCCAGACAAAAAATTTAGAGACCGAGTCACCGAGTGTCTGACTTGGTGCAACTCTGCCATCCATACCAACCAAGTGTCAGCATCCGGCTCGATACGGCTGGTGGCCGCACATCACTGGCGTAGCCGCCTAGCCCATATTGAACTGCGACGACTCCGCGACGCCGGCCAGACGCCGCCGGATCGGAGGCAGGTCACGCCCGCGAGAAACTGGCCGGATCAGCATAAGCCCGTGCCCGTGCGGCCGCGCCTCTGAAAAAAGTTATCCTTTGAAAGGATGATGCATGATGCCGTAGTTGGAAACGGAGCGCGACAGATAGAAAGACGGAGGCTGGACGCCACCGGAGCTCGACAGACGACAGACAGACAGCGAGACGGCACGGTGTGGTTTTTGCGGGGTTTCGAAGGGATCACGGGGAGTGCGGCCGCAAAGTGGAGTGGAGTGCAGTGGCACATGAGCCGAGTACAAAGCCGACGGCGACGCCCGCACATCATCGAATAGAAAAAAGGGCATCGTTCGCTCCATGTCTCCCGAGTTCCTTTGATTTCACGTATGCGTTATTTTTCTAGTGATGCTATAGTAGACCGGTCCTGGCGACTCCACACCGAGCACAGTGCTGGCGCAGCGACACTACTGGAATGATACTATTTCTTGGACTTCTATAGGTAATAGGTCCATATCCATCCTTGAGGCATCGACTAAGCTATCATTGCCGACGTGAGAGATGCGTGTGGCCACATGCAACAAAAGCATCTCACACCCGCTAAAACCGTTCTTTGCATTGTGTGCTAAATTAGTTCACCTATCAATCTATCCTAGGATAGGATCGTACCCATAGCCCACACACAAACTCTAGTTTTTTATGCCCTCGTTGAAAACAGAGGAATGCAAGACAGAGAGAAAACACAAAAATATATATAAGTGTATGTAGAAAGCAGAGAATTGAGAAAACAATTTTTATAGGAATGGATGTTTGGAAAACAAAATTGTAAGAACATATTTATTCCTCCATTCTAGTGAATAAATAAGCACTTGCTCATTCCTCCATTCACATGTCAAGTTTTTTTCCAAGAGTTTGATATGTATGCTTTGTTTCCTACATTTTTATGAAAGAAAGCAAGCCTTTCTATCGGAAAGGAAAAGTTCATTCCTCCAATCCAAACATCATATGATGTAAGCAGAATATAGGAATCGGGTCCTTTGAAATTTGTATGAAAAATCCTCGAATTCAAACAAGTCCTAAAGTTTACCTCGCATGTGCCCCTGTCTGATCTCTTTGAGAGATCAGAAAGAAGCACAAGAGTCATTTTTCATGGCATGTAGGATGAGTTGGCTCGTCACGTCATTTCTTGATACATGCGTGACGTGTTTTGTGCCTTTAATGCACGAGAGAAATTATTTGAGTACCCAGATAATACATTTTTCAGTTCGAACACCTAGATGAGAACTCACCAAAAATATTTAGAGAAAAGGGTTTCCCCCGCTTTTGCATTACCAAAAGCACAAGTGTTTACAGCGTTCAGTTCTCACGTTGCTACGACTGCAACGAAAATAGGTTCAGACCCAGACATAACCACAGACTCATGCCCTCCAACGTCACCATGAAAGAAAAACAACACTCTGAATCAACGTGCTACTACTGGCCATACTCTCCTCAGTAGAACTTGTGGATGCCTCGGCTGACGGTTGAGCACCCGATCGATCCCACTCTGATGACGAGTCGTTCACCCTCGATCTCCACTGGAGTTGAGGCAGTGAGTTGATTCTTTCCTCCAGAAATCTTGCGAACTCTTCGAGCTGTAACCTGGCTTTTTCCTTGTACAGCGGCAACCATGACTTGATCATTTTCAGTATCCTCAGCAACACCTTGTTCACACTAGTCCAAATCCCTCTCTGAAAACACAAGTCATTTCTTACTTTCCACAATGACCATAAAACTGCATAGGTAAAACTCACCAAAAATATAAATACCTACAATGCATTTTACTCTTCTAGATATATTATTTTGGTTAGACATGGTTGTCTAAAATACGTATCAAGAGCTATATATATGTACTCTATAAAAGACAAAAAAGTCTTATCTTATGATCTTAAATATAAAGAGTAGGGATATATACGATCTATGTTTATTTCTTGCATTACCTTTGCTCATTGTGGAGCAACCCCAGAGTTACAAGCAATCGCATCACATGATTCAGTCTCAAATAATAAATGACTTTGTGTAGCATCGTTATATTTTTTTAATAGCATATATTTTTATATATCCAGATGGAACAATTGCTCAGAAGTCATGTCTGCTGTAACGACCAAAACAAATTGCAATTTGTCGCAGATAAATTAGTTCGTAGATTACTCTCCCCTAGCAGTACGAGTAGCAGCGCATATCTTGGTTGTCTTTCAGCCTGCTGACAGCGAAGCACTCATCATGCGTGGGACAGCGAGGGCAGCCGCTGCACTGCACAGTACGGCTGCACCAGTACACAGCAGCACTGGCAGAAGGGCATTTCAAAACATTTTTAAAAACCTGCGCAACGAATTAAAAAACGAACCGGTAGAAGCCAAACCAAATCTTTGTATTTTTCACTTCGCTTTCCCCCTCCCTTTTCCAAAAAAAACCCCACTCTCTCCCCCCCAACTCCACCTGCTTCCTTCGCTTCCCTTCATCCCCACTCCACCAAACCCTCGCGTGCGTCGCTGGGGCTGGGAGCAGAGCGAGCAGAGCACAGCGGAGCAGGCGGTGGCGAGTGGGAGCAAATGGCCAATGAGTGGCGGTGGTGGCGGTAGCATCCTCCTCCCCGCCTTTTCTCCCCCCGCCTCCCGCGCTCCGGTGGTTGCAGCGAGTGGGAGCGGGAGGAGGAGGAGGACTCGTGCTGCCTCCGTCGCTTCCCGGGCACGCCTCCCTCGCCCGGATCTGAGCCCGCGCGCGCGAGATCCTGAGCTCCGGGCCGGAGAGCTCCCGCGCTCCGGGTGGGGATTTCTTCGGTCCGTTGACGCGTGCTGGTTGCGCTGAACTGTAGTGCTGATTTCGCGCTTGCTTGCTTGTTCTGCTGGTTGAATGGCAGCTGAGGCGACGGCGATGGAGCCCGCGGTGGCTGCGGCGGGCGAAGGGCAGCGGTTCAAGCGGATTCCGCGGCAGGCGTGGTCGGGGAACCTCGAGCTGGATCCTCTGGTACGTCCCGCTCGCTAGCTCCCCTGCTCGTCCGTGCTTGTGGCCCGGGGTGGCTGATTTGGTGGCGCTGGTGTGATTTTATTGGGTTTTTGGGGGATTGATGTGCTGTTGTGTAGTCAATGTAGTGGTGAGGGAAGCCCGAGGTGTTTGAAATGTGGTGGAATGGTGTTTGGGATCTCAATGTCATGCTGCTTGGTGGTTAGGGTTTAGGGGGTTTCTGAATGCGTTAATGCTATGGTGAGAGCTCAGGAGTGTAAACTGATGTCAGTGGCGCTTAGTGGTGCAGCGCCACGAGTATCGCATTGTTGAGGACTTGAGGTGAAACCTGCATTGTGCTTTCGAAATGCTTGGAATCTTCAGTTGGGTTATCAATGTTGGATAAATAGCAGCTTTGTATGTTCGGTACTCAAAGTGTGTTTTATTATTTTTGGATTGGCACTATTCGGGCAATATTTTCTACATATGGATTGTTTTGGCATGAAAACAGAGGGTTACGCCATGTTTTATTTTATTTTCTTTTGCTTTGTTGTGCGCATGGCATTTTGTGATAGAATTACCCAACCGTTTCAAAAGTTACTTGGCTTTATGCATTGTGCTCGCACATGTGTTGGACCAGGATCGTCGAGGTAATGCTGAGGCAGACTGGGCGATTTTAAAAGCATTTATTATTCCCTGCGTATTAGTGTAGTCCATTCTGTCGCTAGTAATTCATTTTCTTCCGTTCTATTATAGCTCGAAAATCAAGTAATGATGCCTGATTTAAGAGTTTCAGGTGATGTCAAGAGCTAAGTATCTTTTCATCTGAAAAAACTAAGTGCCTTTTCTATTTTCAGCTTAATGAAAGCTTAGATCAGTGGCCACATCTAAATGAGCTGGTACAGTGCTACAAGGCTGATTTTGTGAAGGATGACTGCAAATATGGACGCTATGAGAGTGTTGCACCACCATCTTTCCAAAATCAGATTTTCGAGGGACCTGATACTGACATAGAAACAGGTAATCCATCTTCCTTGCTGCTGAATGCCTGTATTAATTTCACATATATCTTGGAAAAGTTTTATAGTTTTGCTGTGTGCCACAGAATTGCAGCTTTGCAACGCAAGACATTCCAAGCCTGAAGATGCTACCGAAGATGATACGCCAAGCACCTCAGGGAGGCAAATATATGAAACTGAATCATCTGCTTCATCTTCAAAAGTGGTAAGGGCATGTACTGGACAGATTTGTCCTTTGCTTCCCAGGTTTTCTGTTGTGCTGGCCTATAATCTGCAATTAATCTTAGTGCTTTTATAGTGGACTATTCAAATTGGATAAGAACTGTTTCATGCTTGATTCTTTATGTATTTTATGTCTGTGATCCTTCGCCTCCAATCACTTTTAGTACCTTTTCCACCGCTTTCTGATTTCCTTTGCTTCCTATGCAAACAATTTCTGTCAATGGAGCTATAATACTGGTTGAAGACTGGTAAAATCACTTTAGGCCTTTTGAACTATCACACCGTGGGTTTTTCATTTTTTAAAGATCTCACCTGACAATTTTCCTCCAAGTTATTGCACTCAGTATTGATTCTCATCTTGATGTTGGGCATTAACAGTATCTTTATCATTTGTGTTTTCTCAGCACTGTAGTCTGTCACCACTGCCAGCATATGAGCCTGCATTTGATTGGGAGAATGAGAGGTCTTTGATATTTGGTCAAAGGGTACCAGAAAGTATACCTGCAATAAGCAACAGGTTGCTTCAGCACACAAACTAAAAATGCATCCATCATTTCTTTCTCCCCACCCCTTCTTCTGGTGCTCTGATCAATGCTTATTAGTTAATCCTGTTTTAATTATTCTGTACTGATTACAGTGGCTTGAAGATAACTGTCAAGGTACTATCTTTGTCATTCCAAGCTGGATTAGTCGGTGAGCAAAACTAGAATATTTTGTGATTGCTTCTTAACTTCTTTACTGTAATGTATCTCATTTACACTTAACAGCACATTTTTAACTTTCTGTTTTCATGATCTATCGTGTGCGTGCAGAACCTTTCAGTGGAACAATTTGCTTGTATAACAGAGATAGAAGAGAAAAACTGTCAGAAGACTTCTATTTTCACATACTTCCAACAGATATGCAGGATGTAAGCTCAGTGCAAGTTGCTTTCTTCTTCTTGTTTCATATCTACATATATAGAATATTGTAGCATGTTAACTATGTCAAGTTTCCACTTAATCAAATTTCAATTCTTACTGATCATTTAACTTCCTCTGGACTTAACAGGCTCAGGGTTCCTTGGATCGTCGAGGCGTTTTTTCATTGGATGCACCTTCACCATCGGTCTGCCTTTTGATTCAATTGGAAAAGGCTGCTTCTGAAGAAGGGGGAGTAACACCTTCTGTCTATTCTCGTAAAGAGCCTGTAAGTAAAAACATTCTTCATTGTAATATTAGTGTTGTGCTCCCTACATTGATTGTGTTCTCATATTATTCCTGTACTCATTTTTTTGTCAGGTGCACTTAGCTGAGAAAGAGAAGCAAAAGCTGCAAGTATGGTCTCGAATCATGCCTTATAAAGAGTCATTTGCATGGGCCATGATTCCTCTGTTTGAAGGTAACCATGCGGGTGGTCTTAGTGATGCTGCTTCTCCTAGCAGTCCGTTAGCACCGAGTTTATCAGGATCAAGTTCTCAAGATAGTATTGTGGACCCTATTTCAAAGCTTACTTTAGATGGAAAAGTCAACCATTACTCAAGTGGAAGCTCAGTTATTGTAGAGATATCAAACCTAAACAAAGTGAAGGAAAGCTATATAGAGGACTCCCTCCAAGTAAGAAGGATCAGTGCCACACATTCAGTTATTATTTGTAATTTGGTAAGCTAAATAGTTATAACTTTTGTCTCGTATAGGATCCAAAACGGAAAGTACATAAACCAGTGAAAGGTGTATTGAGATTAGAAGTGGAAAAACTTCATGATGGCCGCAATGATGTGGATAACGCTTCTGAAGGCGGAAGCATGGCCAATGATTTGAATGATGCTGGTGACATCATTAATGGTAGAAGCAACAGAAGTAGCTTTGATGGGATTCGCAGTTCTGTGAATTCTATTGCCATTGGCCAGAAAGATGCTCATCACAATGGACACATTTCTAATGCTGAGAATGGTGACTATGTAAGTGTCTGGGTACTGGTCATATAGGATAACACTTACCTTTTGTTTACCTGTGATACATTCTTTTGTTATTCATGTTATTCTGCTTAGAGGAGATGCACTCTCTTATTGCAGTTTCAAGCTTTTGACTTTCGGATGCTGACCCGAAGTGAGCCGTTTTCACAACTTTTTCATTGCCTCTATGTATACCCGTTGACTGTTAGCTTGAGCCGCAAAAGAAACCTGTTTGTTAGAGTGGAACTGAGAAAGGACGATTCTGACATCCGAAAGCCTCCATTAGAGGTTTGCTTGCTGAATTATTTGTCCTCCTGTTGAATGTTGGTGTCTAGTCAAACATCCTTATCCATTAGAGATGTGGGCTTCCAGGCTGTTCATCCTAGGGAGCGGAATACGATGCTACAGAAGTGGGGTCATACACAGATTGCTGTTGGAACAAGAATGGCTTCCTACCATGATGAAATTAAAATCAGCCTACCTGCTCTTTTGACACCCCAGCATCATCTTGTGTTCACATTTTTCCATGTAGATCTCCAAATGAAACTTGAAGCACCAAAACCAGTATGCATCATGTTCCTTATTAGTATATGGCTTATGCTTAGTTGTTTAGTTTGCTCATGTCTGACATGTTCTCTATTTGTTCAGGTGATCGTTGGGTATTCTGTACTTCCACTGTCGACACATATTCAGTATGCATCATCTACTCAATTATTTTTCTGTGTACTAATAACATTATATTAGTCTTTGTCACTTGTCAGCTGCTTCAGATGTGACATCACATCCCATTCCCAGCCATTGCTGTTTTATCCTTCAAACTATTCAATTTATGTGATCCATAGCTAATATCATGTAATAGCATGAAATTAGTCTCAGTGGTGAAGAAAGGTTTATCACTAAAACTTAGGGACAATAATTTGTATGCTGTACTCATTCCATTCTTTTTAAAAACTTTTGTAAGAATTTCTTATTTAAAAGTATTGAAAATATAATAATTTGAAAGCATTTTTAAGAATAAGTTGTTAATAACATTTTTCTGGAACAATTCTTCATAGTTTTGTGAGTGAAGTGTACCGATGGAGGGAGTAGTTCACTTGAGGTCCAAAACCTCCCTGATTAGTGTTAATCTGTCTACTTGGATCTACCTGGCATCCAGAAGGTGTCACTCCTCTCTGGCAGGTGTTGCTCAATCTGTGAGATAGGAGGAAGAATAGAATTGAGAAACAAGAGTGGACTCACCACCACATGGGCAGTTACAGATTGATTAACAAAATTTTAGCCCTGAGGAGAGACAAGAGAGAGAATGAGAGATGGACTCACCACTACATCGGCAGTTACAGATTGATTAGCAAAATTTTTGCCCCCAGTAACTCACTTAGCAAGTTCATGGTGTGGACATAAAACTGCAGATTAATAGTTTGTGGACCTAAGGTGACAAGTCGTCAAAAGTTTAGGGACCGCTGATGCACTTTACTCCTTATGTATATTATTAGTGGTCAAACTTTTGAAGTTAAGCAAACAACAACACTATGTAAAATCTGAGTTTGTATCATTGATGATTGATCTTATATCTGATTCATGATCTAACTCCACTATGTAAAAAAACCTGCGGTGAATTTTGGATCAGGAGCAGTAATTAGATTCGTTTTGTACTAATAACAAATCACTGCAGTGATACATGATTTACTAATATGGATGTGTATTGTATGCAACCTTTTTTTTTACTATGTTAAAAAGAAAAGTGTGGACAAGCGACAATGATTTGGGACTGATACACTACAACTTTTCTGTATCTAACAGGTTACTTTCAGATGTGTCCTTGCCAATTTTGAGAGAGCTCGTTCCACATTACATGCAGGAAAGTGGAAAGGTTTGCTTCTTGATTTTGTGTTTCTTAGTTCCACCTTAATTTTGGAAATTTCATCTATGGGAGTATATCTGTGGTAAGATTCTTCTCTAATTTTCAATTTTCATACAGGAGAGAATGGACTATCTGGAAGATGGAAAAACTGTTTTCAGGTTGCGTTTAAGGCTCTGCTCTTCATTGTTCCCAGTTAATGAAAGGATAAGGGACTTTTTTGTTGAGTATGACCGCCATACCCTACATACAAGCCCCCCATGGGGTTCTGAGCTTCTTGAGGTAACTATTCTGCATCTAGCCAATGTGGAGGATTGATGTTGCTTTCATGATTAACACAGAAGCTAGAGATTTTGCTTTTGTGGTTAGCAGATGTTTTATCTTCTGTGCTTATGTTTCTAGAAGTAGCCAAATATAATCAAGTTGTGGAAGACAGCGGAACCTATCTTTTCCTTTTTTTCCTAACCCCCAATTTTCTTTATGAAAGATGGCTGCTAAATTTCCTTTGCAATTTATTTCCCTCAGATTTGCTTTTTTGTATTGCTTTTGCATAACCTTCCATGTTAAAGGTACTTTGCAGTAGATACCTGTGCTATACACTGACTGACTCTGGGATGAGATTTTTGCAGGCCATAAATAGTTTGAAAAATGTTGAATCTACTGCATTATTACAATTTCTGCAACCAATACTTAACATGCTGCTTCATCTTATTGGCGATGGCGGTGAGACCCTTCAGGTTGTTAGTTCGTTACAAGCTCCTCTTGTGCATAACTATTTTACACATTTTTTTGGACCTACATATCTGTAACAGATTATACTCTGTCATATATATATATATATGTACACTTAGTATTCGATGTTAAGGGTAGTAATGGCTACAACATTGCTGTTTTGCAGGTTGCTGCATTTCGAGCCATGGTTAACATTTTAACACGGTAATTTTGAGTTTTCTTGTTTTATTTAAGTTACTACTACAATTTTTGTTATGCTAGTTTCCTTATTAAGTACTCCCTCCGTTCCAAATTTTAAGCCGTTCTGGCATTTCTAGATACATACCTTTTACTATGCATAGACAAGGTGCATATCTATAGGTACATAGCAAAAACTATGTACCTAGAAAAGCCAGGATGACTTACAATTTGGAACAAAGGGAGTACTAGGCTACTAACAATCCATGCGGATTGAACTTGAATTCCTATTCTCTAACATTTAGAAGACCAACTATTTTCTGGAGGAGAGAAAAATCAAGCCTTTGGATCAAGGGTGTCAGTTTACTAAAGATGGCCTGCACGTGTTAAATATTGGAACGCTGTTAACATAGGCAAACTGCCAACTGTTAACATGGCCTGTACGTGTTAAATATTGGAGTGCTGTATTGTGCTTCATTGGTCCTCGTATGAATGGATACTAATATTGGATCTAATTAAGCTAATTCTAACTCCACCAATATTCACTCTAGCTCTTTAGGTTTCACTTGCAAGTTACAGTTCAGATGTGAGAAGTTGTTAAGCTTTTGACAGTATGGTGTATAGTTGTCTTTTGGGGCATATTGCACAAGAATATGGTAGCAACACCCTCTTAAGTAAGGTCGATCCAGTTATCTAAGAAGACTGCTTCGCATAAAAAAATTTATCTAAGAGTACTATTTGTGGTTCTTTTTCTATAGCATTCATCTTCCATTATCTATCCGCAACAGTAAATAGGAAAACTGTTAATTTTTGGTTTGCCAACAGCTTAGCGCTCGCGAGTTAGGTTCACGCTTATATCTTAAATTGAATTAAAGATGACACATGTCTCTTGCAGTGTGCAGCAGGAGTCAGCAGACGGGGCTGAGAGAAATAGATTCCTTATTAACTATGTTGATTTTGCTTTTGATGACTTTGGTGATCGGCAAGCACCTGTGTATCCTGGTCTGTCTACTGTCTGGGGAAGTCTGGCTCGGAGTAAGGTTAGCCTGGGTTCTCTGATTTGAGCTATCTGTTATTATGTTTGTTGAACTTGGTCTATCACTAATACATCTTTTACTTCCTATATCTTTGTTGGTAGTGGCTGTTACTTTTGATCTCTATCCATGTTTAAATTGTATCTGCTGCATAGAAGACCCTGACAGTGACAGCTGTCATATTACTTAAATATCTCTCATCTTGAATGCTGCCATGTTGTCACACCATTATTTTGTAACTTATGAAGTCTTGAGAAATTCACATTGTTTTGATTTTTCAAATCAAAAGGGCTTCAAGTAACAGGGCAAACACCCAGTGTGATGTTTGCAATTTCTCTATTATTTAGAATCTTTCTTTACTTTGGATGACCATGAGGCATTTCTGCTGTTCAGTCTATTTTTTTGAAACATAATTACATGCTTCTACTGCTCTCACTGTTTACTCTTTTGGCTTTTAGGCGAAAGGTTATAGAGTTGGTCCTGTGTATGATGATGTGCTGGCAATGGCTTGGTTTTTTCTTGAGCTTATTGTAAAATCAATGGGATTGGAACAAAGTCGTCTCTTCTACCACAACCTTCCACTAGGTAGAATAACCTTAATGTTTAGTAACTGTTCCTTTTTTTTTTTTAAATTCCCTACATATTTAGTTCTAGAACAATTGATTGTTTTCTGCCATCTGTAGGTGAAGATGTCCCACCGCTACAATTGAAAGAAGGTGTCTTCAGGTGCATCATGCAGCTCTTTGATTGCCTTCTAACTGAGGTTCATGAGCGCTGTAAAAAGGGTTTAAGCTTGGCAAAACGCTTGAACAGCACGCTTGCTTTCTTTTGCTATGATCTTTTATCAATTATTGAGCCTCGCCAAGTTTTTGAGCTGGTAAGTTAGGAAATCATTTAAAGTTTGTGCTCTCTCCTTGTTTTTTTTTTATTTATATCTATGTTGAATTCTCAAAGTGTCCCTGAACTGCAAAAGCACTAATGTTTTGCAAGAAAGTTTCCGTGCACAGTGATGTTTTATATGTTTCTAAAACAAATGTATCTATTCTTCAGGTTTCGCTGTACATGGACAAGTTTGCAGGAGTTTGTCAATCAGTCCTTCATGACTGCAAATTGACATTCCTGCAGATAATATGCGACCATGATCTATTCGTTGAGATGCCTGGGCGGGATCCCTCTGATAGGTAGTTTGTTGAAATATTGCATTTGCAGGCAGTTGTTGAGTGTTGACAATGCTTATATGTTTTCCATATTTTCTTGTGGATGTAAATTTTTGAACTGTCTTGCTAGTGAAGTTATACTGTTGATTCTAAGCTTACATTTTTGACACTATACCGTATTTCTTTTGATAGACCACTAATTATTTTTTTGAGCAGTAGTTCTGTTAAGATTCTAAACTTACTAGTTGATCTGAAGTATTGCACTTGAATCACCCAACCTGTGTCGGTTGCTTTAAGATTTTAAATTAATCACGTATAGATTCATTGACTTTGTCCCGGTCCAAGGTTCCATCCTAAAAGGCATGCATCCAAACCAAACTTTAAAACTGACCGTAATCATACATTGAGAGTTTTAGATCCTTCACATGAGAATGATACTACTTGATTCATCAGAAGTATCATTGTATCTTTATCATATACTAGAGAAGTAATGGTTAAATGGTTGCATAATCGATCATGTCCATGTACTAACAACAAATAAAGGTGGAATATCTTTAGATTCCTATAAAGAATGCAGTGAAGCTCATGGATGGCGAACATTCTACAATTTTTTTCTCACGTTCATTTTTTATGGACCGTGTTTTGAACAAAGCAATTTTGTTTTACAGAAACTATCTCTCATCAGTTCTTATTCAAGAGATCTTTCTGACCTTAGACCATGATGATTTGTCTCAACGAGCGAAGGTTAGAAACTCAGTTCTGAGAAAACAGAATTTATTTTTTTTACCACGCTTTAGCAACCCTCCAAACGAACTCAGAATTATTTGAACATACATAAATTTGTAATAGGCAATGATATTTACTTTGTTATGTATAAACATACTGTTTTCCACCCCTCACAGGCTGCTCGGATTTTGGTTGTCCTTATATGCAAGCATGAATTTGATGCGCGCTATCAAAAAAGTGAAGATAAGCTGTACATTGCTCAGCTGTACTTTCCTCTTATAGGGCAGGTATATGCTTTGCACACTTCAAAACTAGATATCATGTAATGATATCAGTAATCAACATGTTATTCCCTTTTGTTTGACTGAGAGAAATTTGTTGTTCCCTCACATGATTTAGTATATGCTTCCTCCGATCACAAATCAAAGTGCATCTAGGTTTGCCTGAGTCAAATTTCTTCAACATTAATTATCGATATATAAATTTTTATATAGATTAGCAACACAAGATTGATATTGTTAGATTCATTATGAGAACTGGATTCATATGAGAATATTTTGTTGTAAATCTTTATAAAATTTAAGATATTAAGTGTTAGTCTTGAATGAATTTAACTTAGGATAAACTTAGATGGACTTATATTTGTGTTGCAGGAAGTGAAATATTTTCATTACATGTTTCTTTGCTTATGAGAAATCACTCTTTGTTTTAGATCCTTGATGAGATGCCTGTTTTCTATAATCTGAATGCCGTTGAAAAGCGTGAAGTGCTAGTTGTCATTTTGCAAATTGTAAGGAACTTGGATGATGCAACTCTTATCAAAGCATGGCAACAAAGCATTGCTAGAACCAGATTGTTCTTCAAGCTTCTTGAAGAATGTATAACCCATTTTGAGGTTAGTAGTATGATCCTGGAGTTTTTGGAATTCCAAAAATATTTTTCAGTAAAAGAACACTTCTACTGCTCTTCACAGTTATTATTTAGTATTCTGTTAATGTGGGCTTTGATTTTGCAGTAAGCTCTTGATGTCATTCATATAAATACCTTTGCAGATGATTGATTGGAGTATATCTGAATGTGAATTCAATATTGAGTTCATACCTTTTGTATTTCTCATGCATGGACATCCTATGAATCTGAAATGCAATACGTTATATATTTAAGTTATCAAGTATGTGTGCTAGTTCAAATTACACTTACTCGTACACACCTATTTAATTCAGTACTAATGGCAAAATGATTATTTAACATGATGATCTCACATATTGTTTAATAGGATCCGTGTATTTTGTTTACTCTTTACCATGTACTCATGCATTTGCTTTGTTCCATTGAGCCGTGTTAATTCTTAATATTTTATTTTAAGTTAAATATCTTGATTTTTTCTCTGCAGCACAACAAAACAGGAGACAGCATGCTACTTGGTGCTAGTTCTCGGAGCCCAGATGTCGAGCGTCCTTCATCCCCAAAGTACTCTGAACGATTGTCCCCATCGGTCAACGCATATTTGTCGGAGGCTTCGAGGCATGAAATAAGGGTAATTATTCTCCAGCCCTAGTTTTGTTGTTGTTGTTGTTGGCTTTGTCCCCCCCTACTACTACCAAGGTGTAGTTTTAGGACTGCTGGCTATCAGGTGCAGTCCTTTCTGAGGCTTTGAGCATTAGTGGCACTCAAATCAGGCTACCTTTCTTGTAGTGCCTAGTTTAGGGTAGGCTGAGTGTCTCTTTACTGATTTGCTTATTAATTTTTTTTTTTGGCGGCAACTGGCAAACTAATATGCTGTTGAAGAAAATGTGGATAGTATAAGCATCACCAACTCAAACCAGCCTAGAAATGATTCAATTTGACCCCCACTGGATTTTTTTTTTCAGTCGAATCGCTTCACCTAATCAATGTCCAGGGACTGATTTGTCGATTAATTGAGCGATTTGAAAACACTGTGTCACGCACATATACTTCCTAAACTGATGTGAATGAAGTACCACCTTAATTTACTGCCAGTTTGATATTAGTTATTTCTTTTCATAATGTCCACTGTTATTTAATGCAGCCTCAGGGAACACCAGAAAATGGATACATGTGGAACAGGGTTAGCCCTCAATTAAGTTCCCCTAATCAACCCTATTCATTGAGGGAAGCACTTGCTCAAGCGCAATCTTCAAGAATCGGGTCAACTGCCAGGGCATTGAGAGAGTCTCTACATCCAGTACTGAGGCAAAAATTGGTATATTCTATGTCTAATTATCATATGCAGTGTTGCATGTTACACTTTTCTCTCTTTAACCTGTGACAATTCCTACAGGAACTTTGGGAAGAAAATCTCAGTACTGCTGTGAGCCTCGAAGTGTTGGGAATAACTGAGAAGTTTTCAGTTGCTGCGGGCACCCGGAGCATCACTACTGATTATGCAAAGCTAGATTGTGTAACATCTATCTTAATGGGTCTTTTATCTAGGAGCCAGCCCTTGGCTTTTTGGAAGGCTTTCCTTCCTGTGATCTACAATATATTTAATCTTCATGGTGCAATACTAATGGCAAGGGAGAATGACCGCTTCTTGAAGCAAATTGCTTTTCATCTTTTGCGGCTTGCTGTTTTCCGAAATGATTCGATTAGAAAAAGAGCTGTTGTTGGGTTGCAGATTCTTGTTAGGGTAAGCTGTTTAGCTGAATTGTAGCTTTATCTGGTCTTCAATTGAATGATACTAATATAAATGTTCTTGTGGTTCTAGAACTCATTCAACTATTTCAAGAACACTGCAAGGTTGAGGGTCATGTTGACCATTACTTTGTCAGAGTTGATGTCTGATGTGCAAGTAACTCAAATGAAATCCGATGGTTCTCTTGAAGAAAGTGGTGAAGCTCGGCGCCTTAGGAAATCACTGGAGGAAATGGCTGATGTGAGAAGCAAGGATCTGTTAAAAGATTGTGGCCTCCCTGTTACTGCATTGGAGGCAGCCCCTGAAGGTTCCTCTGATAATAGGTGGTCTTGGGTAGAGGTGAAACATCTGTCTAAATGTCTGGTCCAGGCCCTTGATGCTGGTCTGGAACACGCCCTCTTGGTAAGCAAAGTTCACCAATGAATTCTAGTGTGCTATCCTATCTATTATTTGTCGCGGCAAAATGGCAATTTGTAATCTGCAAAAGGAAATTAGATTTAAGACATTGACACACAAGTAATGGTATTATGCTTGGCTCTGCCACTTTATTTGAGTCCTTTACAACTGACGACATGTAAATCCAAATAATTCTTGTAGGGTTCTGTAGTGACAGTAGACAGGTATGCAGCTGCCGAGGGTTTCTATAAACTAGCTATGGCCTATGCGCCTGTTCCAGATCTTCACATTATGTGGTTGCTGCATCTGTGTGATGCACACCAGGAGATGCAGTCATGGGCTGAAGCAGCACAATGTGCAGTTGCTGTAGCTGGCGTGATCATGCAGGTTCTGATCTTTGCTCCTGTGCTCTCTTTTATTCCAGCAATCTTGATATATGCTGTATTGAGTTTTGTAACCTATGAAACTTTCTCACAGGCACTTGTTGGAAGGAATGATGCTGTGTGGAGCAAGGAGCATGTTGCTTCGCTGCGCAAGATTTGCCCTGTCGTCAGCACTGATGTGAGTGCAGAAACATCTGCAGCTGAAGTTGAGGGATATGGTGCATCCAAATTAACAGTGGACTCAGCAGTTAAATATCTTCAACTTGCCAATAAACTCTTCACACAAGCTGAACTCTACCATTTTTGTGCAAGCATTCAGGAACTCATAATTCCTGTGTATAAAAGCAGAAGGGCTTATGGACAGCTGGCCAAATGCCATACATCACTCACAAACATCTATGAGTCAATTCTTGAACAGGAGGCTAGTCCTATACCATTCATTGATGCCACATACTACCGAGTTGGTTTCTATGGTGAGCGTTTTGGCAAGCTCAATAAAAAGGAGTATGTATTTAGAGAACCACGGGATGTACGTCTTGGTGATATTATGGAGAAGCTTAGTCACATATATGAGGCTAAAATGGATGGGAGTCACACTTTGCACATAATTCCAGACTCTAGACAAGTCAATGCTGATGAGTTGCAGCCTGGTGTCTGCTATTTACAGATCACTGCTGTTGATCCTGTGATGGAGGATGAGGACTTGGGTAGCAGGAGGGAAAGGATCTTTTCTTTGTCTACTGGTACTGTTCGTGCACGTGTTTTTGACCGTTTTCTTTTCGATACACCATTCACAAAAAATGGAAAAACACAAGGTGGTCTAGAAGACCAGTGGAAGAGACGCACGGTGCTCCAGACAGAGGGTTCCTTTCCTGCTTTGGTGAACCGCCTGCTAGTTACCAAATCTGAATCTCTGGAGTTCTCTCCTGTCGAGAATGCGATTGGAATGATCGAAACAAGAACAGCTGCATTGAGAAATGAACTAGAAGAACCACGCAGTTCTGAAGGTGATCAACTCCCAAGGCTTCAAAGCTTGCAAAGGATACTCCAAGGAAGTGTGGCTGTGCAGGTGAGGCTGAATCCCCTCTGCAGAATTGGAAAGATTTATGAGTTTTTCACTACCGTTTGCTCATTTTCTTGCTTCTTTAGCTAATTCTTTTGATACTGCCATGCAGGTCAACAGTGGGGTATTAAGTGTGTGCACTGCATTCTTATCTGGTGAGCCAGCGACCAGGCTCAGATCCCAAGAACTGCAGCAACTCATCGCTGCATTACTTGAATTCATGGCTGTCTGCAAGCGTGCAATCCGTGTGCATTTCAGATTGATAGGGGAAGAAGACCAGGAATTCCACACCCAACTTGTCAATGGGTTCCAGTCACTCACCGCTGAGCTATCTCACTATATCCCTGCTATACTCTCCGAGCTATGATAGACCTGTAGCAAGCCAGAAATTAGGTAGCATGTGAATGGTTGTTCATTCTTTCAGTTGCGGGTTACCACCAAATGTCCATATTTCCGTTAGATTTGGTTGTATAGTTCTAGGAACCGGGAATTAACTAGTCTTAGAAGTTCTGTACCGTTTTGCAGCACTGATTCCTGATTTTGGAGTGTAAAGATTGTATAATACCTAGTGTTATTTTTTTCGGCACATAATACCTATTGTTATTGGTTATGCACCACTTATGTGCTGAGTGCCATGTTTTTTGCAGTTTGCTACTGTACGAGAGGACATTTTACAACAGTTGTATTGTGATGTTCTGTAGTGATATATGACAAGTGTTTTTTTTTTCCTGTAGGAAATTAGCTGCTGACAAGTGCATGTTTCCTCGCGATTTGTTTATGCATGATTTGAAGCCTTGTGTCATTGAAGTCGTTTCCATAAGGACCATAACTGTAGTTTGCTTATTGTTCCTAGTGTATAATGATGCCTTAAATTGCTCATATGCCATGGTCGAACATTTCCAGGAGTTCACTTAAATTTAATTCCGACATTCTCATGGGAAGTAGGGACTGGGGAGGCATCCTTAGACCTACATCCTAAATCTTTCATTCACACAGCACTTTCATCATCTTAAACCCCCTATATTGTAAAGATGTCATATAAGCAATATGTTTAGTTGCAACGATAAGAAATTGGTGTCACAAAATAGACACAATAAAAGTAAATGAAATAAAAATGACCAGTGCATATTAGGGTGACCGACAATTGCAAATTGCAAGTTCGTAATTCTGAGTTGTCTTCATAGCTCTGTACATTAACGTTCGCCTCCAGGCAAGTACAGATCCATAGTTTTTAGTCAGCGCGATGTCTACGTACTGGTACAAAATTCGAACTCATTTCAGTGAAGTCAGAGCAATGCATGCAGACGAATGTTTGCCACTTTGTTCCACGACGAGCTGACTGTATGGTCACGCCCTGCTCCGGGCAGCATGTGATGTGAGGGCGCAAGAACGGACACGGTCTTAAAAATGCAGAAGCCTCGCCCGGCAAAAACCGCGCTATAATAATTATAAGATTCAGGGTGACTTTTGGCTACATAAATTGAGTTTTTGAAGGTTAGACGTGGGTACTCGTGAAGATGTCCAGCACGCCATACATTGCACCCCTACTCTGTATTGTCTTCTATAGGCTAGAAGTCAAGAAACTGTTACTCATGGAGATGTTCAGCACTAAATGCGTGATCCGAGGCCATTAACCCAGGCCAAGCCGCGCACGAGTGATCCAAGAAAGGAAGGGGAAACTGCGTGCAATGGCATTATGGCAACGGAACAGGAACAGGGACAGGGGCGGGGTAACAACCTGAGACTATTTCAGTTAGCTCAAATGTCTTCTTTCAAGTCTCAGTTCCTTTCAATTACTTCAAGGTTAATGATTTAGCACACAACACATAAGAGAAGGTGTGATAATAAATAGACAAACAGACACAATTAAGCTGCCTACAGGATCCATTGGTTACAGAATATCAGTTTGACAGAATGCCTCTACATTAAGTTGACATATCAAGACATAGTAATAATAATCTTAAAGAGTTCAATTCTACTATTCCCATAGTCTGCTTCGACTATCACAATTCACCGGATGAGGGTGCTGCCACCCCTTTCTTAAGTCAGGTGGAAAGAGGGCCTCTGAGGAGGGAGAACCTCAATTTCTCTCCAGAAAATGCTTCCAGGTCAGGACACCCTGTTCCTGTCAGGTTTCAGCAAAGATATGTAACTGCGAACTTGAAGGATAGTAATAAGGTTTATGCTAACTCTAGATGCATGGGCATGGTTTTGTTCTGGCATTGAGTAAGACCAAATTGACTGGAATATTTTTACACCGACAAGTTTCAATAGGATAACATATCAAGACACAATAATCCTAGTGAGATTCAGTTTCAATTCTACTAAGGCAAGAGTCAGCTACGACGTTACCATCCAAAGAGTAGACATGTTAGGCATCCCTGTAAAGCAAGACATCAGGGAGAGAAGCTGGATCAAGCTCATAGAAGCCCCGGAGGGTGCCATCCATTTCTTCAGTAAGGCAGATCGACGGTATGCGGTGGGAGAACCTCAAGTTCTCTCCAGCAGGTATCTCCTTTGTATTGCCAGGTCTAAATACACACCTGTAGCCACTAACTTGAGTGAGGACAGTAAGCTTTGTCCCAGCTTCAGTGCGCTCGATGATCTCACCGATCACATATTCAGAAGCACCATCGCTGGGTGGAACCGAGCCCGGTGCCCACTTCATGTAAGTGGCCCAAATCTGACCAACTTGTGGAAGAACCTCAAACTGCCACTTCATTCCTGTTGGTCTGGCATCTACTAAATGTGAGAAAAAACTAGATGTATCATACTCGGTTCTCCAGTTCCGAACTTCAAATGTACCACAGCTCATAGATAGGTGCTGCTCCAACCACTGTTTCTCCTCCTCCGACTTAGAGCAAGCCTCAAGCCAGGTCAAATGCACCCTGAAAGGTTCCGGGTCAACTTTTCTTATCCAGGCATATAAATTGGGGAATTTATCAGCATCATTGTATAGAGCCTATATTTGTCCATATTTAAAATTCTTACACGAGCGACTTTCCTCGAAATCATGGAAATCAGGTTCAGGATACAAATAATTATTGGGTGACATGCAGTTTTGCTGAGAGGAATCACCAGATTCATTGGCACCATGGGAATTTTTCTGCGTTGATGTATTTTGTTCAGAAGAAATATCATCGGTGTCATCTGAAGAAACTGAGTAGCAAACATTTTGTTCTACAGAATTCTCCTTTTGAGCAATCAGCTCGTCTCCACAATCCATTTTATTATCTGCACTCTCAGTGGTCAAATCAGCAAACACATGACCTGTCGTGTTGCCGAGGAACATGTAAGAAACAAGAGTGACGGAAGAAAATGCTCCATCGAGGTCAGCTGGGAGACATGCAGTGTCAAGTTCTAGAAAGCCTCTTGGGACACCATTTTTTTCATTTCCATTTGTCCTATAAAAGGAAATACTGTGAGAAAACCTAAGCACCTCACTTGATGGTATGAAAAATGAGGACATGCCCTTAGATCTTGCGAATAAACTAACAAAATCCTTAATCTTGACCAGTGGGATAACTGTGGCACCATCATTAGCTGACATGTTAGACAGGACTTCCACAACCACATACTCACATGATATATGGTTATCTCTATCTGAGCTCCATTGCTTGCTCCATCCCTTGTAAAGAGCCCATACCTCACCCTTGTTGGGATATATGTCATACAAGTTTCCTTTCTTACCCTTTTTCCATGCAACAATGTGAGAAAACTTGAACCTGTCTTGTGATATATCTACTGTTGGCTGTAAGCGGAAGCTTCCACAAGCAATGGGAAGCTTTTTATTAGTCCAATTCTCCTCCTCTTCATTAGTTGCCTCATGGTCCAGCCAAGTAAAATGTATTTTGCCATTGTGAGCATCAAAATGCACTATTCGAGCATAAAATCTTGGCATGACATCAAATTTATTGTAAAGGGCCCAGATTTGATCAACTGCAAACCGATTGGCATCCCTGTAGGTCTCAAAATTGAAGATACGACGGCAGGTAACCATAGAATTGCCAGCTGACCTCTGCGTAGAAATATCAGGAGTATCTTTCCTGTAAATTTGCTGACATTCTTCATGTGCTGCATTTCCTTCCTCTGAGTTGTCAAATTTGCTGGGGCAATGATTAGAAGATTGATTTTCAGAACTAGCTACATTCTTATTACACATTGTATCATCACTTGACATTGCCTTGGAGACTGAATCGTATATCCTCTGCCTCTTATTGCAACAGAGTACTGATGATCTTCTGATCTAAGCTACCTATGTCAAATAGAGAAATTCCAGTTAGCAAAAACGATAGTGGAAGATGCATCCCTCTACACAGAATTACAGATAAACATATGCTACTGATGATGTTCCAATCTAAGCTACTTGTTGTCAAATACAGCAAATCCAGTTAGCAAAAATGATAGTGGAAACTGAACCTTCTATGCAGATAACTGATCTTTTCACCACACAGCGATACAGTACTACGATCAGTACCACAGTAGCACCCTCTCTTCAGCAGGATTCAGACGGAAACAATGCGGGTCCTATAGCCCTGCGCAAACGAGAAACGCCAGAAATTAGGAACGCCACGCAATAATTTCTTTCCAAGGCAACAAATTTAGCCCCTTTGAGCAAGCATCCTACAGCCACGATTATATTCTCCACCGCGTTAGGCTAGCATCCTACAGCCACGATTATATTCTCCACCGCGTTAGGCTAGGCGGCGCCAACCAAAATGCCGTAGCTTGAGTGCGGCTAGACCGAATCGCAGGTACGAGACGAACGGTAGGAACCCACCGGCTGCATTGGGGGTGGGGGTGAGCAGCGTGATGCTGGTGCCTACCGGCGACGAGCGACCCGCCGACCCACATCCATCATCCCAGACCACGGGAAGTAACGGAGAGGAGAGAGGAAGATGGTACGGAATGGCCACGGGTGTAGGGTCACTCACCGGCGTGTGTTATTGGCGATCGCGTCAGCTGCGGGTGGGTAGACCTGCCGTGGCCGGAGCTATGACAGCGGCGAGCTGGCGAGGTGGAAGCGGCGGCGGCCGGCGAGGGGAGCGTTTCGCGGCGCAGTGTTAGTGAGCGAGTGAGAAGGCGGCTTGAATATACGTTGGTTGAGTGGGTGTGTTTGGTATGAGAACTTAATTTGACATGAAGTACGCGTGCCTTCTCGAATAAAAGGGGCTCAATTCATGCCTTTCATTCATTAATAGTTGATAGTGTTAGTTGGATAAATAGAACAAGCTATTTTTATTTGGCTGATTGTTGAGAATGGGTGGAATGATAATAATGTTACTATTTTGAGAATGTTTGATTCTTTCAACAATTTTGAAAACAACCTAAAACTTCAAAACTATTCTAGACACAATGGCACATGGGCTCACTGTACTAGTGGAAGTTTAATGAATGATAGAAACAATCACAAGACATTGAAGTATTCAACATTCAGCAATTCACTTAAGCCTATAAGGCTCTGACCAACTTAACAATTCATTTAAGAGTACTCATTCATTTAATATACTACCAATTCACTTAAGCCTATAATAAGTTCTACTCATCCAAATACTGGAAAAGTTGTTATGGACCTCGCTGAAAATCAAACGGGTCATCAGCAAGAATCAGAGATATATGCTAACATCAGCTAGGCTTCCATTACATATTCCAAGGCAGCAAGGCTTGCCTGACATTCTTTGTCAAACGATACAGTTCTTGCGCATCTACACTGCTTTCCCTTCCAAAGTTGCACGAGGTCTTTTTACATCGACAACAGGACCTAATACAAAGTATACAACATATCCCTCGTACATGCTACTGACCACAGCAAGAGCATGACATCTACAGATTAATATGTGCCGTGTCATCTCTCAGCTCAGTCAGACTATGCCATCAATATGCCTCGGTAGCTGAGGCAAAATGAAAACAGGATCAGCAAAATCTGAATCCAGGAACCAATAATGTCCATCAAGTTCCTGAATGGCAAAAGCTTCTCTTGATGCTCCCTGCTAACCATCAACATGAAGATCATCTTCAATTCGTGGCAGAGATCAGCTTCACCAGGCAGAGTAGGGTTACCAGTTTGTTCACCCAACTGCACTCCATGAGGGTGTGGCTCGGCAAAAAACATGAGCAGAGATCAGTCCAATGAGGACGCTGAAGCTTGTTTCACCATTGCTGCAGCCAGCTAATCTGGTTATTTAAAATGGCATGTAAATGCTATCTCATTTCCAATTTCACTTTGGCCCTCTATCTGTAGTAGCCTACTAGGCATTAAGCACGCGGCTTTCAAATGTCCATATGTTTCAACCTATCCCTTCGCTTTTTTGCAGGCCCAAGGCATTCATGAGGATTAGCATAAAAGTAGTCCTCTTCCTTTGGTTGTCCGGGGATAATTCTCCTTCTGGTGGGCTGGCTCATTCGGCCCCCGTGGAGCTCCTTGACAGCAACAGAGAATTCTTCCCAGGACAGCTCCTGATCTTCGAAAAGATCTATAAGCTCAACTAGCTTCTTCCTATCCAACTGTATGGTTCTGTGGAAACCTGTAAACCTGCAATCCCAGCATAAGTACTTGTCAGCTAATCAAGTGGCATTTTCTTTTGCTGTTTTTATTGCATGATTCTTCAGTGCTTTCTTAAGGGGGAAAAACACATATAATTACAACAAACCCGTGAACACAAATAGTTTTTTTTTTTTTTTTTTTTGAAAATAATGAGCACAAATAGTACACACATGTCTGCACAAAAACTAAACATTACACGCTTCCTACTAAACCAAGTTGCAATAATAGATGTATTTGATGGAAGTCAAGGAGAAATAAACAGTTAAATGCTAGGAAAGTCAAACAAAGTATGCAGACCTGCGGTGTCCTTCTACAACTTTAGCCATGTTTCCATCATTACTGGGGATAAAAACATCACTTGCGACAGAAACAAGATAGTCCAGTGCTGCCATTTGAGTTGAGTGCTTCTGAAAGGGTCGCAACTCATCAACAGATAAAAGCATCTCCTTCCGCACCTACATTTTACAATAGCAAATAAGCATATACTTATAGCATTGCAAGCAAAAAATCGTTTGGAGTTAAGATGAACTTACAATGTTAGGAAATTCTGTCTTCAATACAGCTAATCTTTTTTCACCACCATATATTTCACCTGACGCAATATATATTCGAGTGTCTCTGGGGAAACCAAGAGCTTTGAGTACTAGAGTTGTTTCTCCAGGAGTAAGGGGGCACAATCCCTCAAGCCTTTTCTTCTCAGAGTCTATTTCCTTTTCTTTCCACCAGGGATATGCATATCTGAGGTTCCAAGAACAGACAACAATGAGTATTGGAGATAAAGGTTGGGAGGACAAAATAAAGTTGATTATGAAGTAGTAATATCAAAAGAACCTCATTCTTGTCAACTCTTCTGTTTCTTCATCAGAACATCCATGTGTACAGCCAGAGAAAGCAAGCATATCCATTTCATATCTCAGATGAAGCACAATAAAAGATCCAGTTTTCCTGAGAGTTGAGATCATCTTGTTTCCTAGAGCCTCAATGGATGGTGTAAACCTCAACGCGTTGTAGTTAACATGGCAGCGAAGTTTTTGGAGCTTCAGAGGCAGGCCATTGTTTGCAAGGCGAGAATCTGTCTTGCTAAAACGTACAACCTTGTGTTTTCGAACTAGAGGCAAGATCTGAGAACAAAACCACTGAATGTGAGAACCAACAACTGACAGAAGACAGAAGAGAAGAAAAAAAAGTAGTTCTAGTTGTAAGAGAAAAATTACTATCTAACCTGCCTCAAATAGTATTTCTCACTAGACCAGCTGATTGGTTGCATTGACAGAGGAACTTTTTCACTGAACTTCTGTGGGAGTTCTTTGACAATCTTCACTTCATTTCTCAATGAATCGATGAAATGATTTACATCAAAAATATCCCCAAAATCACTGAAAAGTATAACAAGTTGCATGAGTACTCTTGCCTAATTCTGTAATTGACCAGGAAAGCATAGAGGGAAAAATACACACCTAGGATCAGCCCAGAAGGATTGCTTATCAAGTTCAGGTATCACCATGGTGAGATTCAAGTAGCGTGCTACAGTCACCATGTCGCATATCTGCACAAAACAAGATTTCGCGAAGCATAAGAAAAACACAGTTGGAGGCTTTTTGCTGTACTTGAAGCTGCCAATGAGTAAATAGAGGAAGTGTAAGATACACTAATAGAGAACAATATAAGTACTAACCGCTGCTCGCATTTGGTTCAGACCACCATTGCATGAAACTAGAAGGTAGCCATTACTCTTGTAAAGCCCTACATGAAGAAATAAATAAATGTTATATTTGGAGTGAACTATTGCATTCTCTTAATGGAATAAGATGATAGACTACTGTCAACAACATGTTATGTATACCCTGATAAACATGAGCAAACTGTATTCTTGAGCACTCTACTGCAATTGCAACTTGATCTAATAATGGTATAACCAAAGCAGAAGTTTGATTAATTTCACCACCTAGCACCTACATGATGATTAGAATCTTACTAAGTAGTCAGTCTTCATGTTCTTTTCGGAAAATTTTCCTTGCAAAAGATGAAATCGTCTCTGGGCCTGCTATTACTTACAGATAATGAGACTTGGCATTTCTCATTCTACTGACAACTTGGAAGGTTGTCCATTCCAACAAGATCCCCCCACTCCCAAAAGAAAAGAAAAGAAAATCAAACGATGAGATGGCACAATCATTCGCTTGATATGAACGGATTCAGACCCCCAATGCACGATTTCATTGAAAATAGCAATCCAACCACACACATCGCCGCACCCCAGCGAAGTCTATGTTTCTGACAACCCCTTTCATGTCCACATCACAATCTACGAAACAAATAAGAATCCCAAATGATCAAGAACCAAGAGGGAGCAATTGACCGTGAACTCAGAAATCTGGGGCAATTTCTGAATCGCCGAACACCCAAAATGTGCGCGATATTAGTCAAAACGAGTCAATTAACAATTTGATCCAACGGACAAATGCTCTAGAACTACCGCATTCTGATTCCCGCCATCGGGGGCAGCACGAAGCGCCCCACCCAACCAAGAACAGAGCAGGAAGACGGGCCCAGACAGATTCCAAGAAACCCAGCCCCGAGACCCAAGAATCCCTGCCCGGTTGAATTGAAGAAGACGAGAGCGGGCACTCACTTCTGGGAGGCAGAGCGGGGTGCGCCAGGCGCCTGGCCTCGCCGTCGCCGGCGGCAAGCACCACGGAGTCCGCGGCCGTGGAGTTGTTGCGGCCGCTGCCCATGCCCAGGCCCAGGCAGGACGGGCGCGCGATGGGCAGCGGCGGGCGCGGGATGCCGAGGAAGGTGAGGAGGTGGAGGAGCAGCGTCCAGGCCACGATGCTGGTCGCGACGCGCAGCGCCCAGCGGACGGCGGACGCCCCCGCGCCGCCGATGCGGCGGCGGGCCGCGGCCGGAGGCGAGGCCTTGTTGTGCTTGGCCATGGGGCCGCGGCCTGCGGGGCTTGGCTTGGCTGCCTGCTGGCAGGAGGATTTGTTTCGGCCGGACGGGCTCGTCGCAAGAATAGAAGTAGGCGTAGAGGAGGTGGACGAGCGCAGGAGGAGCGGTCGTTACCCGTAAATACTCCTACCGTATGATTTGTAATTAAGGGGTTAGTTGGGATTTCGGTCGGTGTTAGGGTGCGTAACTGCAACGTTCGTGGCGTACGGATCCTTTTCTGAAAAAATCATTTTCACCGCCTACTTAAACCTGTCGTAATAACAGATATAATTACGAGGAAGGATGAAGAGAAACCTGTCCGTAAAAGACTAGCTAGTAGGAGGAAAGGATGAGGAGGAGAGGCGAAATTTTTAATTGTACCTTGTTATTATCTGCATAATATATTATGTATGAGTATTATATATTATAATTATTAATATTCAGAGGATACAAAATAGTTTTCTTGGCAGTGTGCCACAAGCTCTACATCTGACTTGCCTTTCATTGTATATAACATAACATTGACATATGTACCATATTGACTCGCCACTCAAGCTATAGACCACCATGACATTGGTGTTAGTATGATCGATTTGATAGAGTACAATGTACGAATTGGTCCAACAACTTATAAATTCTTAAATAAATGACTTGATAAAATTATGTATACAAGGTCCAATCATCTATCTATAATCTATAACTCTTATATAGACAAACCCCACTAATATATTTCTCTGTGATTTTGTGAAGGCACATCATCACGAGAGCCCCGCTAAGTTAGTAAGTGCATGATCAGGCGTAACTTCAAACGTTTAATTGTATTCACTTCGTTCCTTTAATGCACCAAGTCACTTCCACAATGACTCTATCTAGCATCAAACTCTCGTGCTCATCAAACTACTTTATTAATTTCACTTCTATAATAAAGTTAGCAGGTAATCAATTCATTTATATTTTCTCTTGCATACCCGCAGCGATACGCAAGGAATTCTCCTAGTTACTAATATGACAAAATACCACATATAATCACCTGTTACAATAGAAAAATGGATAATCTCGCCACTATAAAATCAAATCTTGGCAATACTGGATTGGTTGCAATCTAAGGGGGTGTTTGGTTCACCTAAGAGCTCCTAAATTTAGTCCTATTTAGTCTAAGCTTTTTATCCAAACATCCTACTAAATGGGACTAAAAGGTTTTTAGTCCTCTTTAGTAGCTTGGGAGTTGCTAAAAGGAACTAAAAATGACTAAACTTTAGGAGAGGTGACTAAATGAACCAAACAAAGATTGTCGCCATTTGCACTAGAAATTTTTAACCTACTTTAATCCTATGAATACCCTATGCTATCACTCTAGTATCCAACAACAAACTTTTGATCAACTTTTAGTGGAAACACAACCTTATAAGATAATATATTAGGGCTCCTTTGGAACACATATAAATGATAAAACACATGAAATGAAATGAAAAGCATAGTAATAGGATAGGAATGCAAGTGTAAAACATAGGTATAAAACACAAAGAAATTTTCTATAGCTAGATGTTTGGATAGGCAAAGGAGAAGCACATGAATCGTAAAAGGAATTTTAGCAGCAAATAAAACTTGCTTTCTTAATTAACGTAATCATTTCATTTTACTCCCTTGATTAGACACAAGTCGCTCTTACATCCATTTATTTACCTTGTCCTTTATGCATAGGAATTTTTTCATGAGGTTTAAGTGGACTATTTTTTTATAGATTTAGATTGGAATTGAAGGGAAAGGAAAGTTTCGTTTAGAATTCATATGAGCAATGCTTATAAAACAAAAGGGTCGCTACATGAACCCAATCCATAGAAATTTGAATCCTTTGTTTTTCCTCCGTTCTAAAGGAGACTTTAGCCAAGAACAAAGTAGTTAATGCCAAAACAGGAAAATGCTATTGTTGCATTCTTACGAGTCTACAAAATACCAATAAACAACATTCAAACTCCTTTGGAACAAAGGAGAGATGCTGAAATTTAAGGGATTGGAGCTCTATAGATTTTTTTTCTATAAAGAAATTTGGAACAAATAGTTGTGTTTCCTACAAGCCCTATAAAATTCATATGAAATGGCTTGTTTTATGATAACTTCGGAGGAAATTTTGTGTTTTTTTTCGTTGCTCCATCTAAACCCAATTTCAATGCTAGAATTACATGCTTTTTTTAGACCGAAGGAGTATGTCTTTTTTTTCAATTCAAAAGAACTGTCTGGCGTTTAGCCCAATCGTTATTCGGCGCGCGTGCACTAGATTAAATAGCAACGCACGGACACGTGGCGTGCATATGAGAGTGGGAACTAATCTGGAGAGGTCCTCCTATGGACACGTAGCGCACGGGAGGGGGACCAGCCTCATGTGTGACAAAGTGGGGACCAATGCTCGATGGTGGACGTGGGGAGAGGAGAGAGAAGTACGTTGTGCGTGTCGATTTATTCTCTTGGCATTTATGACTAGTGTACAAAGTTTTAAAATGAGATAACTTTTTTGGCAAGTATCTATTTTTAGCTTTCTTTGCACCATTACATTTATTATGACGAGATCTATAAAACTAGATCCATATTAAATATGTTTTGAAACATATTTCGTGAAGCTAAAGTTTTGTGTTTAGGAGTACAAAATTTCTAATGTTGTAGTACAAAGTTTCAAAATTTAGAGTGTAAAGTTTTGAATTACAAAGTTCTAATTTATATGTATAAAGTTTATAGAATGTCAGTTTTAAAGTTTAAAATTACCTAGTGTAAAGTTTCTAAAATTAGGAGTAGAGTTTTAAAACTTTAATGTTTTAAACCTAATAGTATAAATTTATAATGTGGTTCAAAGTTTTGAGTTGTAGAAAGTTTATATATTGATATTATAAAGTTTATAAATTTAAGATGTTAAGTTTTGAGCCTATCATTACAAAGTTTGTAAGATGATAGTTTAAAAGTTTATAAATTCTAGGTGCAAAGTTTTTAATCTAGCGTTACAAAGTTTATAGCGCGACGGTGAAAGTTTTAGTTGTATAAAAAAGTTACAATAAAATTGAATATTTTTAATATTTTTATTACACGTGATACTGCATGGCTGTATGCAAAAAAAAAAAAAAAAAAAACCATTCGCATGAAACTAACATTGTGCAGGTGCTAGGCACACGGACGACAGCTGAATTTGGTGGACGTGCGCCCGCCTGCTACAGTCAGCACACGCGCACCTGCTGGATCCGTTGGACGCGCGCCGCCACGGGTACTAGCGCACGCGCGCCGACTAGTTGCGCCCGGCGTTTAGCTCACATCCAGGATCATCTGACCAGGACATGCCAATGGCCGTACACCGGCGCCATATCCCCGTCGCATGAGCAGCAGCGAGATGCCTCTAGATCTCGCCTGAAATGACCCCTCCGCTGTCCATCCTCGGCTTCCTCGCCGTCATCCTCCACGTCGTCTCCGCCACCGCCGTCAAGGCGCTGGTCTTCGACGTGCCGTCGGGCAGCTCCAAGTGCCTGACGGAGGAGCTCCGCCGCCGGGCGGTCAGCCACGCGTCGTACCGCGTGGTGGCGGAGTCCACCTCAGCGGCCGACCGGAGGATCTTGGTGCGCGTGACGGGCCCGCGCGGTGAGGAGCTCTACATGGCGGCGGAGGGCGGGGAACGCGGGGAGTTCAGGTTCGAGGCGGCGGAGGACGGTGCGCACACCGCCTGCTTCTGGTCACCCCGCTTCGAGCGCGGCGCCGTCGTCGCCGTCGACGTGCAGTGGGCCACCACCAGTGTCGGCGCCCAAGCCGGGGGCTCCGGATCCCCGCCCGCCGTCGCGGTCGCCAACGAAGTCCGCATTGCTGTATGCTCCCGAATATTATTTTTTTCTGTTTCTAAATTGGTTTTAGAGGAATCTTTAGTTTAATCACATTGCAAATTCACTGCATGTTGGTAAAAAGAATTACAATAATATTTACAGGAATAACATGAATGCCCTGCCTAAATTAAAATTTACGCTTTGTAGATTCTAAATAAGAAAACTTGTTGTTTATGTTCACATGCTTTACTAGAAAAATCCTAAAATTGTCAATATTGTTTCTTTATGGTTTGGCCTACTACAAGGAATATTTTGACTATGCAGACCCAGCCACTCCAGTTATTAATTGGATCGTTTGGCTTCAAACTTTCCAAATTCAGTTCATGAGGACGGAAATGTTTGAGAATGTCCTTTAGCTTTTCCGTAAATAAAAGAATATAGGGATATTTAGCTGCCCAGTTTAGGTGTGGTATTCCTACATTAGAAATAGCGCAATGGTGAATCTCAAGATGAAACAATCTTACACTTAAGTACTTGGTGCCATAATGGAGGCAATCAGGCAACAAACATATACTCCTTCAAATGGGAGGTCAATGTTATTCAGTGCTTCGAAATTGTTGTGCCTAATTCAAGAAAAAAATAATAAGAGAAGTGTTTTATTGTCGAAGTGCCTGCTTCAACAATGTCATACAGTACATGCTAAAGCCTAAAGCAGTGGTTTTAGTGAAGTCGAGTCTCCCTATCAAAGTACTGAGAGAAGTCTTTTAATGTCATTTTTTTTTTTGAAACCTTGTCTTTGTAATGCCTGTAACTTCAAAATGCTTTTTGCAGACCATTGCAGGAGAGTTGAAGAAACTGGAGGATTCTGCTCGACTCATACACCAAGAAATGTTATCTTTTCGCCAGAGGTGGTCTTCTTTTCCATTGGGTATTACATAAAGAAGGTCCATTTGGGGGCATCCGTCCATGCAACTAACATAACGCTAATACTCTATGATATTATATGCATTCACTAATGCATGAGCAACCAAACACTCCTTTACCAATCTGAGTCCAGGCTCCTTCTGATATGTGTTGCCCACTGATCTTTCATCTATTTCTACCAGCGAACTTGAGATGCAGAGACTCAACGAAGACACCGCCACCAGATTACACTCGTTCACCCTGTTGTCATTGGCCATGTGCGTGGGGGTTGCAGCATTGCAGCTATGGCATCTGAAGACTTTCTTTCAAAAACAACATATACTATAGAAGCAAGCAGGGGGGCAATGAGCTGAGCTGACCTATTGTCATCATGATCGAATTTCAAAGCTTCGTGTTTAGAAACAAGCCATGCTTGCTAATGCATCTAAGCTGGCTTTTCTGAACTTTGGAGTAGGGAAGCTGTTGGAAGTTTCAAAGAACGACCTCCCTAGGAGCTCATCAAAGCACCTGCCTGCTACCATCTCAGCTGGTCTCCTGTTGCTGTTAACAAGACCATCTGCAATCCAGAGTTGGACCACCTCGTCCTTCTCAAATTCATAACCAACAGGAAACATTGAACAAAAGGTAAAACACTGTTTGAGATGGTATGGCAAATGTTGATAACTTATTTGCAAAGTTGCCACAATAGTTTTGTGTTTGTCATGTCCAAGAAACTGCATAGGAGTAGAATGTTTTCCCAGTTTTCTCTTTGTCCATTAGTGCCAGACAAAAGCATTCGGCTGATGGTTTCTACGGCTAATAAGCCGACTGATGTGGTTTTGTTGTGAGACAAACACTGTACAATGGCTGATAAGCTAGGAATCCAAAAATACTGTACAGCAGCTCCAAATGAGTGATGACTCACCTCATCCAAAAATTGTGTCCAGAATTCAACGTAACACCTTGATACATTCATATTTACAACATCTGCAAATAAAAAACCTTACGATACCTATTGAAAACCTTGATACAATGATACATCAACTTGGAAAGAGCAAGCGGGGACAAATTAGAGTGGTGGATGTTGTTCAACGATCAGAGAGCCTTGAGCTTAATCTGTGCCCCATGCATCGGGTGCAGTGTGATCACGGTGTGTGGCGCATGAGTGTACGATGGCGCGAGCTTGAACTCGAACCGCTGAAGGATCATGCTCAGAGCCATCTTGGCCTCGAGCAGCGCGAAGTTCTGGCCGATGCAGGTGCGTGGCCCCCAGCCGAACGGGAAGAACGCGGCTGGCGCCTTGGAGACCCCCTCGGCGAACCTGTCCGGCCTGAACTCGTGCACGTCGCTGCCCCAGAGATCCGGGTCATGGTGGATAAGCAGCACGGGCAGTTCGATCACAACCCCGGCAGGGTATCTGACGCCGCCGATCTCCATCTCCTTGTATGTTTTCCGGGTGATCGTGATGGCCGGAGGGTACAGCCGGAGAACCTCGTGAAGGATCATCGTCAGCTGCATCGATGAAGCAACAATGTTCAGTCAGGCCTACAGTACCTCTAGAGGAAACAAGTTTCGTACACTGAAAAAAAGAACAGAGTATCAGGCGAATGAAGAACTAACAGTTTTGAGCCGGCTGAGGCCATCGTATTCCGGCTTGTTTTTACCGAACAGGGCAAACACCTCCTCCCTCGCACGGTCCTGCCACTCCGGGTGCATGCATAGCAGGACCATTGCCCAGGTGAGCAGCACGGACGTGGTCTCCATGCCTGCGAAGTAGAAGAGCTTGCACTCCTCGATGATGTCTTCGATTGACATCCCCAGCCTGGACCGGCCATGCTCGTCCGTGTCTCTCATGTTTGACTCGAGAAGCAGACCCAGCAAGTCGTCTTTGCCGCGGCTCTCACCGTCTTTCATGGCCTGCATTCGTTTCTCGATCAACCCTCGTAAGAGCGAGGTGACTTCGTGGTTGATTTCGTGCATCCTCCTGTTATTTTTGGTCGGCAAATGCCTGGTGGGTTCGTTCCATAGCGTTAGCATCGGTCTGGTCAGGTCAGGTCAGGTCAGGTCAGTTCAATAGCAGTAGAGGATTCTTATATGCTGTAGAAGTAACTCACAAGTAGCCTGGGATGATGATCTTCTGAATGGTGGCTACGACGCGCTCAGCCTGCTCTGCCTGCAGCTGGAAAATTCGCCTCCCCTCCCGGTAGTTGCTGCCGAATGCGGTGCGAGAAATGACATCTCCGGTGAGGTTTTGGAGCTCCGGCCAAACATCCAGCTCGTACCAGCCGTCGGCGCTCTTCACAGACTCCACCCATCTGCTAACCAGCTCGTCACAGCACGCGGAGAACGCCGGCAGCATACTCTGAAATGAAAGGTCAGAGACTCAAGATTACATCACAACTTCACAAGAACATATATGCCTATCATCAGGGAAAATGGAAGGGCATGCCCAGAAAACCACATATACCTTGAGCTTCTCGACATGGAATGCGGGGTTGAGGATCCTCCGGTGCTTGACCCACTTCTCGCCCTCGAGGCCGGCGACGCCGTCGGCGAGCAGCCTGGTCAGCGCCGGGAAGTTGGGCTTCTCCAGGTGCCCGAACTTGTTGGACAGCACGTCCCTGGCCACCTGCGGGTCGGCGACGATCACCCGGGGCACCGGGCCGAACCAGAGGAGGCACGCCTGCTTCCCGTGCTCCCGCACGTTCCTGCAGAGGAACGGCGCGACGCGGGGCGCGATGTCGTGGCACCGCAGCGGCAGGGGCCTCGCCCACGCCTCCCTGTTCATCCTGGCGTTCTCCCTGAGGTCGCTCGCCAGGAGGCTGTGCGGTGTGCCGCGCAGGCCCTGTGCGCGCAGCGCGCGCTCCAGCCGCCGGGGACGCCACCACAGCCCGTGCAGAAGACGGCCGGCCTGCCTCAGGAGCGCCAGGGCCAGGACACCGTAGACTAGGAGGCTCCATGGCACACGTGGCGCCGCGGCTGCGAGCGAGGAGGCTCTTGCCCGAAGCATCATCCCTCTCACTCTCACGATCGAGCTGAGAGATGATGGTGAAATGGAGTGGAAGATGGATTTGCTGTGGAATGGCCTTTGTCGCCGTCGACTTAAATAGACATGGTCGGATTAGATTATTTGGAGGTGCGTCACTACTGGGCAGTGGACACACTCTATTAGCTAGGTCTGGTCATGCCTTGCTCCGAAGGAACTTGGTGGTGAAGTTCCATGCGATGATTAGCTTCGGAGCAGCATCGTTGACTGATTGCTGCTCTGCGTAAGCTCAGGTTGCTTCTCATTTCAAAACATGCACGGTCAGAACTCAGAGCGTTGACAAAAGAACTTCAGAAGCATAACTGCCTACAGGCTACACCGCTACAGCCGTAATACTGTTGTGTTGTTCTTGCTCTCTACTCCGTAGTTCCTATCGTCAATCACAGGAGGGTGCTGAACCATGAACATAACATGCAATTAAGGCTGACACAGCTCAGGTTCACTAGTTGAACAGCATTATCTTCAGCTCCATGAGGAGTTCTTCCGATGGAACTGCTAAAACTATTTTGAATCCTTTGGCAAACAGCTTTGTATATCACAAGGTCCACCTAAAAACGGGTGAAGTCACGGTCGCGGAAAAAAAAAATCACAGGGTCCACCTAAGCGAGTAAAAGTTGGGAGAAGCAGCTATCTTAGCTCCACATTAATCCTTTGTGAGAGCATGCTTTAAGAAGCTTCACATGTAAAGCTGTTTGAAAAATACAATTTGGCACAAAACAGCTTCAAATGGCTCATTAAGCTATTGGAGAATATGCAGAGGGGGCTAAATATTTTTGAGAAGAGGATATGTACTTTAATCTACGAGACTACAAATGAATCATCCACGGAACCAAGGCAAACCATGCGTTTATTACATTGAGCAATCCCAGTTGACGAAAGGGAACAAAAGAATGGCATGACATTGAACAACCCACAAAGCATACTAAGGATGAATGATAAAGGCTTCTAAATAACTGGGTATGGAAAGGGGAAAATGCTGGCACAGAACTACAATCTATACTCCTCCATGTATATGTTGTCAATGTGTGTACGAACCTAAACAAATAGAATGGAAAATGGATAACAAATGGTGAATCAAGGCAAAACCCTAGCATCAAACTCTGGATCTAAACTCACTACTGCAGATCAGTAAACTAAGCCAAAAACTATAACGATGGAAAAATTCTATATATATTATATATAAAAAAAATGAAAAATAAGTCACTGCCGTGCTGTTTCTATGATGAAGATGCAACCTCAATGGCACTACCAAGGGGCCATGCTGCTTCAACATACGCATCACCATAAGGCACTTTCTTTACCAAGGTAATGTCTTGATAAGGATCAACGCCTGAGAGAACAAAAAAAATACGGTGTAAGAAAATAGGTGTGGGGGTAATAACTTCTAAGTTATATGGTTATCATGACATTTTTTAGTTTGAAATAAGCCATACCAAATCCATCGACAAGTAATGTGTACTGGTAGACAAGATCTATGCAAAGGTAGGGAATGTTCTCCTCTGAGACATCAGGGTAGGTTGCCTGTGCATCCTTCAAGTTCAATTTACAAACCCGGCGTGCAGTTTCTTCAAAGTCTGAAGGTTTAACCTTAGCAACTGCTGCTTTTGGGTCTACAAAACCAGCCTGAACAGAGATGGGACACAGTTAGGTGCTAATCGAGACTACACCAATAGCAATTCACTTCAGACAGAACAGGAAGCTCAATTGTAAATTAGACTTGCCTCAGCAGCCCTATCAAAGAAAAATGATGCTACAAAAAGATTCTTTTGTCCATCTCCACCACCACCATTCCACACACCGCCAAATGTACATTTCATATGTGTGCATGCTGGCTCATCAACTTTAAGAGCTCTAACTGCAAGAGCCCTGCACTTGGAATAACTAGCACCAGAAGGTGAACCTGATGCTTCAAATGTCTTACCACCATAACTGTATTTCCCTGAATTTAACAGCACATTTAAGATATGATAGTTTTTTATGAGCCATAAACAGAAAGCAGATACTGACAATTTGATGATAGCAGTTGAATGGAATCTAGATAAATTTCATCTTTGGTGAAAACTGAAATATGTATTGTATCTGTTGCAGGATCAATCTGCTGATAAAGTAGCGTGCTTTTATCAACTGCCTCATAATCAGAATAGTGTAATGTTTTCACTAATATTTGACAGCACACAAAATTCAAGACAAATCAACATATTGCTTTACATATTTTCACAACAGGGCATGGACCTTGCATAGGATACAACAAAGCTCAGGACAATAGTCTTTTCATGCATTTGATTTATTTCCAAAATAACCATTTGCCCTATTAATGCTGATATAATTTCAGTAAGAATATAGGGTAAGTTCATTTTAAATTCGAAAAAGACGGTAATGATATGTCAGATTTAGATATTGGGCCTTAGTAGATTAAAGCAAGCAACCATACCAAGATGCCCCTCCAACATACAGTCACTGTAATCACTGCCTTCACCAGCTTTTAAGATCTCCGCTCTAGCCGCCAGCAAACCATAATGCAAATAACTGTGGATAACAACATTTGCAGTTATATATTATAGTTATGTTCTCTACACATCTTATTCAGAAGGAGGCACTGTGGTAAACAATATTGTTCCATGTCAGATTTATTACAATGTAAAAAAAGGGGAAGAAGTGATAGAGTTGACCAAAATATATATATAGTGGCCTCACTTGGTGACAAGTAAACACTTCAAGTATGATGGGATGCCAAATATTCTTATTCCTCACTTGGTGACAAGTAAAGCAGTTTTAACTCTTCAATATTACAATTCCTTAACCATTTTTGTACCCAACCACCCAAGTTGCTAACAACCTGTAGTCACTTTCAAATAGTTGCATGTTTCACCTTTCTACGGTGTTGCATAACGTAGGTACTCAAACTTCTAATAAGAGATATAGTTCTCGGTCAATCCTACTTATTATTAGTCAACAATGTCATAAAGACTGCACAAGTAATGGTTCAACCAATATAGAATAATGGAGTAAGCCACACTAGTCACATAGTCTAGAGTTTTATACATCATTGGTATATTATAATGGCAAGAAAATAGCAGTAGAACAAAGTCAACGATAATCTCAGTATTTGATTCAGACCTGTGAACATAAAGATAGTATGTTGTTCCCTTAAGTAGCAGCTCCTTCACATATGAATCTTCACCATCTGCCACTTCAGGTGCCTTTGCTGCATCCTTCTCTGAGATAGCATAAGCCATTTGGACTGAACCACCTCCTAAATCAACAACTCCAACAGTTTTTGAGTATGGCTTTCCCAATTTTCCCAAAAGATAATTGATGGTAACCTATAATAGACATCCATGTTACTTCTTTTAACGTGAAGGTTGCAGAAGAACGGCAAGTGGAGAAACTGTTTTACTTTCAAAGTTAAAATGCCAAAGTCAAAGTTAAGACAGGAACATACAAAGATACACAGCTCTCTTACGTATTCGAGAAAAGAAAAAGTTAAGACAGGAACAAGTTCAAACCAACTACTAACACCATTCCAAACTATAGGACACTTTAGTTTTGTCCTAAGTCAAACGTCAACTTCGATCAAGTTTTTATAAAATTTATTAATATCCAGAACCAGAAGTTCAAATAAAATGCACTATCAAGACATATTCCATGGAGAAATTAAAGAAAGGAATTTGATGTTACAGAACAATGTTATCAACCCTAAACAACAAAAAAGGAAGAAAACAAAGCTCTGGAGCAAATTAGAACACCGTACCCACTGGAATGCGCCTTCCTGTGATCCATCTAGAACAGTGACCCAATTTGGTTGGGATTTGAAAGAACTCCTGTCACGGAGAAGTTCTCTAACCTGAAGAACTCATAACAGCAACAATAAAAGGAAATCAGGCAATTCAAAACTAAAAGAGAATACACAGTGCATGGATATGACATGACATGGAGAATATTTACCGCTTGCAAAATTTCTTCAGACCTTTCAGTCCCTAATGCTCTGAGACCTGCAGTAGCCTGCATAAGGGTCCAAAATCATGTTTTCGCTAGAAACACTGTTGCAAAACTGATACTGTTTCAGTTTCCACTACCATAAGATGCAATACAGGAACCATCACTCACCCCAACCCTGACAGGTGTTTGTCCACGCAATTCTGCTGGAACTACTTTTTCAGCTTCCTCTAAAAGAGAAATAAGTGATTCAGCAGCCTCCTGTGGACCTTTTGCGCCACTCAGGCCTGGTTTTTTCTAGAGCCACATGAGAGAGAGAAACAATAAGAGAAGTTAGATTCCCTCTCCTTCCTGGATGGTCAATTGGTCTGTTGAATTCAAAAATATAATAGGACGACAATATATTAGGGTAATTACAGATGGTTAGGTCAATGAGGAGAAATGAACATTTTTACACAGTGGGTTCTCATGTCCTTCAGAAACTACACATCTATAGTATAAGGTACAATATTTTGGTGAGAGACAGGATCAACCAGGATGATAAGTTGTTTGAGCCTTTAGGTTGCTTCATAGAGATAGTCTTGAAACAACTACGTGCAACTTTGCATTTTTCCAGTGCATTTACTTTGGTATGGTTTCTGATGTTTTAGTGTCCAATTTTTCTTGCTCTATCACCCATAACATAATAGATTTCTGAGGGGCAGAGTATACTTTTCTTTTATCTCGAAACAGCTAAGATGGAATCCCCATTAAATAAGTTTCAAGCTAGTTTTAAACTTGACGTTCAGTGACAATTTTCCAAAACTCAAGCAGATATACAAAGAAAGTTTGAAACAGAATTTGGTCGAAATCCAGGCAGAAAACTGTTCTTCTTAATCTTCTACTTCTGGTATTCCCCAAGAATTAACTGTATGCTGTCACATTCTAGCATGTATTCATTCAAATAGTACATAGTTAAAAAAACGTTCGTGATTGCACTATTGCAGGAACAACAAACACAATAAAAGCTGTCATATCCTAAAGTCGTCATCTCTAGGTAAAAATCAACTGATTTCACATTTGAATTAACAACAATAATTTATCATGACAAGGTCCTGGTTAAGCCTTTGTATGGCAAGAGCTCATCGCCAGTAATAAGCAAGTGGTGGTTGCTACACGTGCAATTTAATATCCTGATACAAAAGACAAAACAACAGTGGCATATCTTCATCGACCAATATTCTTCTGGCTGTGAAATCTAGATACAGTAGGTTTTTGTTCCAACAATTTATGGGAAACAGATAAGAAGATCAACACTAAGTTGTGCAATTCACCATTGTTAAACAGGCTCTAAGTGATTATATCTGCAATACAAATTTCTGGTTTCTTTTGCAAATTCTGCACAAAATATGTGCAGGACTACTTGGTTGTGAACTCTCAAGAGCCAAGCCAAAGTAGAAAACAATCATGGTTACTGGATTTTGATTGTTAGAGTGGCCAATTAGATTCTACTAGTGTTACTGAATTTTCAGGGCAGTTAGTTTGGCTTGAGATAGTAGAAGAGCAAACAGGCCGCATCAATAACCTCATTTATGGCCACTCCAGAACACCTCTACATTCAATCAACATTAGATTCTTCTAGTGTTACTGAATTTTGACTGCAGGCGCAACTCAAACCAAATGGATAAGAGGAAAGCCTAAACCACTCACCTGTTTGAACAGCTCAATCTCCTTCCCTATAGGCACTAGATCCAGGTTTTCGTCGAAGCAATAGACGTGCACGCGGCTCCCGGAGCTGCCGGCGTCGAATATAACGGCATACTTGTTCAATCCGTCCTCAACGGCCCGGGGCCCCCACCTCCGGCCGCCAACGGCGAGGAGCCCACCGCCTGACCCTGAGGCGGAGGCCGGGGCGCGCGGCATGAGAAGGAGCACGAACGAGATGAGGAGTACCGGCGAGAGCAACACCATCAGCACCCGACGGTACCGGTGCACGCGGTCGGCCACCGCCTCCGTCTGCTGCTGCTGCTGCCGCGCCCCGGCGCCCGAGTAGCGCCGCATCCTCGCGGCGTCCGCGGCGGAGGGGGCGGCCGCGAGGTCGTCGGCGGGGAGCAGATCGGCCGCCGAGGGCGTGCGGTAGCGGATGCGGCCGTTGGTCGGCGACGGCTTCACCGCCTCCGGCAGCGGCGGCTCCAGCGTGTCGGCGCGGGCGGCCGCGTGCGGCGGCCGTATCGGGAGAGTGGCGGGGTGGGGCCTGCGACAGCACGGCGGCGCGGTGACACGCGGCCGCCGGAGCGCGAGATCTCTCCGGCACTGGTCACGGCGAGCTTTGGGGTTGAACACGTGGTGGCATTGCGATTGCGATCGGGGTGGAGACGGAGGAGGTGGTGGCGCGGGAGCCAATTCGGCTCGATTCGGGGAGGTGGCTGCACGGCTTTCGCCGTGGTCGCGGCGGAGCGGTGCGGAGGGCAGGAGAGCGAACCAGCGAGACGAGTTGCCATCACGCCGTCTATCTTCGGCATATTTAATTAACCTTTTGCCACTTTTTCTTAAAAATAAAAACAAAATTATGTTTGTTGCTCTTATAAATAATAACAGCTAATTTAAAAATTAGAACTGTAAAATTTTCATAGAGGGAAAATATTAAAACATTGTTGTTGAATTTTACAACATGATGACATGTCTTTGCTAGCTTTTTTCGTAATATCTCCTTTGCTCTGCCTTATCTTACACGAGGAAGCTAAGCTCAAGCTCGGGCCATGGAACGGCGTCTTCTATTTCTTTCTTCTCTCTCACTCCGTGTTGTTCGATAATGTCTAGGCTCTGGTAGAGCACTACATTGACCATTACCTCGATCTCCATCGGTATGTTGTACTTGTAGGTTTTCAATTGCAGCATAAGAAGGCGAGCGGGAGTTGTCAGAGGCATCAATTGGGATGAGACCTTGAGGAAAGAATGAGACTTCTAGTCGCTGACTTCTGAGTCGTTATTCAAACCAGAGAATGCGAGTGAGATTTGGTACATAAAGGGATGAGAACTCGGGTCTTCTACTTTTAGGGGATCTTACTAGAAGTCCGGTCCAAGTATGAATTTAGGGTGTCCAAAGGTGGGCGTGTCACGATTCACGGCATCAAACTTAGTGCTATGTACGTCGTCACTAGTCACACGCTCAGGTCTAAAAGACGGAGTTTTAATGCCTAAAGATAAAAATGTGAAATTTTGATGAGAAAAGGACTAAGTTGCAAAAAATGGTTTACTAGACCATTGGTTGAGCATGAACACAAAAATAAAAGCACGATAAAGTTATTACTACATGCGACCATTTTGTAAATAGTGGCAAGTAAATGTGACAATAATATCATCCTATTGCAACAAGATGCAACCATAGGAGGGCATCAACTCGTAAGGCAATTTGGACCAGCAGCTCTGGCAACCCACATGTCCAAAATGCTAAGGCTTGTTTAGTAGAGTTCTAACTCTGGCCAAAACAACTCTACGCTGAAGCGGCTTTGTTTGCATGTTTCCAAAATAGTTCTAGATTCTTTCTCAAGTTGAAAAAAGTTTGGTAAATCAGTTTCCCTGAATTGTTCAAACTAAAGATTTATTCATAATCCCTTGTTCTTTCTTTTTTTTCTCTACTGTGTTCCGAGCCTGTTTAGTTGCCTGCTACTTCATTGTGCGTATGACAACTCTTCTTCTCTCCCAAACCTCCACAGCATTTGTCGTCCACCGCCCGTGTGTCCACATGTTGTCATCCCAAACCAGAATTTGCTCAGTTTTTCTTCTGCTTGCAAATTCTGGTGGGCATCAAATCCTTCGATCTTCTATGTCACCATGAAGATATTCGTGGAGTCGCTTGCGTTTTTATTGATTCAGAACCAGTACGTTACATACCCACTTGTTCCTGGGGATCGAAAGAGTTCGTTCTGACGCCCCTCCCTTGCGAAGCGGCGATTCCGTCGGCGAGCGCCTGGACGTTGGACTACACCATGGAAGAAAAAAGGAAAAACAGCCCTAAAAAAGGGAGCTCAGACCAAAAACAATTTGGTTTTTCACCATTCGGTAACAAGATGCTCCTAATTGTTATAGAAAATTGATGAAGACATTTCTAACAAACCGCTCTAAAGAAAAACAGGATAAGCAAAACCGCTCCAAAGAAGAAAGACGAAGGGAGAAGCAAAACAGAACAACCCTATTTTGTATTTTCGCTGATGGATGTAAGACTACCCGCACCGGAGGACGCAAAAGCAAACACAAAAAGCTTTTGCGTAACTCAATCGCTGCAGCGGCGTACGCAATGGGAAACGCAAACCTTGCGTTCGGGGTGGGAAACCCCATCTCGGCAGCGTCGTACGGCGCGAACCGCAAAGGACGCCGCGGGGCCGGACCCGGGAGAGAGAAGGACGGGGCCGAGGAGAGAGAAGAAAGGGGAGGGCATGGACCGCCGCCGGACCACCTCCGTTCGCCGAAGCAGCGCCGCGGCGGCCACACTGCTACCCATGGCCGGAAGCAGCCGGAGGAGGGTGGCGAGGCAGAGGAAGCGGGCACGACGGGGTCGCGCCCCGTGCCTGCGTCCGACGGCGGCGCCTCGCCTCCGCGGGCCACCTCCGCGGCCTAGCCATGTCCGCCGACCTCCGCGAGCCACCTCCGCCTGGCCATCTTCTTCTTCTCCGGCGTGGAGAAGGACCGCCACCGCTGCCCCCGCGCGCTCGACGGCCTCCCGCGAGCAGGGTCCCACCGCGCCCGCGGCCGCTGAGCCCGAGCTCGCGTGCTCGCCTGCTCGCCGCGAGCTCCACGCCGAGCTCCGCTGTGCTCCCTGCCACGAAGTACCACGAGGAGCTGCGGCGGAGGAGACGGGCGCCCGCACGCCTGCCGGGGAGGTCGCCCGCTGCGCGAGGAGGCCGACGAGGAGCGGCCTCGCCCTCGCCCTCGCGCCAATCCGCGGAGCAGGGGAAGGAGCTCGCGGCCGGGGCCCCGGAGTGGGGAGGGAGAAGGGGCGCCGGGGGACGCGCCGTCGGGGGCCGGAGGACGCCGCTCGCCGGCACCGGCCACCTCCCACGCCCGCGGGGAGGAGGCCGCCCGCTCGCGCGGCGGCGCGCCGCCGCTTTGGCTCCGGCCGCTCCGCTCCTTCTCGTCGTCCGGTCCGCCGGCGCGTGGAGAGACGTGGATGTGGAGGTGGAGGCGGAGGTCGCCGCCGGCCGTCGAGGAGCGCGCCGAGCTCACGGCGGCCCGAATGGGGTGCGCCGGCGAGAGGCCGGCCTCGCTTCCTCCGCCGGGGAGCCCAAGCTCGCGGCCGATGGATGAAGTAGGTGAGGGGAAAAAAGGAAAGGAGGAGAAAAAAAGAAGAAAAGAAAAAAAATAATATGTGGGTCCCATTTTTTGGTATTGAGTAAACGGTAAAGGATTGATGAGTGCGGGAGAAAGTTGTATAGAGTAAGGAATCTAGCTGACCAGGACAGAATATTCCTTTAGAGGGATGAATATAGAGGTTCATGAGTGCGGATAGTCTAAGCAGGTGCAGGCGTCCCTCGTCAAAAAAAAAAAAGGAAAAAAAAGAAAAGAAAAAGGGAACGAGATCCTCTACCCTACGCTTGTCTGCCTCAGAAATTCCCCAGCGCCGCCGCTGCATCTGCGCCCGTCCGCCCGCCCGCATCCTCGCTGGTTGGTCGCCGGTTGCTCCCCGCGCTCGTCTGCACCGCCGCTCGCCCGCCTCGCCGCGTGCTCGCACTTACGCGCGCTCACCCCGCTCAGCTCGACCGCACCGCCGCTCACCGCACCTGTACCGAGCTCGTCCACACCGCCGCGCTAGTCCGCACCGCTGCCGCTCTTCGTCGAGGTACGTTGATTCCCTGGCCCAACGTCATCCAGCGTGAAATCCCTGTCTCCTGCTTGCTGATTTCCGTCATTCCTAATGCTAGCTAAGGGTAGGACAAGGAAAAATGGGCATATAGGAAGAACTAGATACTAGAAGAGGGAACGATGAAACAGATAGAGATGATCTTGCATGTTGGCTATATATATGACTGTTGGCCCTAAAGCTGACATCCTGAAACTATTGTGCCATCCATTTATTATTCTTGTTGTCACTGAAGCACCACAAATGTTTCTTTGCCGGACATCATTTGTAACTCTAAGAAATCTGGATTTGTCACTTTTGTAGCATATTTTAAGTAATGAATTCATGTGATAGAGGTTGTTCATTAGTTTTCCAAATAAAAATACAAGTTATTGGAAAAAGAACCTTCTCATCTCACTCTGAATTACACATGTGATCTTATAATGAAGAGTTGCCTGTTTATTGCATAATCATCAAACTTTTCAGACAGAAATTCATGGGTAAATTGGAACCCTTTTGTTGATTAAGCAGCACACACGACTCCATCCTTGGAAAACAAAAAAGATAATTCAGATGCAGTAGCCATATTGATATAAACGCCTTTTGACTTGAATGATTCAAGCAGCTGTATTTTGGCTTCAACGTGCACTGTTTTTGTTTTCTGCCACATATGTTTCTCTTACCCCATGGGCAAGGAGCACCTTGTCACCATTAATAACATATTGCTTGTGGTTTTGCTGATCCTGTATCCTTTGATCAAATCTATGTGATGGTTCATTGTTCAATTACGGGCTGCAAATTGGAACTTTTCCATTAGTTCATATCTTTAGGCCATCTGTAATCCTAGATCCTGTGATCACTCGCACAGTTGCACTCACTGTTGACAAGATATATGCCCTAAAGTTTCATTTAGAAATTTTCGTAAAGAACATTAGAGGTTTATTATCTTGTCAACCAGCAAGTGATTGTAGATCTAGTCTAGGGTTAGTAGTGATTGTGAATTGTGATACATGACGCTCGGGTTAGGCCTGTTTTCCTCTGGACAGAATGGAGCATGGCTGACCATCCTTCAACAAATAGGCATGCCGTTGTGTGCATTCAGCAGTTACAATAAGGATTATCGTCATAGATTGCTGCATTGTATTCAGCAGTTGCAAGATGTGTCATTCCAGCTTCTGCTTAAGTTGTACTGTAGACCTATTACTCTCTTGTTGTGATGGTTCCATTTTTCCTCTACTAACCATTTTGGTCAATCGGTCAGGTGGAGAACACTCGCTGCACTGCAATCAGTAAGCTATTGCCTCCACAGCTTTGCCAGCAACGCTGCATCATATTTGAGCAACAGAAACAAAACTGATGCATGCAATGCATCAAACTCCAAACAGTAATAATGAAAATAGTGCCCCCAAAGCTGCTGCCCATGCAGCCCATTCACAGTCCCATATTGTTAAACTAATGAGTGTTGGGTCACCCACTTTCTCAAGTTCACAAGAGCCCATAAAAGATGAAGACTCGCTTCACAAAGGAAGAAAGCGGAAGGCAACTACACAAGCCGTTCAAATAAGCCCCATTTGTCAGCGTGAAATAGAAAATATTCATACAACTGAGCTACCTTCTTCTGGTGGTGCCTGCCAGTATGTCAAGGACAGACTAGCGGGGAAGATTACCTGCATGGTGTGTGGCAAAGAAGGGCATTACACTTGTGATTGCCCCATGAAGTTTCAAGAGGAAAAAGTCATATGCACTCTTTGTAACAAGGTTGGCCACTGTCATTTGTGGTGTTGTCGACAGAATGTGTCAGAGAATCATGCTTGCCATCGTTGTGGCGAAAAAGGGCACTACGCCAATAAGAAGGTCAGTCATTTTGGCGAAACGTGCAGTCATAATAGGGAAATCAGTTGCTCCAGCTGTGATACAAACCATCTACTCGGAGATTGTCCTATGGGAAAAATTACATGTTTTCTTTGTGAGGGGAAAAATCATGTGCCTGCTCAGTGCCGCTTAAGTCCAATCCTCAATATAGCAATTCAGTATCATCGAGAAAGTTTACGTGCCACGCTGAATAAGTTAATGACAGAAACAAGTAGTGGAACGTTGACACCGGTGAAGCCATATGGAAAATTGCCACATTTTGAAGCAGTACCTGAGGTCTCAAACTTCAGTAGTAATGAGCAGAGCCATTCAGCGAAGAGGAACCCCATGAGAAGTGAGGTAACAGACTCCGATAAGACCAACTGTGCCACAATGAAGAACAAGGCAACAATGGTAGCGTCAAAAATCACCTGCTTCAACTGCCATGAACAAGGGCACTATGCACGTGGGTGTCCTATTCCTAGAAAGAGTCCTGGAGAATTGAAAAAACTAGCCAGAGGGCTCATCTGCTTCGAATGCCGTGAGAAAGGCCACAGATCTTATACCTGTCCCAAGAAGGGGAATCTGGAGAATTGAAACTATCTCATATCATCTGCTTCAAATGCCATAACAAAGGCCACGAGAAGACAGAGCTATCTGATGTCATCTTCTTGAAATGACATGAGAAAGGATATTATACATATAGGTGTCCTCAATTGTTGTTTTTATAGCTCTACAGAGACGATATAGCATCTTTTCTTTGATTGCCTCTTTGCAAGGTTTATTTGGAATACCATTTTATATCACCTTTGGAATTCAGCACCCTTCTAGCTCTGTAAACATGTTTGATTCTTGGTTGAATGCCATTTGGTCGAAACTTAGAAATCGAATATTTGTAGGAGTTGCTGCTTTATGTTGGGCTATATGGCTGAGTAGAAAAGATATGGTATTCAATAATTCTAAATCTAATACATTTCTGCAGGTTATCTTCAGGGCAACATATTGGATTAGGCAAAGGTCCGTACTACATAAAGAACGAATCCAATGGTCCCTATACTACATAAAGAAGATGTGAGATCAAATCTCAAAAATAAATCCAGATTGTTAGAGACTAATCATGGAGGTTTTTGCCAAGTTGGGTATGAAATTTTTGAATAAGAATTGACGGATAGCTTCTTTCTTCTCCTTTTTTTTATTGCAAAGTTTGAACTCTTGTATTTTTTAAGCATAAGTTTGAACTCTTGTTGGGTTGGAGCACATGCTTGGTTTGTAATAAACAAACTGTGTTTGATTTTATGTAGTTCCATGGTTGAATTCTGTTGTACGATGTATATTTTTTATTCACTGTATGAAAATCATCTAGCATTACAAAACTAGATAGTTTTCCCCTCGCAACGCGCGGGGAGGAGCAAGATTAACAATGGCTGGTAAGAGTTACTGTAGCTGTGAATTTTAAGATGCAAAAAGCTCGTAGAAGGTTTGGTTTCATTTTCTGCAATAAGTATACGGAAAAGTAAGAAATGTAATTGGGCAGCTTGTAGAATCTAATGATAACTTCTAAATTCAATTGGAATAAGCTAATTTGTATCTGCAATATATGAGCTTACATTTCACCTGAAAACAGTGTAGAAAGACGATAAACATCCTGCATGGGCAGATAGAATAAAGTTGCATAATGCTATCCTAAGGTTTGAGCGATAGCACTATCGATGGAAAACAGTTTGAGTAACAATTGTACTTACAATATTATCAGGGTGTTTGGTCATTCTGGTTGCTCTTATTAAAGGACAACGGTCTTCTGTCAAAAAAAAAAAAAAAAGGACAACGGTCACACAGATTACTATCAGCAATGTATACTTCGTAGGAAACTGATTTAGTCCAGGTATTACAAAATGACATGTACCATGTGTAGGAAAAGAATATGAAACAAGTGAGTTGTCTTCTTTAATAGGCATTGTGAAGTAGAAACTGGGGAGTACACACTAAGCATTCACAATGTAAAGCTCACGTCTTTGCCTGCTGCCTATGTCCATTATCTGGGAAGAATGAGAAATTTGTGTCACCTGGACTATAAACTTGAGTGGAAGGATGCAATTTTGGTACCATCTAACCTGGCATAACTTAAGTGAAGACCTCGCTTTGCTGGAAACAGCCATTGAAGAAATCTATCACCTCCCATACTTCCAATGGAAAGGGAATCGTTGAATGATCTTACAACATAAGTAGCTGTTAGAAACTCTTTGCGAGGAGTATAATGTGGAGTAGGAATATGAAATCACAACAACAACAATACCTCGGTAATTGCTGGAATTTTGCATTAGAACAGCCTTAAAAATTTGGAAGCAGGCGCAATACTACATCGATTCATGCATCATGAAACAATACCACTCAGTTTGTTGAGGTTCCGAATGGATCCATTGAGTGCAGCCAGCCTGAAAAAAAAAAACGGAATAGGTAGCAAGCAAACTCACGGCTTCGAGGAAAAATATGTAACGCAATGGTTGGGAGAAGTAAAATATGCATACCCGGAATCAGTGAGTGTGAGAACAAAGTAATGGTCCAGTGGAATTGAACGTTTTTTGTGCCTCTGAAAGAGAACCATCGAAGAAGCCATTCCTTCAATATTCAAACAACTCTGAAAAGACACGAACTGCCAAAGTGAACAGGCCAACAGAAGTGTACTTGCGCACACCATTGTTTCAGACATCATTTTCGTCAAGGGGGAAACATAACCCGAATCCAAATTCAAGCTCTCTTAAATATCAGGTACATGTATTTACTGTACGCACAACTGACAATACAGACCGGAGTGACCGATTCTTTAAAAAATAAGAGCATGTTCAACAGTTATGCAAACAGGATTTGCATTCTTGTTTTTACCAAAAAATCACGAAATCGACTCTCCAATAGTTATTCATTCTAGTTTTGCATTTTGAGAAACTTTGCAAATCCCATGGCCGGCTTGGTATATATGCATAGGCCCGGGCGACTTGGCAAATGTGAGATACCTCCTTTCCCAAATGTTATGCATTCTAGTTTTCACGAAATCGACTCTCCAACAGTTATGCATTCTAGTTTTCGCGACCTGGGTCCACACTTTTCCCAAATGCAAAGCCAAGTTTGCATAACTGTTGGAGATGCCTCCTTTTTCTCCTCCCCATTTGGTTTTCAGAATTAGCAAACTACAACAAATGCATAGCAAAGTTTGCATAACTGTTGGAGATGCTCTAATGAGGGAAAAATGCAAGCAAGAAACAATTGCATCTCTCCTCTCAGCATCACCTGGAACGTATACATAATGGATTGCATAGCATTTGTTCATGTAGATTTTTTTTGTCATAGTGACTGATATATATAATTAGACTACCTCTGTTCAAATTTTGCTCATATGCTAAATTTGATCAACTAATTGCGAAAAAAAATCAAAAAGGAAAACTCCTACTACTAAGGGCATGTTTGGTTCCACAAGACTAAGGGTTTGTTTGGTTTCTCACTAAAACTAAAGTAGACTAAAATGTTTTAGTTTCTTTTTAGTTCATCTTGAGTGACTAAAATTACATACATACAATTAAAATATTTTAGTCTCCTTTTAGTCCTTCTGTTTGACTCTTTAGTTTAAAAGGAACTAAAGTTTAGTCCACTTTAATTTTAATCCTGTGTAACCAAACAGGCTCTAAATCTAAAGTAGACTAAAATGTTTTAGTCCCTTTTAGTTCATCTTAAGTGACTAAAGTGCATGCATACAACCAAAGTGATTTAGTCCTTGTGTTTAGCTCTTCTAGTCTGTAAAGTGACTAAAGTTTAGTTCACTTTAGTTTTAGTCATAGAAACCAAACAGACCCTAAATAAATTGACTTACTGTTAAACCTCTAGCTTGATGAGTCAAATGGCAGTAAGGTCTTACCGTGATCCGGTTCGTTCCACTCTCCCCACCCACTGGTTGTGTATAAGGCTGGATCAAAAACTCGAAGCTTGTTAGCTCGCTCGGCTTAACTCGGAGCCAGTCAAGTCTAGCTCGTTAGATATAACGAGCCAACTTGAGCTAACTCGCAATCCGCTTACGAGCCAAACGAGCCACATGTCTAGGTAAAAAAGCCGAAAATATTGCCTTCCGACCAGGGTGACAGTAAAGTCACCTTCCGACCACCCTCTTAGCATGCGATTCCTTTTTTTTTTTTTTTGTGGAACATTCTTGTTGTCAATTAAAGTGAACGCGGCCCACGGGCTCGGCCAAGCAGGGCCGGAAGCATGCAAGCAAAAGTAGTGCAAAACTGAACCCATTCGCGTACTCCAACCCTATTTTGTATTTTCGCTGCCTCCTCAGAAATTCCCCAGCGCCGCCGCTTGCATCTGCGTTCGTAGGCCGCCCGGCCCGCCCGCCAGCATCCTCCCTCGCTGGTTCGTCGCCGGTTGCTCCCCGCGCTCGTCCGCACCGCCGCGCGCTCATCCCCGCTCGCCCGCACCGCCACTCACCGCACCCACCGAGCTCGCCCATACCGGCGCTCACCGCACCCACCGAGCTCGCCCACACCGGCGCTCGCCGCACCCACCGAGCTCGCCCGCAGTCGCTCGCGGCGAGAATCAGGGAGAAAGAAGGCGCGAGTGAGAAGAATTCTTGGACTGGCAGGACCACTATCTAGTCTTGGGCGGATACGGGTCGTCCAATCCATATCTGTGGGTGTTCTCGGCTTTGGGCGCCACCGCCGCATTGGTCGGCAGGCACGATGTGCCACCGGTAAGTAAATCGCCATTGCGTCGCGGCCATCGTCATCTGCGGACGGTGTCTTCCGCGTCTTCGTCGAGGTACGTTGATTTGATTCCCTGGCTCAACATCATCCGGCTTGAAATCCCTGTCTCCTGCTTGCTGATTTCCGTCGATTCCTAATGCTATTGCTAGCTTGGGGTAGGACATGTAGGTATAGAAGAGAGAGCGATGAAACAGATAGAGATGATCTTGCATGTTGGGTTGGCTATAGATATGCCAAGCTGACACGGTGAAACTATTGTGCCATCCATTTATTATTCTTGTTGTCACTGAAGCAAATGTTTCTTTGGTGGACCTCATTTATAACTGTCACAAAGTTTCTTTGCTGGACTATCATTTGTAACTGTCACACCACTCCATCTTTGGAAAACAAAAAAGATAATTCAGATGCACTAGCCGTATTGATATAAATACCTTTTGAATTGAATGACTCGAGCAGCTGTATTTTGGCTACCACGTTGTGCATTGTTCTCTTTTTCTGCCACATAGGTTCCTCTCACCCCAAGGGCAAGAAGTACCACCATGTCACCATCAATAACATATTGCTTGTGGTTTGTCTGATCCTGTATCCTTTGATCAAATCTGTGAGATGGTCCATTGTTCGATTACAGGCTGCAAATGGGAACTTCTCCATTAGTTTATATCTTTAGGCCACCACTTGTAATCCTAGATCCCATGATCACTTTTACTTGCACAGTTGCACTCACTGTAGACAAGATAATAAACACTAATGTTTCATTTGGATATTTTCATAAAGCACATTAGAGGTTTATCTCGTTAACGATGAGCGCATGTGATTGTGGATCTAGTCTAGGATTGGAAGTGATTATGCATTGTGATACATGACACTATGAACAGGCCCTCTGGACAGGATGAAGCATGGGTGCCCATCCTTCAACAAATAGACATGCCATTGTGTGCATTCTAAAGTCAGAATAAGGATTATTGTCATTGGTTAGCTCTGCTTAGTTGATCAGTTCATTGCATGCAGCAATTGCAAGATGTGTTATTCTAGCTTCTGCTTAAGTTGAGCTGTAGACCTGTTACTCTCTTGCTGTGGTGCTTTCATTTGTCATCTACTAACTATTTTGGTCAATCTGTCAGGAGAACACTCGCTGCACTACAATCAGTAAACTATTGCCTCCGCAGCTTTGCCAGCAGTGCTGCATCAGATTTGAGCAACAGAAACAAAACTGATGCGTGCAATGCATCAAACTCCAAACAGCAAAAGTGAAAATAGTGCTCCCAAAGTCGATGCCCATGCAGCCCATCCACAGTCCCATATTGTTAAACCAATGATCGTTAAGTCACCCACTTTCTCAAGTTCACAAGAACCCAAGGATGAAGACTCACTTCACAAAGGAAGAAAGCGGAAGGCAACCAGACAAGCTGTTCAAATAAGCCCCGTATTCCAGCATGAAATAGAAAATATTCATACAACTGAGCTACCTTCTCCTGATGGTGCTTGCCAGTATGTCAAGGACAGACAAGAGGGGAAGATTACCTGCATGGTATGTGGTGAAGAAGGGCATTACACTTGTGATTCCCCCGTGAAGGGTCAAGGGGAAAAGGTCGCATGCACTCTTTGTAACAAGGTTGGCCACTTCTTTTGGTGCTGTTGCCGACAAAATGTGTCAGAGAATCATGCTTGCCAACGTTGTGGCGAAAAAGGGCACTACACCAATAATAAGAACCTCAGTGATTTTGGCGAAAAGCGCATTCATCATAGGGAAATCAGTTGCTCCAGCTGTGATACAAACCATCTACTTGGAGATTGTCCTATGGGAAAAATTACATGTTTTCTTTGCGAGGGGAAAAATCATGTGCCTGCTCAGTGCCCCTTAAGTCCAATCCTCAATATAGCAACTCAGTATCATCGAGAAAGTTTACGTGCCATGCTGAATAAGTTAATGCCAGAAACAAGTAGTGGAACATTGAGGCCGATGAAACCATCTGGAAAATTGCCACATTTTAAAGCAGTACCCAAGGTCTCAAACTTCAGCAGTAGTAATGGGCAGGGCCATTCTGCGAAGAAGAACCCCATGAGAAGTGAGGTACCAGACTCTGATAAGACCAACCATGCCACAATGAAGAACAAGGCAACAATGCTACCATTCAAAATCATCTGCATCAACTGCCATGAAGAAGGGCACTATGCATATGGGTGTCCTACCATTGATCATAGTGTAATCAGTTGCTCCAGCTGTGATACAAACCATCTACCCGGAGATTGTCCTATGGGAAAAATTACATGTTTTCTCTGTGAGGGGAAAAATCATGTGCCTGCTCAGTGCCGCTTAAGTCCAATCCTCAATATAGCAACTCAATATCATCGAGAAAGTTTACGTGCCATGCTGAATAAGTTAATGACAGAAACAGGTAGTGGAACATTGTCACCGGTGAAGCCATCTGGAAAATTGCCACATTTTGAAACAGTAACCAAGGTCTCAAACTTCAGCAGTAGTAATGGGCAGGGCCATTCTGCGAAGAAGAACCCCATGAGAAGTGAGGTACCAGACTCCGATAAGACCAACCATGCCACAATGAAGAACAAGGCAACAATGCTACCATTCAAAATCATTTGCATCAACTGCCATGAAGAGGGGCACTATGCATATGGGTGTCCTAGAAGGAAACCTTCTGGAGAATTAGGGCTACATGATGTCACCTGTCCATCTGGAAAATTGCCACATTTTGAAACGGTAACCAAGGTCTTAAACTTCAGCAGTAGTAATGGGCAGGGCCATTCTGCGATGAAGAACCCCATGAGAAGTGAGGTACCAGACTCCGATAAGACCAACCATGCCACAATGAAGAACAAGGCAACAATGCTACCATTCAAAATCATCTGCATCAACTGCCATGAAGAAGGGCACTATGCGTATGGGTGTCCTAGAAAGAAACCTTCTGAAGAATTAGGGCTACATGATGCCATGTCCCAAGAAAAAACTAGCCAGAGAATCGGAGATCTGTGATGTCACCTGGTTGACATGCCATAAGAAAGGCCACAGACCATATACCTGTCCCAAGAAGGGAAAATCTGGAGAATTGAAACTATCTGATCTCATCTGCTTCAAATGCCACCATATGAATACTTACCCCGAGAAGAAGCCACTTGGAGAATTGGAGCTATCTGATGTCATCTGCTTGAAATGCCATGAGAAAGGGCATTATACATATAGCTGTACGCAGTGGGTACGCCCTTATCAGAATTGAAGCGTAGCTTCTTTCTTCTCCTTTGTTTTATTGCAGTTTGAACTCTTGTGAGTTGGAGCCTATGTGCTTGGTTTTGTGAGAAACACTGTGTTCGAATCTATGTAGTTCCATGGTTGAGTTCTGCTGTACGATGTATATATTTGATTAAGGTAGTGACTATAATTTCACTAAAAAAACTATGTTGGCTTAAGTGCTTTGATGCGACGAAGTGAAAATCAAGCCGCAGCAACCTAGGTGAACTATGGATATCTATTACATATATGAAACTATGCCAAGGTCCTCCCGGTGTAACCGGTCAGCCCAACACGCCGTTGAAGCGGTTGGCTGAGCCGGCCCGGGTTCGAATCGCGGCACCCTCTTAATGAGATACTCAAGGGGACGTCTCCCCCTTGCAGATCTCGGTATATGAAACTATCACTGTCCACATTTTGCTCATATGCTAAATATTTTTTTAGCAGAACATATGAGTCTTCATGGTAAATTCACACATTGATGAATCGGCTTCGGTTGCCCTGTTCTGGACCGGACCAACCAGCCCACGAGTTTGAAAACGTAGGCCCCAGTGGAAAGAGGAAACGGCCCCCACTCCCGCCCACCCGACGCCATCGCCATCCACAAGCTCCCAACCGCATCGCCGTCACCGGAAAGCAACATGCCATCCTCCTCGTTTTCTCTTGCTCCGCTCCGCACCACTCCCGCCTCATCGCCGCCTACCGACCCAATACCGGAGCACCAACCATGGCCCCCGCCGACGCCGGAGACTTCCGCCTTAACGACGACGACGACGACTTCTTCGGGGAGTACAATCCGCACCCCTACCAAGGCGGCTACAACCTCGCCGCCACCTTCGGAGCTCCTCTCCCGCCGTCCTCCAAGATATGCTACCCCGTCTCCTCCTCCTCTGCGCTATCCCCTCGCCGCCTCCGCCCAAACCGAAGCCAGAGGATCCTCGGCCAGAGAAACCTCATGCCGATGAGGAAGCGCGGCGGGTTCCGGCGCACGAAATCCCGAGCGCGGCGGCGAGGGAAGGGAAGGTGCGGCGGCGCGGGCGCGGCGGCTTCTGGAAGACGTGCGTGCGGGTGCTGGATTTCTTGTTCTGCTACAAGGACCCGTACGCGGAACGGCAGGTTGTGGTGGACAGCTACGTGGTTCCTGTTTGTGCCATCGGGAAAGAACGCGGGGAGGATGCCTTGTCCGGCGAGGTTGAAGTGCCGCCACCGTCGGTGGGAATAGTGGAGGCGAGCGATGCTACTGAGGAGCCGGTTCAGACCAATGTGGGTAACTGCTTTCTGAATGCACACTTTTTACTGACTTCTGCATTTTATCTCCAACGTATATTTTGCTGATGCTTTAACCACTTGACTGGAATTTGCACCAATTTCTTGCTTGCATGACGAGGTTATGAGTATATAGCAATGTACTTAGGCTACGTTCTTGTCTACTTGAATGTGTTGTGACAGTTCAATAAAGGCCAGCTCTTAAAATGCTTGGCTCTTTTCTCAGAATGTGCAAGTGCAACAGCTGATCATGACACTACCACTTATTTGTCAAAATATCGTATAAACTTGATGGGGAGCAATAATTTGACTGAAATGAATGGGTGAATATGTGCGTACATTGCACATGTTTACCTGGGGTACCTGTAAATGTTCTACTGTGATTAACTGCTGATTGTTTGGAAACAGGACTTATCGGTGCATAGTAACAACAGAGATGAGGCCGATACTTACAGCCAGTCAATGTCCAATTCATACTATACACCTTCTTTTGCACAATCTTGTGGGCTTCATGGTGTTTTGGGCAAGCCAGATTGGTTTCTCAATTTCAGTTACTCAGAGCCTCGTCAAGCAGAGGAATTTCAGCATGAGGTACGTTTCTGAGTGGACAATGTGAACTTCCTGTAGGTTTTTATTTACTGTAACAAGAACTCAAGATTCAAGAAAACAAAATCATAAGTAGATGGAGACTGTATGCAAAATTGAATAAAATCAATTATTCTGCAACTGTTTTTTAGTCTAATAGGATTTTTTTTTTTTTTGCTTACAAGAGACCATGCAGTTCACATCCCTTTTCATATGTATCTTCAGTTTGCTTTTGGTTAGTCTCTCATCTCATGTTTTTTCAATGTAGGCGGCTTTGTCCTACGATAGTGAGTGCAAGATATCTGATCAACCTATTCATTGTTATCACCATCACTGCTATATACAATCACTAGAACCCCCAGAACCAATTTCTTCTGAGAGGTTGAAGTACTATGAGGTTCGTTGAAAGCATTTGATTTATAACTTAGTTATTAGGAAGCATGGTAGTATGGGTTAAATGTGCATTAGGAATCTCTTACAGTTGTTTTGGACTATAAAGCCCATTTTACTCTTGTGAAATTTTCAGTTGTACAAGTAACCCTAGGGTATAAAGTAAGACAAACAAAGTTTAAGGGGGTATCTGGACAGCTGAAAAAAATCAGAATTATAGTGACTTTTTCCAAATTTTTTTGGAAGTAATGTACTTAATATGTCCTCGATATTGCTTTGATAATGTTCTAAGATACCTTTGGTTCTGGTGTAGCATTTTTCAACATATCGCGACCAAAGTGATATCCACATTTTGGAAACTCCGGCACATGCACTCAACATTCAGTCCTATACAAGGACATCTGATCTACCACTCGAGCCTTTTAAGCCATCATATTCTCAGAATTGGGGCTTTTATGATGTTTATACACAAGTAAGTACATAATCTGCATTTAGAGTAATCTTCAATATCTTTTCTTGATAAACGCTTTTTTTTTTTCATGTAAAACCTGCAATGTAGGTTGCATCTATGGCACATTTGGTTTCTTTCCCGAATCTTGCCTTGCTTGAAACATGAAAAGATTTTCTAGTTCTGATTGGCTGTCACTCAAACCAAGGAAATCCTTGCACTCTCTGCGCATACCAAACGAAGCATCCTCTCTCCTAAAATTGATTCCGAATGACAATGTTAGGAATGGATCTAAACTTTCCCCTAATTTTGCTAGTCAATTTGGATTTATCCTGAACGAAAGTTACTGCATGTCTACTATTGTGAAACTCTGAACTTAAGAGTGGCACATTATCATTAGGACCAGGTTCAGAGTTATCCCATGCTTGGCCTTGTCATAGCTTTGCTTAAGCCTGCTTGCTTAGGTTACGACTTCGATCTTGGTGTGAAAATATTACAAATCACTATTAGCTGGAGCTAATAACTGTTCCCTTCTGGTACACTTTTCTGATAGGTAATTCATTCTTTTTTTTTTCTTACAGCATTCTCTAATATCTGGTGAATATGGAGGCATTGGAAGCTTGTTCGTTTCCCCATTTTATCCTAGAGAGACAGAATCGTTTGAGCTGGCCCCTGGTGATGAGCATGCATCCTTTGAGCATAATTGGCATAATTTGAGATACAGAAACATGCCCATGGATGATATCTCTCTAATTACTCAACCGGTAAGGAAACACGTGCTAGCTGACATTAATGGATCATAATATGATGATACACAAATAGATCTACAATTTATTTTAAGAGAACTAACATCTAGCCAACCTTAATTTTTGGAAAATGTGTATCTGAGTGTGCGGCTTACTGTGCTCTGGGATTGTTGGGAATTTGTTCTTTATTTGACATTAACACTCACCAGATATTATGAATTACCATCCAATTTTTTCTGGCATAGGAGAATTGCTGATTTACTTGTAGTATAGCGATTACCAACTATGTTGTATGCACGGTTATGCTGCTTTAACAAATTTGTTTAAAATTTGCTGAATTCTACCAAACAGCCATTTTAGACTAAAGGTCGCTTTGATTTCCTAAATCTAATAGGCTCTTTAACCTTTTTCTAGCAGTTAGGATTCTACTCCTGCTCTGAAATGGAGTGTTTTACTTGGCAACTAAAGAGAAATATATTAATGTGAGCTGATGTACCTTCTTGTGTCAGGAGGTCACATTATATACTCCCTCCATTCCAAATTATAAGGCATTCCAAGAATCTTGGAGAGTCAAACTTTTTCAAGTTTAATCAAATTTATATGAAAAAAATAATAATAATTATGATGACAACATTTTCCATTACGGCCTTGTTTAGATTGCAAAAAATTTCAACCCGATGAACAGTAACTCTTTTGTCTTATTTGAAAAATATTGTCCAATCACGGACCAACTAGGCTCAAAAGATTCATCTCGTGATTTCAAATTAAACTTTGTAATTAGTTATTTTGTTTACTTACATTTAATGCTCCATGCATGAGTCCAAAAATTGATGTGACGGAGAGAGAGTGAAAAAACTTGGAATTTGGAGGCAATCTAAACAAGGCCTACTTATATTTTCATTGCATACCTAGTTGATGTTACAAGTTATTATAGTTTTTTCTATAATTTTAGTCAAACTTGAAAAACTTTGACTCTCCAAGATTCTTGTAATGCCTTATAATTTGGAATGGAGGGAGTAGTATTTATTCCAGCCTAATGTTGCGTTACCAATGTAGTACCTGAAATTAATTTTTTGACTATTGTTTTGTGCATTTGTCTTTTCCTATTTATCGTGGGTGGTATGCCTTGTTTTTTGATATTTTAAGCTTTTGTTGACACATTTCTGCTAAAAAGAGGGAAAAAAAAGAAGCCGTTGTTGACACATTTGTGGAGAAGGTTGTATCAGGTGCCGGCTATATAATACCTGGCTTTTAGATCGAATAAACTAATGATAGTTTAGACCTAAATATTGAGCCTCCAAAAGGCGGTGAACTGCTTAACTTACTATCCTGTTGTCCATTTTTGCCAAATCTCAACAGCCATATAAAAAATGTCTTTTGAATATGAGAAAATGTTATACTGTTCCAAACGATCTATCTTATTTAACTTCGTCTACTAACATCGCTTAGCACATAAATCTTGCAGGCTGAGGATTCCTATAGTATGATGAATGGTTCATCCTGGCCTTTCGAGGAACACTCGGCATACAATGTCTAGTCCATATTGTATTGTTATCTCTGGTCGACTTTACACCCATGTATACTAGGCAAAAACATAAATAAACATTTGTGTGTGATTAAGAGATATTTACCTAACTCCACAAATGTCACAAAGTAAATAGTTGCCTTCATTCATTAATCAAACTTGATGTTTTCATCAAAAAAAAAAATCAAACTTGATGCCCCAATTTGATTTGTTTCCTTTGTGAGCCTATATAAGTTGAGCGAATTGTTTATCATAATTTTTCCCAAGACTCAGCTGTTTGCTCGCGGTTCTGTTGAGGATGTCAGGTCAGATGAAACTATGCATGTTTCTCTAGATTAATCGCACATATTTTACCATTTGCTTGACCTAATATGTTATCAGTTGTAACAAAAAAACTTCCCATGCTGTATCCATCTTTTATTCTTAGATTAGATCAACTGCATGCATCTTAATGGTATGGGTTTGTTCTTGTCATTTATATATCATCCTAGATTAGAGGTCTTCCTTGGGTTATATAGGTCCGCCCAACTGAGACAGGCATGCATTATTGTGAGTAGGTCCTTCATCCTTGTGATCAGATAGCTCTCATCGGATACAATTGTTAATTAGCTCAATTATTATCAAAAAAAGATTATAGCATATAGTTGCAGTTACTAATTATACAAACAACTGACAAAACCGTCAGGATATTTGAATTTTGAATGGGGAGCAGGAGAGGTTAAAGAAACCTACTCTGCACAGTAATAAGACTATTATTGAACCAGTGGGAGACAAATGCAACTAGGCATGGTCACGTCTACCTGAAAGTCTTCAAGGCCGTGTTGCAGGGACTTGTCTACCTCAGAGAAGAGCTTTTTGTGAAAGGTGAAAATGGAAAAGGTAAAGAGCCACGCATCTCAGCCTTCTCACGAACTGTGTAAAGTGTTCCATTCTTGCTTGTTGCTTTGCTTGTGACAAAAATACCAAGTTGCGGCAAGGTTGTTACCATCTTGCCCGTTTGCCATGGAAAATTAGAGACTTACTCCCTCCGTCCCGTCCCAGAAAAGACTGTCACTTCGCTTCCCAAGAAGAACTTTGACCAATTATATTTTAAAACATGTAAATATTTGTGGTATATAATTAGTATCACTAATAACATCTTTGAGTCTAGTTTTTTAACAATTTTATTTAAAAATTTAAATATTACACATATTTTGTACAAATTGAGTTAAATTTGTGGCACGTTTTCCACAGTGACGGTAGGGACGGAGGAAGTATCAGGTTGCGACGACTACAATTGATTGGTCAAATGTACTAATGTAGTATCGATGATATTCTGAAATATGTAATTCTATCGTGCAGGAGGGCCTATATTTGTCCGAAAATTTCGGCTGCGATGAAGAAGAGTCCAACTGGAGGCCACACATGTGAAAGGGAAGGGAAAGTCGCCTTTTGCTCCGCTCCATTTCCGCGGTTCTGATCTGCCAGGTTGCCAGTGACCCACGCGCGCGCAAAAGGAAGGTTTGCCTATTTGGAAGCTTATATGGGTGATGGCCATGCCGCTCATGAAGATTATCAGGCTTCAGGTAGGATATCTCCACAGCACAAGCCACAGCTTCTCTCCCGTTACTCTTGGATGGGGATGGGGCAGTCGTCCTCGTCCCTGTTTCTCCTTTCCGTCTACCCTGTTGTGTTGGATGCATCCACGACAGCCTGCCGCTGCCCGAAATGCAGTTTTGACTAGCAAATACAGAGGACCCCAGTAGAGTGGTCACAGAACTCAGAGGACGGACCTACCGGGAGGGACGGAGCCTTGTCACCACGAGGTGGGTCCTGCTTACTTCAGTTTTTTTAAGTATGATGAAATGTAAATGGAGGGCGATCACGTAGGACGGCAAGTGGCGAAGCTCAAACAAATCACAGGGTGGTGCATATGTCTTATAGGTGTTAAAATTTTAGCTAAAACCATAGTGAATGTGCACCCACAAGCTACAACGTAGCTTTGCCATTGAGGACGGTGTCAACGCGTTGGGTAACCAGGATGCAGGCCACGGTGGCACGTAAGACGGTGGCAACCCGTCTTGAGGTGTCGACGCATAGGATGGCATCAGGACGTCAAGCGTCGGTAGGGCGATAATTTATGGTGTTGCGTAGGACAACAACGATGCAACGACGCAGCGTCAAGCGGGTGGTAGGGGCGATGGACGATGGTCGGCATCCATGGCACATCGTCTGCCCAGGGCTCGTCGGCTTCGTGTCTATCCGGGCATTGTTTCGACATTTCGACTCCTTGAATTCTACATTTCGACATTTCGACGTAGTTCACATAGCCTACTACCACGATTTGAGCCTAAAGTTTGTCTGATATGCTTCTCCTTGTATTCATCTCTAGCTGAGCTCCCCGGCTACCACCGCCTCTCGTTTGGCTCTGATGGCGCCTACCGCCTAGTGCCTCCGCCGCCATGCTAACCCTTGAAGGTCGTCAAGCTATCACTGCGATGCCCACACCCTTGCCCTCCCCAATCGTGTTCCCCCGTGTCTGGTCGGTGGTACAACTGCTGCCTCACCATACTCAAGTCGTCCCCGTGCTCGTCACCACCGTGGGCCGGCCTAGAACCCTTAGAAATCCTTCTAAGCCCGCCGGATTTAAGGCTCGAGCCATGTTCCCTAACCCTAAACTTGCTGGATTTGGAGAAGAAGCTAAGACTATGTGGTATCTTTGGATTGAACATAAAAATTCGAGTGAGAGGGGGTCTTGAATTACTTGAGTGAATGAAGTTTACTCTTGTAGGATAAACCACTATTAAACAATGGGGAAAGAAGAGTTTCTTCGAAATAAGAGTTTAACCCTCTCTAGCCCATGATGTTTGGACTTGATCAACTTTAGAGCAGGTGAGCTGGGTCAGCTCGAATGCTTCCCCTTGTTTCACATTCATCGGATCCTGAATGCCGAGCTGGCGAGCTCCCTTTCATGCACGCACATGACGCCTTTCCCTGCCTCAAAGCGCGCAAAAATGGAGTGGACGAGCACGTAAAAGAACCAAAACATCTCCCTTGCCAATTCCCATGCCTTGTGAGTCCGTGACCGTGAGCCACGGCCCTGGCACCAGCAGTAGTATATCCTCCGGTATCCACCCATTGGCCATTGCATCTCACTTTCATGATTGCCAATGCCATCCCGGATGGCGCGCGCGTGAGGACAGCAGGCAGCGACTGAGCACGGGCACATGGAGATGGAGCTGAATCACTGACGACTGCCGTGGTGCCGAGGGGCAGGTCCAAGGCCGACGCAGGGCTCTGCCGTTGGTCCAAGGCCGACGCAGGGCTCCGCCGTTCTGCCGAGACGATGGCATTCGGCAGAGCTCGATCGGAGCTGAGCAAGGGCCCGGGTCGCCGGGGTCCCTCGTCTCTGCCTCGGATGAATTTCTCAACGTACCCAGCTCTCCTTTAAAAGGCGTGGCACCGGCACGTACCCGGTACCCCACAGCGTGCGCGCTCGCTCGCGTGCCGCTTGGTGGTTGCCTTTGCAGTCTACTTTTTTTTTTTTTTTTTTTTTTTTTTTTTTTTTTTTTTTTTTTTGCGAAATGCCTTTGCAGTCTACTTGACGTGATGTAAAGGCAGAAACCGCGGCGAGGTGTTGCTGCCGACCCCTCCGCACTCTCTAGCCGTCGGCGATCGAGCTCGGCGGGGCGGCCAGACCCCGGCCGGACGGGCGTGCAGTCACCGCTTTGCAAAAGAATTCCCAAAGACAGAGTATGGATGGGAAGATATCTGGATACGCATCGTGCAGATATTCGGGTAGTTTAAGGTTGGGGTTCTCTCTTTAGATCATTCTCGGTTTTGGAAGTTAGATTTGAAACAGGTCATTTCCTGTCAATTTAAGGCAGCGCGGCCGCGCGGCCTGAGGTTCAGGTCAATCATAGCGGTATAGATCAAACTGCAGAACCTGTAACTGTACAAGTTGCATTGGGGTCCCAAGATCACCGTAGTATGGTAGTCCCTACCGAGTACTGACACATGTTCTAGCAGGGCTACCCGGTCCTGGTTGTCTACGCCAACTGCCAAATCTGATCCTGTTGTTTCATGAGGACCGTACCTCACAAGCGACCCCGCTTTATACAGAACTTTGCACATGAAGCGGCAACAGCTTTGTGCACTTGTCATCTCTCTTGATTCTTGAAAGCAACATGGCTTTTCTTTAGCCAAATTGGTAGCTGTGAATCTGTGATCATCATCCCTACCATCACTAAAGGACCGTCACCTAGGATGATATAAAGGACGGTTTGAAGGATAGAGGTGAGCTTTAATAATATGAGAAAAACGAGCACGGCTAATGAGAACATAGCGAATGTTCCAATGATAATGGGCCGTGGCAAAGGCAGGCTTTCAGTAATTCCGTGCGAGAAGGTAGGCGCGTGCTGCTTTTTCCTGATTCTAAGCTTAATCGGCATCATTGTCTGCACATGAACAAGGATAAACTTTATGCATGCGTGCATGGCCATTAAGTGCAACATGTACGGCAATGTGCACGTGAGCAAAAGGTTTCCACGTTTCAATAAATATTTATGGACACAATGAACAGAAACCTATCTAGGGCTAGTAGGTGTTGGAGACAATGGTGTGCCAGCCCTTGTTTGGATACACTTGAATCCCAACAGCAAGATTCACAAATAATCGCGCCAAACGCCTTGCATTCTCTACTATTCTCGTGATCGTCTGGGACTCACCCACCATGAGATTCGTGAGATTGAATAACAAGTCCAATTTCACAAATCGTGGGGCCATAGACAACCAATTGACGGGCCGGGTAAGAGTATGTGCAACTGAAGCTTGTAAGTTGCAACACAAGCTTCACAGGATCAGCCACATGCGTTTGGATTTTCATCGTTCAATGGATGGAAAAAATTTGGGTGCCCAATAAATAGAAAAATCTTTACGCAGCGTGTGCGTCACTATCCACTCGCGAAGATGCGCAAGGCCTAAATTAGGAAGGGGAGGGATGGACGAAGGTGGGGTGGGGTGGGGATATATGGGGTTATGGTTTTGGATTAATCGAGGTGTCCTCCATTGCTGGTGGACTTAGAAAGGGAGGGGCTTGGACCGACCCAATGTTGATGGTGGGTTGAGCGAGTATGTTCCAAATTCATTCCCCAAGATAAAGGCCAACTTCTGATGGAGCGAAGCGGAGGCCGGAGTGGTCATCTTGTAAGTCGTCGCACGACGTTGTACTGCTACTCTTGATTATAGTGAGGAGTGTTTGCTGGCTAGCGCCCGTGGTTTTTCCCCTTTGCATTGGAGGGGTTTTCCACGTTAAATCTTGTGTTCCCTGTGATTTGATTGTTGTTCCTTCATCGTTTGTTTGTCCTAATCACAACAGGATCACCGTCAAGCAGGCAGTGGAGTACAGTCAGTTGAGAAAAAATAGCGGTGGGAGCAGAGATGAGAAGTCACCAGAGATGTAATTGATTGGGTTGGGATTAGGGGAGATTGGGGAAGGGCGATAGGGGTGGGAGAGGGTGGTAAGGTCACCGGTGAGGTCGATGATGGGCAGTAGATGGCGGTGGGTTGGGTCCTAATTTTTTCCATTGTGCAAGCTAACTACTCTGTGTCTCTCTCTTCTTAGTTGTTTAATTTTGAGCTTATAGTAACATATCCAGGAAGTTGGCAAATAATCTTCCTATCGAAGTTTTTTTTGGCAAAAAGGAAAAAAAGCACCCTTCAACGACTTGGTAAAACAAATCATTAACAACAAGAAGTTATTAAATCTTCTCTCCAACCCGTAAAACCCGTAATTAACTTTCCATGCTTGATAGAAACTCTATATCCACTCGAGTTTCATGTTTTCCCAGTTGCCTGCCCTCGTTCCATGTTGATTTTGGTGCCCACTATGTCCTGACTCCTATCGCCATCTCCCCTTGAATAATTGTGTGCTTCTGTCAATCCTTTCTTCGTTGGGCCCAAATCAAAAGGCACAAAGGATGCTATATCAGTTGGTCAAGGCACTCCGGGGGCACCTCCCAGGTCTGATCCCAGTGGGAACAAATTTTAGGCTGCATTAAAAAATCCCTTTGCGTTCCCTCATACCAAAGCATTAGGGGAGCCTAGCTCAATTTCTCACTTGGCGACAGAGGTCACCGTGTATGGATGAGAGCGGGGTTCGGGGGTTTTCTCGCTGGTTGAGAAGACATCTTCTTCTTAATTTGAAAATTGCGGCGGCAATCTTGACCGTCCTGGTCGAGTTTTTAAAAGGCCCCAAAATTAGTAAGCTTGAGTGGTGGTGCCTACTTGCTAGGTTGGGCTAAGAGGGATAATGACGCGTGCTCACGGCGGTTGCTGATGCCTACTCGCAAGAGTCAGGAGGGACCGGGATGTCGTGCGTAACTGTCGTACAAAACATATGTGAATTTTTATTAGTTTTATGTGAAGTTCATATAGGAATCTATTGGAGACGGGAAATAGATTGAGGTTGCTACTTAGGCTGTCTCCAACAGAAGGAAGTAGCCATTCGCTGGTTTCGGTCGGCTAAAGTAGAAGGGTAAACCACCCAAAACTTATCCGCTCCAACAGACCACGCAAAATCCCCAACGTAGCCCAGCCGCTCCTCGGCCTGCTCCTCGCCGCGCGCGCCGGCGGCTCCCTGCCGTGGACCCGCGCGCGGACCTGTCTGGCCACGACTCCGCTCCCTGCAGCGCCGCCTTGCTCCCTGCCTCGCCCCGCTGCCCGCTTCTCGCCGCGTCGGCGGCTCCCGCTGCGGTCCCGCCTCACCACACGGCCAGCTGCCCAGCCGCTCCTCGCCGCGTCGGTGGCCGTCTGCGCCGTCCCGCCTGGAGCGCAGCTCTCGCGGCAGTGGCGCGCACAGAGTTCCACTGTCTTCTTCTTCGTCTTCGCGGCGGCGGCGCACGGAGCGCGACCGTATTCCCCGCGGCCGGCGACCAAGCTGCGAGATCCGACGAGGTGCGAGCAGGGAGTGGCCGGAGGCGAGGGAGCGGTCCCCGATCCGGACGCCCGCCTCCCTCCCCGCGAGCTCCCTCCCCTCCCTAGGATATCCAGCGAGCGTCGTGTGAGCATCTCCGCCCCCAAGCGGCGCTCCTCATCACCGGCGGCGGCAGAGCTCGTCTCGCCGAGCCGGCCATGCCCTGGAGGTGGTGCTCCGGCCATGATCTGGGGCGGCGAGGTGGAGTCTCCGTCGATGCCGGTCGGGAGCAGCCACGCGAGCGCGAGCGCCGCGTTGCCGGCTCCGGTCGCCTCCTTCCGTCGTGGTCGTGGGCCCCGCGCTGCAGGACGACGCAAAGAGGCGAAAGGAGGACCGATATATGGGTTTTCTCTCTCCTCGGTAGGGAAAATCGGTGGCCATTTGGCTACGCTGTTGGAGGCCGTTTTTTCCGTGTGCGAGATGCATTTCGAGGATCGGTCGGCATATGGGGTATGGGTTGGAGACAGCCTTAGTTTGTTAGTTTTAGCAAATAGTAAATTATACAACATTCCTGGAGATGCTCTACTGGCAAGTATTTTTTACATATAAAAAGAAACAATTCCATTTCGGTCTTAGTGATAGAGACCCCAGCCGAAACACACCACGGTATGGGAGAATAGTCAATCTCCTGTGTCCCTCAATAATCAACGACGAGAGAAGGTTATAGTAGTAGCATAGCGTTCATGTGCCAAGACTCTCGCCATCCGTGTACCGTACCAAACAGGCGTGTAGTACGTCTTGAGGGCGTGGCATCAGCATCAGGTTCTTGCCTTACTTGCCCTGAAACAACGCATCTTGCAGGCTAATCTCAAGCCCACCGTACGCGTCGGGCATCTTAGGAACAGCCTTGTGCAGTACACGTGCGGCATGTCTTGTTTAATCGGAGTTCGATCCAGATGGCCAATAGGAGCAAAGCTAAGCTTATATGATTTGTTGAGAACAAAGCGAAGCCTATGATTGAAGCTTAGGCCTCGTTTAGATCCCCGATTCGGGGTGAACGAAGTTTGCACAGTGCTCCCGCGAGCACTGTAGCAATTTCGTTGTTTTGTGGTAATATTTGTCAAATCTTGATTAATTAGTCTTCAAAATGTTAGTCTCATGAAAGTACAATAAAACTGTGTAATTAGCTTTTAATTTCATCTACATTTAATCTACGTATGTAAATATTTTGATGTGATGGGGAATAGGAATTCTGTATAGTGGAATTTGGGAGTAAAATCTGGAATCTAAACAAGGCCTTAGTAGTACGTAGGTAGTCATCATCATCATCAGTCGCTCTAGCACTGCAAGGAACAGCGACACTTTGGTTTATTTTCGCACTTGCTTTGGACTCGACCGTCTGTTAACTATTGCTGTCGGCCAGTTTTCCAACTCCAGACAGAGGAGAGACTAGCTCGCCTATCAGGGAGATCTGTTTGCATTGATAAACTCCTCGTGTCTGAATAGTCTGGGCAAGTGGAGCGACGTTAGTTTTCGACGGATGACAGGAACTTTTGCCACTTTTGGTGATGGTTAGGTATTGATAGATAGACTCGTTAATTTCTTGCATCTCCTAATATACTTTTCTTTTACTCAAGAGATATGATATGTTATCCAATGTCAATATTATTTTATTATAAGCGTTTATCATCTCTGGATCTTTTGTTTTATTAGAAACAGTGTTAAAAAGAATCTAATCATGCATCTAGCCTAGTTACATAAACACAATAGTCATATATGAACCTAGTGCTAGGATCTTTAGCCATTGACTTCCTCTATCTCAAATATAAGGTAGGAAGCATTCAAAATTTGTCCTAAATTATAGAGTTCATCATACTTTAAAGGTGAATCAACACCTCAAATATGGTTAGCACAAGATTTCTCCACAATGATCGAAGTGATCAAACATCAAATACATGGTTGTTCCTGCATAAACAAAGTGACCAACAAGTGGTGGCCACTCCTAACAGAACTAAAGGTTTAGACACTTCATCAAACATTTCTAGCCATGTCCAAAACATATGTGACATACTCTTTGGTTGTGGAAGACCTACCTGGAGCACTTGAATTATTGTCCAAATTTGCCGAGCAAAGCGACTAAAAAAAGAAGTGCCTAATTGTCTCGTATTTGTGACAAAAGCAACAAGTTTTATTCTCTTGCCAATTTCACTTAGCTAGGTTATCTTTTTTTTTTATGAAATAGCTTTGTTATCTTTTAGTGTAAAAGTACTCTCCTACTAGGTGGTGTCATAAAAAATGATCTTCAAGGAAGCATTTAACTTCCATAAAAGTCTTTATTCAGATTTGACGCCTCTATGTGGTTATTTTCACCGAAAACTGTCTTCTTAGCTTTTTAGGGAACTAGTAATAGTAATTCTTGATAAGCGTGTGAATACAACCCCTATCTATTCCTTCTAAAGATGGCAGCGGGTCGGTTTTGGTGCGGATATCCGCGGATTTCGGTTCTCCCGGTTTTGGTTTTGGTGCCTATTTTTCGCCTACGGTTTTGTGGGTTTGGATATCCGAAGCATTGCGGGTTTGGGGTGCCTTGGTCCTCTATCGGAGCCCCGAAAGTTGCAGCCCACTAAAAGCCCAGCTAGGAACCCTTCGTATATAACCCTGGAAAACCCTCACTCCCTCAACTGTAGACATGGCTATCGGCTGCATGGTAGCCTGCTATTTTAGTACTTGCACTTGGAATTAGTAAGCTATTCTGCTAATATATCATGTTATGTACTGCTACGCCTACTGATTTGTTGTAATATTTTCAAGTTTCGGTTAATCCGTTGGTTTTTAGGTATCCGCGGGTTTGGTTTTGGGATGTATTTTCACCTGAATCGGAGTTTGTGCGGTTTTGGTTTTTAGTTTCAAGTTTTGGTTTTGGGTGCCCTGAGACTCCATCCGATCCAAACCCACACCATTGCCATTTTTAATTCCTTCGCCGCTCCCTGCAGTCCTGCACCACACCACACTCCACCTGCGCCGGTTCCCGCTACGGTGGCCGTCGACTGATTTTTCTAGCATGGAGTCAACGAATGTCGTGTAGGAGTACGGGGTATATAGGGTAGGGCTTGTTGTATACTTGCACATGACGACAAATAAGCTGAACAAGATTCGTCCCACCGTCGTCTGCAAATTCTAGAGGTCTATCATTGCTTCTACCTCTGCCGCTTGCATAGTACTCCCTCCATATAACAAATAATTACATATTTTGACTTTTACTCTTCTTATTTGACCGTTTGTCATATTCAAAAAGTTTTAACGAATATTATTTGTTTTGTTACGACTTATTTTATCGTTAGTGATACTTTCATAATAATTTATTTATTTTATAATTTGTAAAAAAATTTAAATAAAACAAACGATCAAACAGAAAGTACAAAAGTTAAAATGTGCATTTATTTGTGATGGTCCGTATGTTAGTCCGTATGTTCTGTCCGTATGTTCTGTCCTTGGCTCCTGGATTTCCAGAAGAATGGTCAAGTCCTGGATTTCCAGAAGAATGGTCAAGACGGGCAATTTTCCACAGCACTTGCCTGTTCATTACTGAAACGATCTCCCATGGACAGAGGCAAGTGTGCAACGTACTACGCCAGCGAAGAATATCATAACTGCGAACCCCCTGGGACTAGAACAATTGGTTTATGAGTGCATTGCAGCGCCAGCGCCTTTTCCTTTAGTGCCTGCCGATTCTGGAGCATTTGGGTTTATGCATTGGAGGTGGAGGGAACTTCTTTTCTTCCTTTATTACAACCATCTCACACAATCTCAGTTACAAGTCACAACCTTCGAGCATGCGCTGTGTACGGCATATATTTTATTGATATTTCCTAATAGAGTTTTCTGCTCAATAGTTCATTATCAAATAAAGTAAAACAGTTCCTTTGTGGTTTAGCCGAATATCAGGTTAAATTTTTGCGTCTAGCGGTTCTTAACTTCTTATTGTTGTGAGTCCTTTCATAGGGTTTGCTTAATTGGATCTCTGAAGTTTCTAGAAAAAGGAAGGGCACCACGACCTTCTTCAGACTCTAATTAAGAAAGCATGATAATTCGGCGATATAAAGTTGGAGCTAAAATTCTATTGTTTTTGTATAGTTTCTCCGATTTTTTTTTAAATCACAAAGATTTCTTTAAAACTTTTGGTCAAGGATGGAAGTTTCAATTAGATCTTTATAATTTCCAAAATGTACTAATCTGCTGCTTGAAGTCCCTGAAGGATATTTTAGAGCCTATCCCTTCGAGGCATTATTAATCCTTTTGCAATAGAAATTCATTGAAAAATGATGAGTGCAATATTGTAATGACCAATTGGATGGTAAGAGTGGGACGAATAGCCTTCCTTCCAAGACGCAAATAAAACTAGGTACAATCTATAACTTTTATATAGATAAGTCTCACTATCTAATTCTCTTGACATGCAACACGTCCACATCAGAAGCCCACTATCAACCCATTATCTACTTTCCTAGATATGCAATGTGTTCACCTCAACAACCATCTATAACTCTTATATAGACAAACCCCACTATCTATTTTTCTAGACATGCAAAGCGTCCACCTCAGCATCCACTATCAAACCCACTATCTATTTCTTTTAATGCAATGTGTCCACCTCAACAATCCACTATCATTTGCCACTAGCAATTTATCTTAACATCCAAAGTGCATTTCACCTTTTATTCCTCCTTCATACCTGCTGCAACGCATGGAGAATCCTCCTAGTACTAGTAACAAAGGTGATCCATGATAATTCTATATGTCTAGCCTACGTAGCAACTTAGGCCAGTCTTCCTGCACAAATCTAGTAATAGCATGGTAGAAACGACTAGCACTATAAGAGCGTTCGCAATGTGAAAACCCGACCCTAGGTCTTAGATGAGTCGTACATATAATTTGACATGAGTTCTTGTATTGCGGGCAATGTTTAGAACCAGGACTCGGTTCCATATTTGACGTCACACTAATAAAAAAAATCTATGGTACGTCTTATTAGAGGCCAACAACAGCAAAGCGCTCCTCTACTTAATACGAAGATGCGCAAATCTTTTGCGTATTTGAGAAAAAAACAACAGCAAAGCACAACTTTTTTTGTTTTTGAAGGAAGGTACAATGAAACGGCACAACTTCTTTGTGGGATCGACCTTGCAGTGTATAGAACCAGATTTGATGCATCGAATCAGCTTAGAAGCCCACACTATGGACACTGTAACACTCAAGCTACTCAACTAGTCAGACTACACAAGGTGAGAAATTACTCAAATTAGGTTGCTTAAATAGTTCAAGCTACTGTGAAAACTACACAAGCACTAGATCAAACCAAAGAGTGTAAGAGAAAGAATGATTTTTACGCGAGGTTTGGTTGCTTGCTGGCAACCTACGTCCTAGGGTGTTCTTGGGCTGCCGCTCTTCCGCGAGCCTAGCAAGCCGCAAGCCCTCAAACTTGGGTCACTCGCCTATGAGCCAATCAATCCCAAGACACTCCAACAAGCATCTTGTATCCATTAGTTGCTCTTCACAGTTCTTACGATGAGGACTAAGCTCTTACAAATCTACCACCAAAGCCTCTGCACAACTATGCAGCGCTCAATAGTATTCCGTTGCTCCAAGCCGTCTAGGTAGTGGCAACGTCTCCTTGCCCGAATCCATCTAGACGGCGGCAACCACCCATTACCAATATTAATAAGCAAATCATAACAAAAATGTCAAACAACTACTACTAGATGCTAACTCTAAAAGACAACGTACTAGATCTCTCTCCAATCTCACTCTAATGCAATCTCAAGCAAAGTGAGTGTACTGTGTTCTTGACTTCTACTAGTATGCACAGATATTGGCCGAGGGTGCTAAAGAGAGCAAAATTAGCCAAACAGAGGTGAAGCACAGCGGTGTACAATCAATACCCAGGCGAGAAGTCATGGTCTTTCAGGTTCAGGAAAACAACTTCAGGCAAAACATTTCTGTATCCGGGCACAAAAATCTCTCTTCTGTTCATGCCGCCCGCACCGCAACATGCCCCGTCAGCTTACGATTGGTTACCAGGCAACATCCATGATTTGAATATGATAAGGAAAGTGGTACCGTTCTGCATCGAGATTACCACTTTAGTTTATCCCATCGCCGTCGATATATCTTCTCTTCAGAAATGCGGCCGGATTCATCACTTCGCTGCTGGGCAAGCTTCGCCCTGCCTTTCTGCCAAAATTTGCCGGCCATTTCGCTGCCAAAAGAGGCTATTTTCTGTAGATGCAAATATCGCAGCCCCGAGTCTCAAAAAGATGTGGAGAAAAGCAGCATCCGTTTTCTGCCAAAACTAATGCAGATAGCGGGGTTTCTGCACCGTAACGGCACGGCGCCGGAGCCTGGAGGGACGAGAACGGAAGATCCGGACAAAGCTCCATTCAGGAAGGAATCCATGCCCATAATCAGGTTTTGAAAATGGCGAATTGGGGAGATCAAGATCCATGCACAGGTCGCGCAGCTTTGAATTGAACACTATTGTTTTTTTCTGGGTCCTCCTGGACATGGACAACAGTGAAAATAAGAAACCAAACTGAAACTGGTATGCGCACACGGCCATTGATCCCTCAAAACTCTGCAATACTGCTTCGTGTGCAAGTCTTCAAGCCCCCCGGGGTCCTCCACCCTCGCTCGCTACCCCGAGCGCAGCAGTCTCGAAGCCCAAGAAACCAGGTCCCAACGCCGGAGAGCCGGAGAGGGAGAGAAAGGGAGGTGTGCGAGCGGCAGTGATAGAGTGGGTTTGCTCTTTGATTGGCCGTGGCTAAGCACCAAACCTTGGGGAAATGGAGCTGCTCAGTGATGCAGTGGAGCAGCGGGAGCTTGGGGAAGCGGAAGCTTGCGAGCGGCCAGAGCACCACTAGCCGGCCATTACCCAGCGGTACCCTACACTGACATATCCATCGATCTGATCGCAGCGCTGCTGAGTGCAGCAGCGTGTGTACAAAAGGCCGTGAAGGCGGTAAGACCGAGCTGCACTGCACTGGGTAAAGGGATGGTGGTGTGAGGGAGAAGCGAGAAGCCCGTGAGCTGCTGCGGTCTGGTGCGAGGGTTTCGTCTCGTCTCGTCTCTCTTGGTCTTGGCGCGGCCATGGACGCCTACGAGGCCACCAAGGTGGTGTTCTCCCGGATCCAAGCGCTGGACCCGGACCACGCCGCCAAGATCATGGGCCTCCTCCTCATCCAGGACCACGGCGACAAGGAGATGATCCGCCTCGCCTTCGGCCCGGAGTCCCTGCTCCACGCCGTCATGGCCAAGGCGCGCAAGGACCTCGGCCTGCTCCTCCCGGCCTCCTCGCCGACCTCCGCCGCCGGCCACGCGCCGTTCCTGCAGCAACTCCCGCGCCAGAACTCCGGGCGCGGCGCCGGGGGCGCGCCATCGCCGCTCTCGGTGTCCTCGCCGTCGTCGTCGTGGGGCCACGCGCCGGTGTTCTCCAGGAGCAACAGCACGAGTAATGGCACCGCGGACGAGGCGGCGGGGGCTGGGGACGAGCTGCCCAGCCCCGTGAACGGCGGCGTGGGCGCGGCGCCCTTCTTTCCTCATCATCAGTCAGGAGACGCGCTCCTGGACGACTTGCAGCTGCAGGAGCAGCTCGCGTTCCTCAACGAGGGCGGCGGCGCGAACCCGGCCCACCAGCTCCAGGGGTTCGACGGCGGGGAGTGCCGGAGCCCCGGCCCGGGTGACGCGTTCCCGTTCGGCTTCGGGTGGCCCAACGGCGGCCCAGCGCACCGCCGGAGCGCGTCAGTCAACGAGCTCTGCCTTGGCGGCGGCGATGGTTTCGGGTGGAAGCCCTGCCTCTACTACGCGCGCGGGTTCTGCAAGAACGGCGGCAGCTGCAGGTTCGTCCACGGCGGTCTCCCCGACGACGCTGCCGCCAAGATGGAGGCAGCCGCCGATCAGCAGCAGCAGCAGTGCCAGGACTTCCTCATCCGCTCCAAGAGCCAGCGTCTCGGCCCCGGCGCCTTCCCCTACTCCCCCACCGGCTCCCTCCCGGGCTCGCCCTCCGCCGCTAGCAAGTGCCTCAGCTTCCTGCTGCAGCAACAGCAGCACGACAGGTAGAGCTGAGCAGACGCCTTTTACAATCAAGTTGTGGAATCATTCGCACCAATGCAAAGCTCCAGCCTTTTTCGCCTGTGTGTGCGCGTGCAGAGCCGCGGCGGCCGCGTCTCTGATGCTGGGCGGTGGCGGCGACGAGGCGCACAAGTTCATGGGCCGGCCGCGCCTGGACCGTGGCGACTTCGCCAACATGATGAACCCCGGCTCGCGCCAGATTTATCTCACATTCCCGGCCGACAGCACATTCCGCGAGGAGGACGTCTCCAACTATTTCAGGTATGCATTTGCATGCACTCAAGTCACACATGCTAATGTGATGCTGCAATCTTTGCTTTGTTTGGTTGGTTGACCCTCGCCTGCGCTTCTTGGCATTGGCAATGCGGTGCAGCATCTACGGGCCAGTTCACGACGTGCGCATTCCCTACCAGCAGAAGCGCATGTTCGGCTTCGTCACCTTCGTGTACCCGGAGACGGTGAAGCTCATCCTGGCCAAGGGCAACCCGCATTTCATCTGCGACGCACGCGTGCTCGTCAAGCCCTACAAGGAGAAGGGCAAGGTCCCCGACAAGTACAGGCATGCACTGCGATTTCGATCATCCTTTGCTTCCAGCGACGGCAATGGTGGCCATGCATGCATGCAGTTGCATTGCTCGGGTTGACTGATCGATTTGCTGTTCTCGCTTCGCAGGAAGCAGCAGCAAGGGGACTTCTCCGGCTGCACGACGCCCACTGGCGGCATGGACGCCCGGGACCCCTTTGATCTGCACCAGCTCGGTAAAATGGCCCCCCAACAATGTTCTCTTGATCTTCGGTTGGCTGTGTTGTTGAACTTGAGCCAGTCGTTGATACTTAGTGTGATTTTGTTGCTGTGGTGATCGGCAGGCGCGAGGATGCTGCAGCACTCGAACAGCGCCAACGAGCTGCTGTTCCGCCGAAAGCTGGAGGAACAGCAGCAGGCTGCCGAGCTGCAGCAGGCCATTGAGCTCCAGAGCCGCCGCCTCATGGGTCTTCAGCTGCTTGACCTTAAGGCTCGCGCAGCTGCTGCTGCTTCATCGCCACTGCCTACTCCAATTGGCAATGCCTTCGCGTCCAGCCAACCTGTGAGCACCACCGCAGTCGAGTCGCCACCAGAGTCCGGTAGGCATCGCGGTGGAGCACCACGTTGGTCGCTTCAGTAAACCAAATCGTTTTCAAATGTTACTGATCATTGTGATTCCTGCTTGGCCGTTGACAGGGGAGCAGCTCAAGCTGAGCGGTGGATTTGCTCAGGAGGGGAAGGTCAACGCCGGTGATAAGGAGGAATCTGCTTGCGAGGCGAGCCTAGACGCCGCTGATAGTGACCAAAGGTGGATTAAACTACACTAAACAACCCATCACCATCATTCTGCTTGCTTGTTTTTCGGTAACTTAGTTATGATCCCCACACTTAGCTTTCATGAATCATGACCCGATAGAAAAGTTAACAACATTTCAGTGTGTCAAGGCTTGATCTTTGTTTGTTCCATGACACAGCGGAGAGCACAATTTGCCGGACAGCCCATTTGCATCCCCTACCAAGTCAGCTGCGCTTGTGCAAGGCAGTTTCACTGCCACGGAGACTGAGAACACCGCACCCCGTGTTGGTGTGGATGTCGGCGTTGGCAGCAAGATCGACGGTGGTAGTAACCATCTCCGCCCTCCGGCATTGGAAATTCCTTCTCCCAGCTCCTACTTCTTCCCCATGCACAGGTGTGGTTTGCCTCTACTTTCCACGGTGACGATTATGTCCATGAACATTCTGTCATCCACGAATGAAATGATTCTCTGAATGCAATGAGCAGGCTGTCCTCCGATCACGGAGCCATGGGGATGTAAAGTTCACCATTGGAAGCCAGTGAGACCCCAGCCTAATCATAGTAAGCACTAACGGCCCTCTTTATTCCGACTACGCTTCTCAAATAACAAACTTTTGGCTTTACTAATTATTCTGCCCTTTCTCTCATATTTTTTCTTCTCTCCTTTTGCTGCTTTTGGTTATGACAGGAATACTAGAAGCCAAGAAAAGCGATGGTGGAATATATAGGAAAAAAGGATTCAAGTGTCAGCATAGTGTTAGCTCCCTTTCTTTTGTTCTTTTAGTCCCTACCTTTTTAGTGGATAGTTCTACTAAACCACAAGAGAAGAAGATGCCATTAGCCTTGATTAAGAAAACGGCGGCATATGCTGTGCTGCCAGATATAAGTATATATATTATATATAGAAATAATTCCTCTAGTGTTAGCCCTAGTTTTTAGATATATATATAAATAGTATCTGTACTTAGTATTTACCAGTAGCATGGAACATCAGCACAAATATGTTACTGGGACAAGGTCCTTGATGTACTCTACAACTACAGCCACCTCCACAAGGTTTACTAAATGTGAGGTTAATCCCACAATTCTGGTACCAGCCACAGCCACAGGTCACATGTAATACCAGTACAGCTACAGCCTTCTGCGAGATGCAGATATTTGTATACAAGGTCGGCCCAGTGATGACTGGAGAGGAGCACATGGCCATGGCAGTTGTCTGGAAGCTATTTTAACTGCTACTTGTGCAAGATCCCAAGCTGTTCCTATGGATAGAGATGTGTGTGCGTGTGTGTATTGCTTGTGAGATCTTGTAATGCCTTCAGTCGTTGTCTCGGTATGTGTCTACTAGTATGTCCGCTGATCAGCAGAGGCAGGTCGCTGCAAAATACTACTATATGATGATTATGTTGTTCTGCCCTTTGTTCCCATCTGGTTGAGTGGATCTTGTGTAGTTGACACCTCTACAGAAAGAATGAAAGCAAAGTGAGAAAGAAAGTTTGTGCAAGTGCTTTTGCCCAAACATTTATCTCCCATCTTTCGAAACTCTGAAAGGGATTGGGATCAGGTGTTGCTGTTGTTGTGAGATGGCTGTCAGGACCTTGACTAATGATTGGTGGTGCTAATCTATGAGTGAATTTACGATTCCTAATTCTTCTTGTCACTAGGATCTTTTTATGATTTGTGATCCAACTACCAACAGAATTCAGGTGTGTTTTGTTTTGTTCAGCTTAGTCGTTGATCTGTGACCCTAGAACACTGTATCAAGGACAGTCCTTTTAATTCTAATTAATCAATATTTGTAATTATTAGTAAAAACAAAAAGAGTATCTTTGTTTTTGTGCACTGTGCAGAATCCGGATGGCCAGATTCTGGATCTAAACGAGGCCCAACACTGTATCAAGGACAGTCCTGTTTGTCCAAGAGTATCTTTGTTTACCAGCAACATCAGCACATGAACGTTCACATCAGTGCATGCCGCGGAATTAATGATTTTTCGAACCAATCCAGTAGTGACTCGTTTGCCTGATTTAGCTAAGCGGCGTCTGTATGTGTGTTCTACTTCTGATGATGCCAACAGGTTGTCCTTGGTCCATACGTACGCCGGACCATCCATGGGCTGCCGACTCTTGCTCCCAGTCCCAAGAAGCCAACAAGCCAAAAATGTTGGATGCTTCTGTCAGCAATTTTTTTCCCTGTCCTACATATGATATCTGGCATTAGACTAAATTAGTACTACCGTGAAATTTACCATAAATTATTGGTGCGTTTTTTTTTGTGTTACTTTAGCATTAACTCTGACTCAAATTCTCTATTTTAAAAGATATTATTGTAGGCCATAGCGGTAACTCAAATGTTGTCGGGTATTTGTTACCGGATGGAGACCTTCTTTAGTATTAAGGTTGAACAATAATTCTCAAATATAAACGAAAGTGCTACAGTATTTATAGGTAAATTTTTTATTAGGTTACAGTAGTACACTTTTTTACACCCATGTCCTATGTACAGTACATAGTACAGACGCGCATTGGAGTTGACCAGTATCTCCCGTGTCCGTATGTTTCACGCGGCACCAATCCAGATTCTCGCTTGCGGTGGTAGACGAAACGGGACGAATCGGCCGGTGGTACTCTACTCCGTACTACTACTCCGTGCCGGCCGGGCGGGTGAATCGGTGAAAAAGCAGCCCAACCCCACCCTGGCAGCCGCCTAGTCACGCCCATGTGGCCTGAGCAGTGTGCCCCCAGCTTTTATCATGCCCATCAACCGCACGGTCTGGTCCGCTCCGCTGCGCCCCCTGCACGTACCGGTCTCTCGCAGGCCCCCCAGACAGCCCCGGCACACATGCATGGCGTTGTGTCTTGCGCATCATGCCGCGGTACAGTTTTTGACCCCCTCTTTTCCTTCTCAAAATTTGAAACGGTACCCACAAGAAAATATTCTCTGTTTTTTCTTGAATATGACTGGTCAGTGGTCACTGATGATGGTTTGGTTTGAAGAGTGCTTAAGCCCTGTGAGTGTACAGTACCAAACTGCCGATGATCGCTCGTACTCGTAATCAGCAGCCAAAATTCCCGCAAAGGTTGCTTTCGAAAAGCGCTGCCGGCCGGCTCGGTCCAACTCCAAAGCCTTTTCCTGTCAAAGGGCAAAGGGCCAAAGGCACTGTAGCGTCGTCGTAGCCTCTGCCTGATAAAAATAAAGCCCTCTGAATCCCTGCACATGCACACAGCCGGCAATCGTTACCCAATGAACAGGGCCGGACAGATGGCGCGACACGACAAAGTTAAAGCAGGCGCACGGGCGCCAACACCGAGGCGCGCACGAATCCGCGAAGCATCAAAAACAACTCTTCACCACCATCCACCAAACTGATTAAAAAAACCACAGGGGCCTCGACGCAAAGTTGCCGCGGTCAAACCAAACCGAATCGGGCGTCATTAGTGCTGCGGTGGCCGCGGTCCGGGGGCTAATCGTCGTGGCAATAGCATCTCTCACTGGGACAGTGGGACTACCACAGAGCAGGCTACTGCTGGTGCCGGGCAGTGCCAGCGTGCGTGCCCTACCGACCCGCCCGGCCATATGCGTGTGCCCGCGCTCGGGGGCTCAGGACAAGCGGGCGCGCTGTGCCTGTGCGCGGCGGGACAAGTCCGGGCGCTCGACGCCACCGTCCCCGGGCCCCGCGATCACATCCCGGGACCCCGCGTGTCGCCCCGCGCCCTCGCACGCCGCTCGTCTGCCACTGGCATTGGCAGGCACGCCGCGCCGTGGGGCGCGCGCGCGTGCGAACGCAGCAGCCGTGCCCCATGCCACGGCGTCCACGTACGCGCGGGGCAGGGAGAGGCAGGAAGGAACCGAGCGTTCGTGATCGTGGTCAAGCAAGCGACGGAGGCGGTGGCCGTACCCCTCGGCTCGGCGCGGTCCGGCTGCCGTGCGGCGCTAGCTCTGTGCGTGCGCATGTGCCGGCATGTGCGGCGGCCCCCGCGCGCCCCCGTGCTGTGAAGCTGCCCCGTTTGTCCCTCGCGCCCTCCGGATTCGGCCTGCCAGTGGCGCGGATGCGGATCGCGGGGGCACCTGACCTGCATGTGGGTTTAAGATTAGTAGAGATCTCTTAAGATTATACTATGGTTCTTATCTTGCGCCGCCTCATGATCTTGTTCTGATGCGTTCGCACGCTACTGCCGTAATCTCTGACCAGAGATCCGTTCGACGACCGACCCCAGCGCGCCACTGCTTGCACAGCACAGATAGATATCCGTTCGTGTTCATCTAGGTTGGTGCCAGGCTGGGTGCTAGTACCGTTTTTTTGTGTCGCGAGAGTTTTGTCAAACGTGACGCGATCTGATTTCTTCCGTACTTAACTTGGGAGTACATTCATTCACTAAGGCCTTATTTAGATCCCCAAATTCTTGCCACCAAATTCACTACGCATCTTCCTATTCCCGTCATCACATCAAAAACGCCGACAAATGTCGGCGAAAGATCTTAAATGTAGATGAAATCAAAAACTAATCGCACATTTGATTGTATCTTTCGCGAGACGAACATTTTGAGCCTAATTAGTCAAAATTTGGACAATTTTTACCAAATACAAACGAAATCTTCTGATCTTGATTTGATACGGCACTATGCAAACTCCCAATTTGGGCCGGAAGTAAACAAGGCCTAAATACTAAGAGCACGGCGTGATTTTTGGGCATCAAACGCCACTTGCTACTCCCCCGTCCCCGTCCAACGCAGTACTGGCATGCTGATGAGTTCGGCGTGATCAGAGCTAGTCTCGCCCCTGAAGAACTGGACTGAACTGCAGCACCAATTTTGCAGTGGGTTGATCACCCTGAAGACCTGGACTGAACTGCAGCACCAATTTTGCAGTGGGTTGATCACCCTAGGAGTCGACCTCTTCGCGGCACGTACGAAGTGGCACGGCCGCACATGCTGTATATGGGGTGGGGCTCATCCGCCACGAACACACGCGGGCATGCTGTAGCGCTACATAGACGGTGGCGTCAAATGCGCCATGAAGCCCATGGCGATCCGAACTGTGTGGGCGGGCATGCATACGGACGCGAGAACAGGAGTAAACAGCTAACACCATGACCATGCATTATATGCAACTGTAGGGTACGTATATCGCTGTGCTCTCGAGGTGACCCGCACGCATCCGTGTCGCGCCGAGTTTATTGTCGATGGAAACTCGCAAGCGATCAGTTTTCGATCAGACGAGCTCGCTCGTAGAATCATAGGTACACTGTGTACTTATACTGCACATGTGCAGTATTGTTCGATGCCCCGGTGCACCCATCCATCAATCCATGAATGGCGACCGCAGTACAGTAACTAGAGAGAGCACAAATGAAGGCACGTGTTTTTTTTTTAAAAAAAAATCATCCACCTGTTTTTTTAATTTTCAATCATCCACTGCATAAATGAAGGCACTTTTGTGTAATTATAGGAAGGGGTCTATCTACCGCACACCTGAGTAACCGGGTTACGTGTGCCACTCTTCCTGACACGGTTCATCTTCCACCTCTCGCCCCCGCCGTGTGGTTTAGGGGTCGCCGAAGCTCCGGCGAGCCCTAGACTCCACGGCGGCCGCCCTCTTCCCCTCCCCCATCTCCGGTGAGACTCCCCGCCCTAGCCTGGTCCGGCTGCCGTCCCCCCGTCTACTAGAGTTGGAGAAGAAGGAGGCGAGCTCGCTGGAGTTGAAGGAGAAGGAGGGAGAGGAAGAAGGCGGCAGCAGGAGGGAAATCGAGTGAGCGATTTCATCCTCTCACCCAAGTGAGCTTTAGATTTACAAAAAAATGTATATCTAATAGTACTTATTTTGTATCAAAAGTGTTAGTACTTTTTCACATAATTTTAGTCAAAATTTATGATGTTTGGCTCCTGAGGATATGATAATTGCATTTATTTTTGGACGGAGCAAGTAGGATGAGAGCGGGTCAGTTATTGTATGAAAGGATGAAATATGCATGTGTGATGAGTTGGATAGTACTCTCTCCATTCTAAATTACAAGACGTTTTGTCATTTCTATAACATAGCCTTTACCATGTATATGCACATAACATATATAGAGATACATAGCAGAAGCTATAAATCTAGAAGTGTCAAAACTTCTTATAGCGTTCTGCTGATAGGTTTTTGCGGTTGATAAAATGGCCGATACTATTTTATAGTGAGAGAAAAACACTTTACTATGATAGATAACCGGGGCTGATAAGTTCAAGTGAGATGACATGTGAAAGAAGATATACGATTAGATGAAAAATAGTTCCAAAAAAATAGTTAAAACTGTGGTTTCTATGTGTAGTATCTATCTTCTCATATGAAATCACAAGTATTGAAAGTATCACATAAAATGTGGGTCGAATCTAACAGTGTAAACATATGTTTATTTAGTTTTGTTCTAATATGAATAAAAAATTTAAAGGCATTTTCCAAATTTATTTTTATGACGCTTTTTGTAATGGTCTTTGAACAGTGATAATAAAAGGGAAAAAACTTGCGTGATCATGGAGTTGGCCTGACCTCAAGGGTGGCGCCTATTATATAAAACATGCTTATCGAAAGGACCACGCTGATTAGGAACGCGGGAAGGAGCCATTTAGTGACGGGCCGGCCTACTTGTACAACTGATCTGCAGATCTGCTCATCAAAAACAACACAAAACAGCAGAGGCCGGCGGGGATCGATTCAAAGTTCAAACCGCTGGTGGGAGACCGTGCGTGCTGCGGACTGCGGTCCTGCTCCTGCTTCCGCGGCCGCTGGATGCCGTGCCCGGACGGGACGGCTCGGGCTAGTAGTGGGATTCCCGTCTCGGCGCGCTGCGGCCTGCCGGGCTGCCGGGAAGCGTGCGTGATTATCCATGTAGTACACCGCGCACCGCACTGTTGTGACGCCTTGTCGTCTCCCGTCTGGACTCCACTGTTCCGTGTCCACGACACGAGTCGACTGTACTAGGCGTCTGGGAACGGGGATCGATGTCACTGCCGGACACGAGAACGTCGTCGAGGCATGGAGCAGACAGAGACTGGGAATCCAAAGCCAACGACTGAAAATCTGAGATGGGTCTTGGCCCTTGTTCTCTTTTGTGAGGAAATCTGGCAAGCCCTTGTTCCGTTGGAGCCCAGAGGATTGAAGGCCTGGCGTTTGGCCCAAGCTAGCCCTGCAGGCCGTAGCCCGTGGGTCGAGACCCTAGAGCCGAGCCCTTTGTTAGCTCAAACTCATGGCAAATTAACCAAACCATCAGGCAACAGGCATTCTGTTAAAAGTTTCAGATTGCAGAAATTGGAAGATAAAAAAAAAAAGATCTGTGAGTGCATTTCTCAGGTGTGCAACGAAACCACATAGTACGCGATAACTGAGGGCGAAATGATGACGAAAATCACATGTTTTTTCACATAAACGCAGAGAGTTCTAAAGCTTGATGTCGATAATGTGCAATGCCACACATACATGCAGTTTTGCTATGCAATCCATATAATACAATAAGTCGGCATTAACAGTTTGCCACTGCATGTCAGATGCGAGTAAACCAAACCCTTAGAGACTGATGTTTTCTATTACAGTGGCCAAATTAACAGATGTCAGGAAAGCTTTTTACTCTTGTACCTCATTGCGCAGAAGATAAAGGCTAGCAGATTGAGGAAACTGAGCCCAGCCATCATCCAGTAATACCGATCCAGGTGCCCTTCGTTCAGGTTATCAGGGATCCATCCTGGACTGCCCCCTCTGGCTGTGAACACCGGCACAAGGTAAACAATGAATGAGCTCAGGTAATATCCAGCCGAACTGTTAGCAAATGAGAATGCCAGGCAAATGCTTCTCATGGCGTCTGGTGACTCCTGGTAAAAGAACTCTTGCAACCCAATGGAGAACACCTCGCCAGCACCTATCAGAAAGTACTGGGGTCCTTGCCACAGGATGCTCATCGGAACAGCTACCTCACTGGCATGAGCGATTCGTAAGCGATTGCTCTCCACTAGTGCTGCTGACACCATCGAGAGCATGGATAAAAATAAACTGACCCCCATCCGCTGCAGTGGCGTGATGCCATACGGCATGCCAGTGAATCTTCTGAATACTGGAACTAGGATTCTTTCATAGATTGGAACAAGAACAAGCACAGCGATGACATCTACACATTGGAAGGATGCTGCTGGTATCTCGAAAGAGCCGATATGTTTGTCCATTACCATGCCTTGTTCTACAAATGTTGAGAACATCTGTTCCAGGACTGTCGAAAACAATATATTAGTGGCCCAGATAGGCAGCAGTCTAATCAGAATCTTGAGCTCTTCCACTTGAGTCACGGTACAGATTCTCCATGTATTAAGCATGCCAACAGATTCACAGTCAGATTGTATTACAATCGCAGCTTTGTCAAAGAACCTGCGAGAGAAAAAAGAGTACTGCTTTGAGAAATATGACATAAGTTGATTGCATAGCTTCTTGAGGACTTCTAAACCACTCATTTATGGTGTTGTTAATATATTTCAAGGTATATATGCATGTGTGTCATCAGAGACACTAGGCATAAATGTATGTAGGAAAAGTGAGCATTATCATTGATACCCATGCCAAACACACATGGAGGTACAATTCAAAGGTGAAAAACATAAATTATATGATAGTTTGTAACTAGATTATATCATAACTGAATAATGACTTTGCTGCAGTACACTCAAATGACTGCGTTAATTTGATTAGATCAGAGGGCTAGAATCATCTATTATATGTGTATTGTCATATCGTGTTATAATGTGAACAAAATGAAACAAGAGAACAAAGATAAGCAATGTGTTGTCCTCAAATTTATCCACGAATTTCTAACACTTATACCTTAATAAAGAATTATTAGTCTGTGAAAGAGTATAGGTTAATGAAGTGGTTAATATAATTGTACAGAATAAAAAGTAAGAGTAGAGTTCTACTCTAGTCCGGTTGTATGCTCCAGTTTCCTGCTTTGTTCAGTTGAGGACCGTTGCTCTGGAACCTCATAAAGAAGCGAAGAATCACATGGCAAGTCTTTGTTGAAATTGCATGTAGCTGCCACAATAACCTGGCATAATCTTGCCATAGGGCTTCCTCCAATCCTCTGAAATCTATATAAAGTAGATCCCAAAACAAATATAACTGCACCTAAAGCCACAAATAGTGCAGCAATGGTAAAACCCCAGAGCCATCCCTCATGATCTTGTACCCACACAACAATAGTCCCCGCGATCAATGAAGCAGCATTGATTATGAAATAGCGCCAATTGAAGAAAGAACTCTTTTTGTTTCTCTCCTCTTCATCAGTATGATCAAACTGATCTGCACCAAAGGATGTAATGCAAGGGTTCTGTGCACCTTACCCTAAAGCAACCATGTACAACCCGATAAACACTATGATGTGCTGAAATGATACTGTATCTGTCCAAGTAAGCCAAACAAGGGAACGAGCTGAGATTAACGGAACTGCTGCCGACACAATCAACATCACCATTCCCTGAATCAACAAAATAGGGGGGACAAGAAATAAAAGAAACAAGGTAAAAATTTGAGCTCAAATGTTCAATGCTCATCTAATACAGAAGAGCAAGCAAATACCGGTCAAATTCAACTCTGGCACATCTAAGGTCTCTATATTGTCTACCCATTAAAGTACCTGCCACTATATTCTACAAATAGTTGTAGTGTTGCAAAGTTAACTCATTTGAAATATTCACATATATAGGATCTCCTTTTACAGTTTTTTTTTCAAGAGAGAAGAGTTCTCTTATTGAAAATTACATACTTATAGTAATCTTACCACTTAAAGCAATATAGTGTGGGTCGAATAACACTTACAGTAATGAAGATTGTGCAGAAGATTAGGGAAGTCCAGTAGTTTCCCAGATATGAATCAGCTATGAAGGCTCCAATCAGAGGTGAGAGATAGCAAGTACCATGCCAAGCCGAAACATTTCTTGCAGCAACAACATTAGTTTCATGCAAGACTTTTGTGAGAAAACTCACTAGGTTTTTTGTAAGTGAAGAAAATGCCAGATACGAGCAGAACAAACAAACTGCAACAGAGTTTCACTATGTATTAGATGCCTATTTGAATACAAAAATCTGAAAATTACTAACATAACAATTTAATACAATTTGACCCTTTCACGCCCGTACTTTGATTTACAAAAAACAAAGGCTAACTATACTATAGCATTTTTTCTATACTTGCCTAAGCTTAAGGAGGAAGCCTTCCAGTTTCCTGTATGATTTTTGGAAGCCGGATGTCCAGAGACACAAATGGATCCATCACCCGTATATTCTATGGTACTCTGTATTCCACAGATAGAAATATCAATTGGCTGGGAAAGACAAAAGGTATATGCCAAATGCAGGTTTGATTTTTAAACTGAACATGGAATATTCAAGAACGAAATGGGGAAGTCATCACCCAAGATGACAGTCTCACCCATATAGTAGTATAGTTTTTTCCACAAATGTTTGAGAAAGGATGTACATTTATGTAGCAGTTAGTCCACCTTCCATGCTTTTTAACCAGAAGCAAAAACAAGCCACTAGAGCTTTGGTGTATTTTATATATTTCATCCACCGCACACGTATGCTTATGCTTACTCAAAGATTTAAGTCAGACGAATTTAGCTCTAGAGAGTTTGCAACAATCCTATTGAAGTTCTCTTTGCCATACTTTGAACTTGAACAATATGGTGCTAAATAGTACCAAAACACCAAACAAGAACAATACATTTTCTTTTTCACATTTGTTGATGCAATAAAAATAGAATTAGATTAAGCGGGAGTGAGGTATGCATTTAACTTAAATGTGGGTGAATAGAGATAATTTCCATTAAATATTCAATATTTATAGTAGATTATTTAAAAGGGGTCATCTTCAGAAAACTAAGCGCAGAAGATTATTAGGTTGTTAGAACACAGAAAGCATGTATGTTACGGTTTTGCAGACTAAGTACCATAATAGCTTGATAGTATCAAGAATCCAAATCACATACCATGTTGAAAATATGGATTTGCTTATGTATGATGATATTAATTAGCAGGTGGATACAGCATATTCATTCATAAGCACAAATAAATGATCTTCAACATGCATTTGCACATATGTCATGTTTACCTGCAATCCTGTAGCCATTTCTTAAGCGGTTTATTTATTGACTTGTTTATTTTCAATGTAAAATTGGGCGGGTGTTATAGGCAGCGGTCTCCACCTAGTTTGGGAGATCAGGCCTGCCTGGAGACTGAAGCACAAGGGTTTCATCCCACAGGTCATAGATAAAGGGAGTTATATTAACCTCTCGGGAGCTGCCTTCTTGCAGTAGAGGAATCTTACAAACTTGATCCGGTGAATCTGAATCCATGACTTCCTAAAAGTAAAAAATATGAGATTGGTATACTGAGAAATCAAGAGAATGAAGATATAACAAGCAAAGAGGAAATCGACCTTGGATGTCATATGGCTAATGATGCTGCTACTTGAGATGCTCATTCTAGATTCAAATGCTCTCCTTCGGTCAAAAAAAAAGATTCAAATGCTCTCACACACAATGAATACCTGATATATGTTACTATGTCAGTGTCACATCTTGGTATAGGCTAACCTGTCAAAGATCATGGATAACTTTGACATGCTCATCTACTTTATTAGTACTTAATGCTTAACTGGATACAAATATGCAAATATCCAGCGTTGAGACTATCCACCACCTGCTGCAAGGATGTATTTTCTCCAGAGCTATTTGGGAGGCAATAGGGACCTGGATTGCAGTGCCATCTTTTAATCCGGCGGGCTGGCATCAAGGAAGCCATCTGGCCGAATGGTTTACAGCTTTGGGGAACGCAACTTCGGTCAGCCGCAGATCAGGAGCGCGCACCATGGCGATGTTCACTGCCTGGGAGATTTGGAAGGAAAGGAATAACAGGATTTTCAACTCAAGAACGCGTTCGGCCGAGCAGGTGATTGACACGATCAAGGATGAGGCAAAGCTTTGGATCCGAGCGGGCAACAGAGGCCTAGAAGCTGTAGTACCGTCAGCTTTGGCCGGTGGCCCTTAGCTTAAGCTAGGCTGCTTGTTTGTACATCTTTCATCATGTAATTTCTATCTAGGATCAGGGGTGGCCAGGGACATGTCACAGTGTTCCTAGGCAAAAGGGTGCTCCTTGCACCAACTCTCTTGTAATTACATTCACCTTCTTATCAATGAAAGCTGGTAACGGATCTTTCGAAAAAAATTTAAACCCAATTTGTTTCTTAAAAAAGAAAAAAATTGGTGGAACTTTGAAGGAACAAAATTTTGCTTGAGATTTCAGTATGTACATAGACTTTGGAAAAGGAACCAAAGTCTATGACTGGGACGGTATTTCAATGACATGGCTTAATCCATGTAAAGTATCAAGGAAAAATGGGTGAAAAATTGCACTGTCTTGTATGAATATTTTTTATGGCAAAAAAAAAAGTGTCCAGCTAGCCAGGTAGGGGATCAAACCCAAGACCTCCCAGTCCCAAGTCTGGTGTCTTAACCATTGTGCTACTCTAGTGTTGCATGAACATTCTTGCAAACAACTTTCTCGATGATTAAGTATCCTTCATCGCATCAGCTCGATGGAATGATTATAAATTAATAAAATCCTCCCTTTTCCAAAATCCTCTCGGTTTGTCTTAAACCGACAGGGACAAACTGACAGGGGTAATTTCGTTTGTGCGTGTTCTTTCTTTTCATCTGGATGGCTAGCATTTTCAGCTGGAACACCATCCATGGTAGATTTCGTAGTGGGTCTCGCAATGATAAATGGAACTAAATTGCGCAGCATCAGTATCTATCTATCTATTCTGAAGATGAAACAAATCAAAACGGGGAGCATTTCCACTACAAAAATGCTTCCACAGCGAGCGCCAAGAACGCAAGCAGGATGTTAAAAGTCTCCTCCATTCTCTCCTTCGCTCGTTTCAATCTTGAAATTTGCAGCAATAGAGCAACTCCAACAAGCAAAATCAGCACAAAGAACCTATGGAATCGTGAGCTGAAGGTCGCGCTCCAGTTGGGGGAATCCTCCCAACAGATCATATGGTTATGGCCGCACGGGATCGGAGAACTACACGCCGCGCCGGGGATTTGACAGCACGAATTGAATTGAGCAGGCATCCTGACTACTGATATGGCCATGGAAAGGGAGTGAAGCCGTAGACTGAAGAGGTGAAGGGAGCAGACACGCACCTGGAGACCAAATTCTTCTTGCCGCGGGATTACTTCATGGCAGTCCAAGCGAGCGAGCAGAGCTAGAGAGGCGGAGATTCTTGCTTTAGTACTGGAAGTAACCACTATAAAAATATCAGGCGGAAACGGCGAAAACTACGGCAATTGTGTAGTAGAAGATTCTATAATAAAACATTCGAAAATGACTGAAATGAAGCCGGCAACCAGCAACCATTTGTAACCATTCATACAAAACCACTCTCAGTACCTGTTAGTGTGGGCCTCTTGGATGTCTTTTTTCCAACCGAAGGATCTCCTCCATTTCCATTTATGAAAACGGAAGCCTCTTGGATGTCTACCTCAACTTCTTTCAAAAATGTCCGTATCTTAGAGCATCTCTAAGAGTTTGCCATCTTCATTTAGCATCCATCTATTTTTGGCAAAACAAGAAAAAACCTCCTCCAACAGTTTAGGCCTTGTTTAGTTGGTGGAAAAAGGTGAAATTTTTTCACTCTCTCTCCATCACATCAAATCTTAACACACATGCATGGAGTATTAAATATAGGTTAAAAAATAACTAAATGCACAGTTTGTCTCTAATTTACGAGATGAATCTTTTAAGCCTAATTAGACCTCAATTGGACAATAATTGTCAAATACAAACGAAAGTGCTACAGTACTTTTGAGGCAAGTTTTTAGCCATCTAAACAAGGCCTTAGTATCCAACTTGACAATTTTTAGCAAGTTGCCAAATTCCACCCCTTCACGCGCATATATGCGCGCGCGCAGACCTCCACGCGCATATATGCGCGCGCAGAGGGTTGCCATCGCGTCCTGGCCGCTCGGCTGTCTTCCAGGGTGCACATGCAACCACTTGATTTTTGCCATCACGCATGCAACCACTTGATTTTTTGCCAAAACAATTGATCGGTTGCAAGTGGACCTACTATTTTAATTTTTGCAAGCCCAAATGGTAAACTATTGGAGATGCTACAATATTTTACTTGCTATATGTTTTAGTCAGTTGCCAAATCATAAGATTTGGCAAATGAATTTTAGCAAACTCTTGGATATGCTCTTATAGTACAAATTGTTGTAAGATATTTTTTTGACCAAAGTGTGTTTATGATATGGGAATTTGTCACTATCAGCCTGCTCAGCCTCTTGGACTGCAGCTGCAGCTGCAGCTGCTCCCCAATAAATAATACTTGCTTTTGTCCATCAGTGGCAATTAACCCAACCCAGGCATAACCACTTCAGACAAATACCGACAAAATTGGACCTGCAACCAAACATTTCTGTACACTCAAATACAGTGCAGCTAAAATTTCCGAATTCCACTTACTCACAGAAACACAGAAATGGGCTTACTGACCACAAATCCCCAGGGAATCTGTTACTGAATTAGAGCCGAGATTCATACACAACGTAGTCATTACATTGCACCGGCAAATATACAACAATTAAAGAAACAAGAAAAGATCATTGCTACGTCTTGTTAGATCTCCACGACAGTAGTAGTACGACGAGAGGAACACTAATCTAAATACGCAGTATACAGAAGAATCAGATACCCGGAGCCATTATGGTTTCCATGGGGCCGGTGGTGGCGGAGGCGAAGGAAACATGGGTGGTACTGCAGAGAACATAGCGTTCTTGTCCACCCCGTGACCTTCACCAGACAAAGCTACCAACGCTGCGACTAGACCAGCATTGCCTGCCAGGGTTGCTTCAGTGTAGTTATAATTCTTGCGGACATCTTTGAACCCGTCATGGCGATCGGGGCCAGCAACCATGGCCCCTACTATGACATTAGGGTTTGGCTTCTTGGTGTCCCTCCACTTCCACCCTCCTTTGCAGCCATAGTGAACACCATTCTTAGGGATTGAAGCGCCCCGGTGGTGAACATGCTTGGGGTAATGCTTTCCGAACCCAACCACATAGCTCATCTTCAAAGGATTCTTTCCTAAGATGTACTCAATCTAATGGAAGTAGCAAGCAAGTATCAGAAGTTAAACAATGCTGGAACAACACTGGTATTAAATTGCTGGCAGCCTACCTGAGTCCTTGCAAAACTGCGAAGAACCTCAATTGAGTAGAAATGGGGACCACAATACCACCCAGGTGTATCCGCAGCCTCAAGATAGTCACTGAACACTGAAGCAAGAAATGCAGCGTTGACCACATACTGAAGGGGCTGTGGCTTCCCGTGATTTAACTGAATCAAACCACCTGTAATGGAAGAAAACTCAGTAAAGTGTTCTAATAAAGCAGCAGTGATTGTCTGAGTGGATGCCTAAATCACCTCTTGTTCTGTTGAAAGATTTAAAGATTGGAAGGTAGGAACACATGATAATGCTAGTTTGGTTGTGGAATGTCCTCAACATCTCTTCATATGGATATCCAGGACTCAAGAAAAGCCTCAATCGGCTTAGAAGAACCTGGAATGTGCGATAAATAAAAGAATAAGTACTGTAAGACAAATATGTCACAAGCTATTATTCACTCAACCGTAAACAAAATGCTACTTTCTCTCTATTTTTATTCAAGAGAGCGGTCCAGATCTAATTAACTCCTTTGGCCTTTTGGGTGAAAATGAAGAAAAACCAAGAGGGCGCTATACGTGTATGCCCATACCATATCAGAGTTGGGACTTCGAGCGAACTCTGGAATATTGGTATTGAAGCTCAAAGCATTAGCCTTGACCTCAGAAGAACTAGTAGGCACATAATAGAGTTTCTGAGGCTTCCTTAATCAAATTGCCCAAAATGAAGGTTTCATGCTGAACAAGACTGGACAATAATCATGCTGGACAACATGGGGCTCATGGTTTGATTAATATTTTAAGGGTGGAGTCATGGAGACAATTTACACTGGAGGAGTGTCCAGACAGTTATATTTTAAGGTTGATACATTCCTATCCTATGGAACAAAGTCTGGACAACATTAAAAATGTGCTCACATCACCCTTAAAATATCAAACAAACCATGAGCGCCATGATCTATAACGGGAAACATGCTTATAGTTTAACAATAGTTAGTACCTTAAATATGACAGGGAGTTGACTTGGCACTACATTCCTACCACAGCTGAGCAATTAGATGTAATACTTATATACTAGATAGGGGTCTCTATAGGCATACATTTAATAGTGAAAAGTATTTGTCCAGTTTATAAGGCGCACACACATATTAAGATTCAAATTTTACAACCTTTGACCAATAATGTCAAATTAACTTTTAACTATTATAATACAAACTTGATACAGTTGTTATCCAATAATCATAAGTTTTATAATAACAAAAATGTAATAAAAATAAATGAATGGTCACAGTGTAACTTGAGAGAACTACAATGTCAAACTGCACTTTATAAACAGGACAGAGAGAGTACTAGACAAACACCAGGCATCAACCATCAACCAAATAAATGCCCACAGGACAAACATAGGGAATGTCTCTAACATTTAATTAAGCAAGATAAGATTAACACGTTTACCTGTGCACCAGTGATCTTATTATCCCAGCTGAACACACCATAATCTGGCCCACCCCAGAAAGCGCCAGCATGCTTTGCAAGTTTAGGGTGTGTGGCTAGAGTCAAGTATGATGAATTGCCAGTTGCAAGGTACATCCATGAACTACCCCACACAAACTCATCCCAGTAACTGGTTGAATTGTACAACTTTGCAGCATCTGAGCCACCTGCACTATACCTCCCACGCCGCTCCCTTGCAAACTGGAAGAGAGTGGTAGCACCGTGTACAAGCTTATGTGAGTAAGCCCTGTTGTCCTTGAATACAATCGACGCTGCAGCTAATGCTGCAGCCATTTCAGCAGCAAGATCCGAACAAGCGTGGCACTCAACTACTGGACGTGGGTAGTCAATGTCCTCTGGCCTCATCCAACAATACTGATCATTGGGCTGTGTCGAACCAGGCGAAGTTGCAGCACTTCCCACCTGCACCCTCCCCATAATTCAGATTAGCAATGGCCTGGTGGCAACAGGCAAGTACACAACTCCAAACCTACTTCAGATGAAAAATTTTACCTGCGCAACGACACGATCAATACTATCCACTGTGGAATTAAAGGTCTTCAAGAAGTAGTCTGACCCCCACTTGATAATGTCACGGACATGGCCAAGTTCCCCAACAGCGTCGTACTTAGCACTGTATTCAATGACGCTCCAGCTGAGGAGGGTCATGGAGAAGGCAGCTGGGAAATTGAACTTGACGGCGTCCCCAGCATCATAGTACCCGCCGGCCAGGCTTCGCCGGACTGCAGGGTCAGAAAGTCCGTCCTTCGTGCAAGAGTTACCGCGCCATGGTATATTGTTGTGCTTCGGAAGCTTCCCAGCTGCAGCAAATTGAACAGCGAAGATGTCAACGAAATGTGACCTTTATATTCGGAAATCACTTGTTCCAAATGTAGCTTAGCCATCTAACTTGGAGGCGTTTGGTATGGTATCTGCCATTGCAGATCCAACGGCTAGCTAAGAACGACTTTAAATCCCGTCTTTTGAACCGGCGTTCGAAATCACTAGAAGAAATCCTAAAAAAGTTGAACCTTTTCCATCCTGAAACTAGAAGAAACAGTACAGAAAACCGATCTTTCCTATTCTATTGAGGAAAAACGTCTTGAAATCAATCTTTATTGGCACATATATTTCCCGAATCAGTAGAGACGGCCTCACTATTTCTAGAAACAGCGGCGCCATCACGGACACACAGAGAAAAGAAAAAAAAAAACAATCTTTCCAACACTCCATGGCAAAACCCCAACAAAAGAAACGAAACAGAGAGCTATCACCACTCACATCTCTGGGCATTGAAGAACATGAGCGCCTTGCGCAGCGCGACGGTGTAGTCGTCGGGCGGCGGCGCCGGTCGGTGCCGATGGGGGATGGCCTTGGCGATCCCCGCCACGACCCCGGCGAGGACGGCGGCGGCGAGGAGCACCCCGAGCGTCCAGACGCAGAGCTTGCGGCTGACGACGAGGCAGCCGATGTCGACGTACCTCTTCCGCCTGCGCTGGTCCCCGCCGGGCCCCGCCAGCAGCCAGCTCTGCTGCGTCTCGTCCAGCGCGGCCAGCCGCGACAGCGCGCCCCGGTCGAGGTCCGCCAGGTCCCGGCTGCGCTCGTCGTCCGTGGCCGAGCCCGGGGCGCACACCTCCAGCGGCCCGCCCCACGGGTCCCTCCCGTACATGCTCATCTCGCCGTCGCCCCCCTCCCCGCCGCCTAGCGGCAGCTAAGACCCTGACAGCAAGCTAAACCTCCCCTTCCTGGCTTCCTCCTTCCTCCTCCTAAATGCCACCGCCGGTTGATGCCTACCCGCGAGACGGCGGGCGCAGCGCGGTGTTCCGGCGCCGCGGAGTAGGGAGGGGCCGAGGGAGAGAGGCGAGCTGGAGCTGTGGGCTGGGGGGGAGTGGGATTTGCTGCTGGTGATGGGAGAGAGGCGGCCGGAAAAGTGGCGGTGGGGAGGAGGGACTCTTGTAGTAGCAGTAGTGGGAAAGTAGGATCACGGATGGGGACGCATGTCTGCTGGTACTTGGCTGCCGGGCTTGTTTGTTAACGGGGAGATTTTGGTGTGTTGGGTGTGGGGATGGCGATGGATGCTAGATTGCTATAGTCTCGAGGATTAACCTTTGTTTTCTTGTAGCCTGCCATGAGATCCCGGTCTTCCTCGTCCGGGGACTGACTGGTCCATGCGTGTTTCGTGCTCACCTGTTTGGCGCCGGGTCTTTGTTTTATCCTATATAGCAGGTGTTTTGCCAGAGTTTTTAACTGTGTCTAACCTTCGCAATGTTTTGTTTATAAAACTGATCCTCTAGAATGTTATAATAATTAATCATTGTGTGAGAATGTCAGTCATTGGTTTCCTGCTTCAACAAATTATCTTCTTTCTCAGAGAAGATAAGCAAATATAGTATTCCGACACAGGTTGTGTTGTACGGCTGTACTGTACTAAGCCGGCACTTCCGAACGGTTTGCATCTGGTACTGACGTACTGTACAAGATTTACAACTAGAAACCTACAGTCACGCAAGTTGAGTGGGTTCGGTGAGGCGTGCTTGGCACCACCAGCTACAGGACACCTTGTTCCTTAATCCTTCCGGCATCCCCAGAGCCTGGCCAAGTGGCCATTGCTTTATCAATGCTCCCCATAATCTGGAAACCCCTAGATTTGGTTAGGTGAAACTTTAGCTGGAAAGACACCGCACGCAGCCAAAACAGAGGCGACGGAGCCATTATCTTCCACTGAGTACCTTTTAACGAACAATTTATGCGCGCAACCAAACGTGGACGGCGACGCGACGGAGTGACCGTCTATCTATGCGCGCGGCTTTGCGGAAAGCGGGCACTTTGCCGTTTCTACTTTCGAGTTTCTACCCACTCACTCGGTGTGCGTGCGTGCAACGCCAATGTGGCAAGTTTTGAGCAGCAGTGTCGAAACCTTCTCGCACAAGCTAGCGAAAACACGGCCGGCTTGCTTATTCGTGGTAGCTACAGTATGCTTTAGCTCTTTCGAACACAACGACGCGCTGTTCGCCCGATCCTCCGACGTGCGTGGCTGTCGCCGTCCAGTGGGCGCCGTGGCACGATCCATCCATGATACTGCAAGCAGCCACGGCATGGGTGAGAATTGAGAAATTTCAAACTGATGGACAGGCCTTGGATGGCACGATATGGCAGGCGGCGGCAGCCTTGCGTAAAGGGCTGCGCGCAGACAGCTGGAGACAGGCAACGGTGCAGCGGCGGCAAGCGCGAAGGAAAGCGTGTGACAGGGGCGGGAACTGCGGCGTCGTCACGCGGGCCACGACACGGCACGGGTTTCAGTTCAACGCGTGCACACGGGCCCCGGAGCCGTAATGGCGCGCCGAGTGGGCTTTGGCTATTGGCTGCTGTCTATACTACTGTCTTCACGTGATTCCATGATGGACCCGAGTCGAAGGTTGCTGGCCGCCGCGCTGCATTCGCCGCTCGCCGCCATACTATCGTCCACCGCCTTCACCGTTCACGGTGGGCTGCCTTCTCTGCATGTCATCATTGCCATGACGCCATGGCCATCCCTCGTAATAATGCCTCGTTTAGATCCAAAATTAGAAGTCTAAATTCAGACGTTCCAGAATCTGTAGCGACTCAGAAGAATTTCGTTTATATTTGTGAAATATTATCTAAATATTGATAAATTATATTCAAAAGATTCGCCTCACAAAATTAACAACAAAACAAGCAATTAGTTTTTAATTTCATCTATATTTAGACTCCGCATGTACCATAAAAGTATAATGTGATAGAAAATCTTTTTTTTCATAGTGCCAAACTTGGGAGGAGTTTGGGGTGAACTAAACAAGGCCTAATTGACAAATCAACTCAGTCATTTTCGAAAAGACAAACAATCCACGGCCGAGCATGAGTCTTTTTTTAGTATTTAGAAACGCCAGATCATGAATCTGGAAGAGCCCACCACATTCCTAGTGGGCTTCAAATTTGATGGGCTGGCAACAGCCCAAACTTCAATCTATCCGGTCCAATCTCCCCGTGTATTTCAGCAGGCTGCAAAAGGCCCGCGAAGATAGCCGTGACGAGGCGTTGCCATTTTTTTTTTTTTTTGAATCGGGCGTTGCCATTTCTTTGAATTCCTGCAAGAGAAAATGGGGAGAAAAAACGGGATTTTGACCCAGATAGGTAGAGGGGATCACAGCAATAATTGGTTTTCTCATCGACCCCGGCGGATTCAGTGGAAAATTAGTGCATGTAGTGCTCAAAGCTCCTAATCTTAAGTTATTAGCTTGGAAAATAATGACCACTTCATAATTCAAATTTCATCTGATGTTTGCAGTGAAAGCTAAAAAAAGTTACCATTGGCATCCATCGCAATCGGCATTAAAATTCCGCTGTTCTCGGATGAACATCAAGCCTGTTCGATGATAAGCCCGTCGATCTCGTCAACAAGGACCATGGAGCAAAGAATTTATTACGGCAGGGCCCGCCCACTAGCAATGATAGAAGCCGTCCGCATGCTCACAAGTGACAAATGAAATTGCATGCACCGTTTTATTCGAGCAAATTTCTCTTGTAAAATATAAGCGACTTTTGTCCATAGATAGCCAGAATCCCAATAGTTTGGATCTATCATTCCCCATGAGGATTGGAGAAAATTGAGGGGGGAATCAATTCATTCTCTCCACATCCTCTCCAATCCTCTTGTGGAATGGATGTATCCAAATTATCCCTTAAGAGTTAAGACACTTATATGCATTGACTTCTCGTGAGAAAGTATTTAAATTTGTATATATCTGGTTTTGTTTATGTAACAACCCGAAAAATTCACCTAACATAAAAATCCCAACTACAAATTTTTTTCTAAACAAACCCATGTTTGGTGCTTGTCATATAGGAAACCCTACATAGTCGCACACCTAGCACCCAGGTTTAGTTGCTAAGCGCCGCGTTATATTATCATCACATGTGTCTTAATGTGTTTCTTAAGCCACATATGATTAGGATCTTAAGGTAACCTCCTATGCTTACCGAAGAGACTCTATGACCAACCATTAACTAGGACATGCCCGAGTGATAGTCCCTAAGTCTTGACTCTAAATCCCTATTGGAATAACCCCTACTTGAGAAGTTATTGCTTAACCCTAGTTGGAATAATCCACCAATACTAGTGGACCCACGTAAATTGTTCTAACTTTACAAGCATCATACTTGCATCTAATTAAATACTTGTGATTTGGCTTTTATTGGATTTTTGTATTGTATATTCAAATCAATACAAGCACTACAACATATTTATTTATACAATAAATAAATATATTACTATGGGAATAATACCCCAACCTGCCCACTGAGAAAATACGACCACCATGAAAGATTATGCCAAAGAGACAAAGCGTAAAACATATTTATACAATACATTTAGTCAAGACATAAAAGAAAAAGGAAAAAGAATAAAGCTAAATGGCAATCTGCCATTTGGGCCCACGACCTCGGCCCAGCCTGCTGCGCCATCATCCTTTTTCTTCCTCTGGAAACCGGCCCGGCTCTGCTACCGCCCTCCCTTTCTTTTTCTTTTCCATTCCCCGCGGCCCAGCTGCCACCCCTCCCTCCTTTCCTTTCCTGGCGCGGCCCAATAGCGGCCTACCAAGGCCAAGGGCCGGCCTCGCTGCCGCCCCCGCGCCCAGTCGCCGCCACGAGGGCCCCACCTGTCATCACCACCGGCCCTCCCGTTCCTTGCTTCCGCGCGAAGACGGAGTCGCGGTCGCGCCGCGAGGACCGCTGCGCCCCGCGCCCTTCGCATCACCGCCTTGACCCTGCCACCGCCGCGCAAACAAGCCCTCCTTCCTCGCCACCAAGCCATCCCACTCGCGGCCCCTTCTCCCTGGCTCGGTCCCGCGCATGCGAGGACCGGCGACCCGCCATGGGCGGCATGAAGATCGGGCTCCCCCGACCCGGCCGCTCCACTCGCCACCCCCCTATACCGCTCCACTTGCCACCACCTTAACCAGAGCCTCCGAAACCACTGCCGCTCCACCCCGTGCTGCACAGCACCGCCGCCACCATACCTCGAGCACCGCCGCCGCCGGAGCTCCTGCCGCCACCGCTGCCCGAGCTACCGCGCCGTCGCCTCCGCCGCACCGTCGAGCCACAGCGACGAATCACCACGGTGAGACACCGCCGCCGTCCCCCTGTCTTCCTCTCGCCGGGCACACCGACGCACCGCCGCCGCTGCTCGCCGGCGCAATGCCGTGCGCCGCCGCCTCCGCGTTAAGCGCCGCCACCGCCGCACCGCCGCGCGGTGCGCCACTGCTGCCGTGCCGCCGCCGCCCGCAGACCTCGCCGCGCCGCCAACACCATGGCGTTTCCGGCACGAGCGAAGCAAGACGGGAATTGGGGAAGAAAGAAGAGAGGTGAGGGGGAGAGAGAGAGAGGAGACGGGTGGACCCCGGGTGGCCCCGCACCACCCGTGCACCCAGTCCACCGTGAGCCGAGAGAGGGAGGAGTGAGGTGGCCTCGGTCCACCATAGACCACGTTGTGGTCCATGAATCGTCCACAGGAGTCCACCGTGAACCAGCCCACAAAACCGAGCCATAGACTAGGGCCCGGATCGGATCCAGAAAAACCGACGTGGCTGCACGGCAGCGCGCCACGTGGCGGGCCCTGCCCGGCCCAAGTATAGCCCAGATCCGGCCCTCTAGGCCCAGACACGGCCCTACCGGGCCCACTCGCGCTGACGTCAGCGGGACCCACTGCCACGTCAGCACACCACATCAGCATGGCCCACTGCCACGTGGGCCACTCACGGGCTGACACGTGTCGCGTCCAGGATAATCAGCCTCTTTTTCTTTTTCAGAATATTACTTAAACTTCGTAAAATTCACAACTAATTCATACGAACTCCGAAAATTATGATCTTTATATGTAAATTCATCTAAAATCGAGCCCAATACGATGGAGTACTTTTTGAGTGCATTTGGATCTTTTTGCTATTTATTCGTTCTTTGTGCTCATCTATAGGGGCTCGGCGACCAATACGTCATGTTTCGAGTCGGAGGAGGATCGGATCGACGACGACCGTGAGTACAAGGGGGAGGATCTAGGTGACGACTACTCAAGGTGCCACATCCCACCCATTTCCGTAGATCCCATTACGCATGGCAAATAATAGAACTCGCTAGTGCTTTACATTTTCTCGTTGAATATAACTCGCTATAGGATTGCATGGTAGTATACTATAAACTTGATGACCCTTACCTTGATTAACCTTTCACCCTGCTCACCCGCTGTTAGGATAGACGCACGCTTATTTTTTATTACTATTATATTTACTCCACTACGTTATATCGACGATGTGATGATAGTGGTGAACCCTGGGAATGGTTTGGTTTGGAAGTCGGACCAGATGGATGTGTTGGACCGGGGACTATGGTGAGGATATGGTGGTCTTGGCGTGTGTCTTGGGTGTGTGAAGGGTGAGGATTGAGTCGATCGAGCTAGGATCTACGACGAGCTTTGGAGCGAAAGTCTTGCCGGGGATGTACTTGGACATCCCTATTAGTTCTACCTGTATGTAAATGTGGAATGTGTTGCGAGGTGGACCTCGTGTGAGTCTCCGAGGGCGGAGCTTAGGGTGGAGGTGTTGTGGTGGCACGTTAAATGGAAACCCCGATGAAGATATTCCAGCCTTGGTCACAACTAAGGACCGGAAGTTCTAGTAACCGGATCATAGGAATCCTTTGCTTTCCACTCGCTTCCCATGGGGGAGACGGCAACCACCGGGTGAATGATGCCACTACCGCTAGGCGAGGATGTGTTAGGGAGGTACGGGTATGGATGGGTCTCACACCTCTCGAGACGATCATGGCCCCCTATTCGGATCGGGGACATGACTTCACAAACACCCCATAGGGGGTGTTCCGGTAATGAGGTAGGGTGGCATCGTTCTAGGCCGGCAGCCCGGCATCCGCCTAGATGTTCGTGAGCATCGATGATGGTTATCTTGTGGAATAGTGAAACCTCTGCAGAGTGTATGGTTAATTGATCGATACATATGCCGATTTCTCGGCTATGGACCTTTCCTGTGTTCTGCTTGCACTAGACTAGTGAGAGGAGTGTTCTACCTTCCCCGAGAGATACTTCCGGCCGCGAGCCATAAGATGTGGGCTGCGGGCTGCTGAGGCAACCAGAGTGGGAGTCTGCTTGCCGACTTGAGTGTGGGCTATGTTGGTGATGGTGATGGAGGTGGATATGGGATGGTTTGGGATGGTATGGAATGGAAGGTGATGGATGGTGTATGGGATTGGGTTGTGTTAAAACTTGACTATTATTATATTTAAAACTTGATTACTATTGCATAGGAAAACTAGAGCCCCATTTATAGGCCTCTTCAATTTACCTTTATTGCATCCAATTCCACAAAGCAAGCACATAGGGTGGGAGTGGCCAGTACAAATCGTACTGAAACATTTTTGGCACAGGTTCGTATGAGGATTACAATTCCGAGGAGTATAGCGATTAAGGGATTCGTGCCTTCGCTCAAGTCGAGGAGATTCTTAGCTTCCGCACCTTTCGAGCTGTTCCGGTTGATAATTAGTTTGTGTTTTCTGCTATGAGGCAATGCAAGAAGAAAAATACTATCTATTTATACTCTTTATTTACGATGTATGGATGATGATTATCAACTCGAATTTGGGTAATGTGATTTTAAATGGTCATATTACACTTCGACTATGTGGATTTCCCTTCATGAAAATCAGGTCGTTTTCAGCTTAAGTAAAAGATACCACTTTAGATATTAATCAAATTCTTTCTTTCATCTGATAGAATATTTAATTTTTTCTTAAAATCACCAAAAGACTTGCATATTTTTTATATTAAGAATAGAAAAATTTTGTACAACTAGGGTGCCAAACAAATTTGCAATCACCTCGGGCACCCCCAATTTCCATAACTCTTATCCTATTACTCGACGACTAAGGTGCTTCTCTCTCGCTTGCACCCACTGTTCGGTTTGATACTTGATCCCTACCAAGAGAGCACTCACCTCTGTGTTGCCCCGCGGAAGCACCGAGCATTCTGCTCCTTCCAAATTTTCCACATGATTAGGGCGAAGAGTGAATCAACACCTTTCCTGTCAATTCCTATCCACCGGGAGCGCCAAGCATCCCACCACTCTGATCGATCCTAATGACATGTCTTGGGTTAGCTCGCCAAACACGTGGCCAAACATTTCATTTGAGTTGCATTCAAATGGTTAATTAATAAGTTATACATATATAATATCCTACAATTTGATCATGGTTGCTCCACTCTTCGAGCCTTGTGTGCCTTGCCTTAGGTACTATGCAAGCTATTTGGAATGGTTTTGTTACACATAGAATGTGGTTATAACATATATCATGTGGAACTTAAAAAAAAAAGAAAATGCTCCATGGTGTATCTAGATACATTACCTTTATTATGTATGTAGACATGGTGTATATCTATGTATGTGACATGACTTCCTGTTCATAAATTTGAGCTCCCATGAATTCATCGCGAAGTCCTCCACCCTAAGAGTGTAGTGACAATGGATTCATTCTTAAGAAAGAGTGTGGTAGACCGACTGTATCTTGTATGCTGGAGAGGGTGGCAATAAAAATTTTCGTCAAGAATGAGTGTTTGTCTTTTAATACTTGGTATTTAGTCAATTCACAAAAAAAAAAAACTTGGTGTTTAGTTGGCTGCTATTTGTTTTCTGTGTGGAGGGAATATGAACGCCTGCCACATGCCTCTTGTTCTATTACAACATTTTCTTTTTCAGCTGTCTTGCTGAGCAAATAAAAAGGAAAGTTCCTATATATAACAGGAATGATGATTTTTTTGAGATGAAAGAAGAATTATATTAAAATATAGCTGGGTACATCATCACATTACAAGTGTTACGGAAGAAAAAACATCTATCCGAGAAACTGAAATTCGTCTATATTGTACCCACGCTTGTAAAAGCTCAAAATCTCAAATCCAAACCTATTTGACGCTTTGAATGGATGACCGCACGAGTAAATACCCGGCAACAATTGTTTTCGCCAGGCGGTAGATGCCCAACGGACGACCAACGTTCCTGCAGCGAAGTTGAGAAGCTTTTCTTAGTGTGTCTTCCTTTTTCTTCTTTCGACACCGAAGAATGAGGAAGATCGACTGAAAAATATTCTCCCTAGTCCTTCATCGTGGCGAGATCCGGCCACAACAAAACGAAGAAGGGGCTGGAGAAAATTATTCCATGGCGGCGGCATCATCTCCGCCTTGATGCCGCCGTTCGGAAACAAAAATCTCCATGTCGTCATGTCGATGAAGATCTTTGGCCTTGAAGTTGTCACCTTCATCTTCAACGAATCCGTCACGGAGAAAACGAAACCAACCTTCTCCTTCACCGTCGCCGGAGAAGAGAAGGAGGAAGACATAAATCTCCCATACCAAAAAACTTGGCATGGAGAAACCCCAACCCTAAGACTCAACCTAAGGGAAAAACTTACTTGAAAACGATGGATCCCCACTCCCTCCAGCCTTCGGTGATGTCCGGATGAGGAGGGAGGGGGACCAGCCGGTGGTGGCGGCTCTTGCTCTATGCGAGTCGGGAGTCGGGAATCCGCAGCTTTGTCGTTGCCTTGTTTCGGCGGGGGGGATGAAAAAAATTAAGGAAAGCAATAATAATGCACTATGATGTCGAGCTCAAAACGACAAAGGCTAAGGTCCCAATTACAGTGTGTTTCTACTCCTTATGTCGAGGTTCTTTACATAGTGCAACTTGCTTGCTTTTTGTTTTTTTTTTTTGACAAGAACTTGCTTGCTTTGTTTCCTTCTCCTTTCTAGAATGAATGATTCCAAGAAAAGGCTATGCTCTAACGTTGTTTTGAACACCAGCATCATGTCATCAAAGGCACAAGACTTTTTTTTTTTTTGAAAGGAACGACAAAACCTTTGCCGCTAATTTTATTATACCATATAAAGGAAAAGAACTGTACAGACTCAAGGCCGTGCACAAGGGTGTGCGGGCGGTACGAGTGTCTGTGCCACCATTATTTCTTCTTATTTTTATCTATGCCGTTTGTTCGTCAGTCTGACTACTCGGTCCTCATCCAACATCCTAAGTCATGACTCCGTTTCGTAGCTAGGGAATTTCAAGTCCAGTAGTCAACTGCTAACATCAAAATACAAACTATAAAGCGTCAGCGATGAACAAAGAAAGAAAGTGTAGTATTGGCAAGTGACAAACCATATATCGTAGTATAACGGATCCATAAAGAATTGATATGATTGGTTTTGGGAGGGTAGCAACCAGCAAGTCGCAAGGGCCTATTCTAGAGTTTAGAACAGGGCCTTAACTTTTTGCTGGCACGATCTTTCGAAAAAACTTTTGCTGGCACGGCCCTGACAGACTTTCAAAAAAAAAAAAAAGACAAGAGACTTGCTATGCTAAGTTTTGATGGTTATTGTTTCTTCTGTAGTTTTGTATAGGGATTACGGCGGTTCGGATAAGATGTGGGAGAAATAAGTGTCTATCCATGAAAATTTTCCTCACAATTTTAAAATTTATATGTATCTATGTATCCACACCATATATTATAATCGCAAATATCCATCAGCCAACATAGACTTAAAAACACGAAAAACAACCATGGTAAAGACACGACCTCCGTGTTTAGCTTTACAATCCTCGAATCCAGTAGAACACACGAGCTGAAATCAATGCTTGAAAATTATGGACAAATAGCATAAGTCAGGCTACGGTCGCGGGGGGAAAAACCAAACAAAATAGCGGTGTATAGAAGCATGTATGTGTCCCAGTTCTAAAGAGGGGAAATGCCACGGTGATTTTTTAAGAAAGATCAGAGACATACGTAGATTCTCAGATTAGAAACAGCAGAGTCGAGCCTCGAGGTCAAGGTCAGGCAGAGGCAGCTCTTGGAAAAATCAGAGAAAACCTTTACCAGGTCAATCAAGTTGTCGTTTTATCTGGAATTTTTCAACACCGTCCCGGCAGCATCAAATTGACTTCACTGTCGGCACAAGGACTATCAGTCCAACGTCAGCGAGTCCCAGTCCAACGGCCGTGGCCCGTGGCGATCTTCGCAGATCGTGGCTCCCTGCCGCCGGACCAATCTCTCGGCGCGTGTTCCGGTTCAGCCAGGTCTCTTGCGCGCGCGGCGCCATGCATCACAAGTCACTACAGTATCGTCTTTCAACCGGCCTTTGTCACTTCAGACTTCACTATCCTTTCTTGCTTCTAAAACAAGTATGGATTTTTCCTACATGCTCAAAGACCTTATGCACTCTCTACTAGGGTCACCTAGAACAACCTTTCGCTTCTGAAATCCTTTCTGTCGGTACATTTTCCCGAAGCAAAAAGATTGATGAGATTCTACAGAAGCACGCCAAATGATGGGCAATAGTGTTTGTTTAATTAATCCCCACCTAATTGCCTCTCCACTTTACGTCCCTTGAATCACACCCGTCATCATCGCTAATCTCTTCCCATCCCATCCTCGCCTTTACCAAGGAAAACAAACTTTCCAGGCAGCATCACACGAACAAACACTGGAGCACAGTACAGGCATGCTCAGGGCTCAGGACTTGCCGTAGAACAAGGGTTATGCCGCGTGCTATGACTGTTGTTGGGGGACGACGACACGGCACGACGCGACGCGACCCAGTTGGCCCGCCGCCCGGCAGGGGCGCTGGGCGTGCGTACTTGGACTAGCCAGCGAGCTGGCTAGCTCAGTGCTCCATGCCATCGGAGCTTGGCTTCGCTTTCAAGTCAAGTCGACGCCACCTCCCCGCCGTCCCCCCTCCGGTCTTGCAAATTTGGCTCCGTTGGGTGCACACCCCATCATGAGGCGCATCATGGAGTTCGGTCGTTGTGGTGCAGGTGGTTGCTGCTCTGCGCCTAGCTGAGCTTTTTGCTGAGTGGCAGTGTCTGCTGGGCGACCTAAAACCGCACCTCGGCCCGCGAGCTCCGTCGCCAGGTTTGTTTCGTTCGCGCGCATGGACATGGAGCCACCAGCGGCTGGGCGCAGCGGGAGGAGGACGATGAGGCTCTCCCTTCTTGCCGTGGCCATCGTCCTGTTCTCGGCGTGCGCCGCCCCAGAGTGCCTTGCCGTGACCGACAGCCAGGACAGTGAGTACACCATGCATTCACTAACTTCTCTTAGTAAAAAGTGGAAGATTTCAAATGATCCGACGAGTTTTGTTGCAGCTTCTGTGCTCCGGGCGTTGATGGATCAGTGGCAGAACGCGCCGCCGTCGTGGGGGCAGTCCGACGATCCGTGCGGAGACTCGCCGTGGGAGGGAGTGACATGCAGCAGCGACAAAGTGATCTCCATGTAGGTGTCCGGCGCAACTCTGACAAAAGACTCCATTGCACACTTGTTCTGCTATACTGATGAGCCTACTTGACTTCCATGCATGCTGACTCTTTCAGAAAGCTTTCTACCATGGGCATCAAAGGAATTCTAGCTGCTGACATAGGCCAGCTCAGTGACCTCCAATCCCTGTATGTGGAATCACCCAGCCAGCTAATAAGTACTTCGATTAGCCCTTTCTGCTCTTGCAGTTTGCCACAGTGAACCATTGGCTAATCGTGTGCATGGTATGCAGGGACCTGTCGTTCAACAAGGACCTCGGCGGCGTGCTCACTCCGACCATCGGAAACCTCAAGCAGCTCACCACCTTGTGAGTTTCTTGATGCGTCTTGTGTTCTTCTCCTTCTTCGTTACTGCTGGCTTCTTCGTTGTTCTTGAGATGTTAATCGGAAAAACTGCTTGTTTCTGCAGGATTCTGGCCGGTTGCAGTGTCCATGGCACCATCCCTGATGAGCTAGGAAGTCTGCCAAAGTTGTCCTACATGTAAGAATTTCTCGTTGTAGGTGTAGTCATCACACCTCAGACCGATGCCTTTTTGTGTTTCTGAAGTTCGCTGTTTTTGGATAAAGTTTGACATCATTCCCATTCTAGGGCACTGAATTCAAATCAGTTCTCTGGAAAAATACCAGCTTCACTGGGAAATCTCTCGAGCCTCTACTGGTTTGATATCGCCGACAATCAGATGAGCGGTCCCCTGCCAGTTTCGACAAGTAGTGGAATGGGTCTAGACAAGCTTATCAAAACCAAACACTTGTAAGTTCAATGATTTTGTTGACTGCTATTCCTCTCTCAGTCACTGACCTGAAACGAACAATGGCTAATCAAACTGCCATGGTTTATTTGTTCTTCTGAATATTTCTCTGCAGTCACTTCAACAAGAATCAGTTGTCTGGTCCAATCCCTGACGCTCTCTTCAGCCCAGAGATGACCTTGATCCATCTGTGAGTTCCTAAATCCCCCCTGTTTCAAGACTAACTTTTTGCAATTCCATGAAGTTTACTGACACCCTAAGATACTTGGCACAGGCTGTTTGATGGAAACAAATTCACCGGGAATATCCCAGACTCTCTTGGGCTTGTTAGTACACTTGAAGTTGTGTAAGTTTCTTATTGTTAGAAGGAATTGTGCATCCTATACATAATTTCTTATGAGCACCAAATATGAAATCGACCAACATCCCCCTTCTCTGCATGTTGTTTTGAGCAGACGGCTGGACAGAAATTCCCTTTCTGGCCAAGTTCCTTTAAATCTGAAAAACCTCACCAAAGTAAACGAGCTGTAAGTTGTTCAAGACTTGCACAATACTTAGCAGCAGTGCAACTTTGTGCACGAGAAGATACAGTCATACTAAACAGAGCATGTGTATGTTTTTCAGCAACTTAGCCAACAACCAGCTCACCGGAACATTGCCAGATCTAACTGGGATGGATCTCCTCAATTACGTGTAAGCAATAACGAGCATCGGGAAGATCTATTATGTTATTATTTATACCCTTCATTGCATAAGGTTAATCTGAAATTCTTCTGGTCTAATAACACCTCAGCGACCTGAGCAACAACACATTTGATCCTTCACCATGCCCAGTGTGGTTTTGGAGGCTGCCACAGCTCTCAGCTCTGTAAGTTTCTTCCTCATACCTTTGCATATTCATCAGTCATCATGAACAAAACTGACATCATGTCCGTATGCTCATCAAGGATCATACAGTCCGGGAGGCTCTACGGCACCGTGCCGACAAAGCTTTTCAGCAGCCCGCAGTTGAACCAAGTGTAAGAAAGAGCTCACTAACCAACGTTCTGAGTTGATCAAATCAAAATGAGATGAAACTTATCTGTGAAATGATCAGATGACGTGACGAACTGGTAACGTTTTGCAGGATCCTCGATGGCAATGCGTTCAACGGCACCCTGAACATGGGCACGAGCATCAGCAGCGAGCTGAGCCTGGTGAGCTTGAAGGACAACGAGTTCTCCTCGCTGACGGTGACCGCCAGCTACAATGGCACCCTTGCGTGAGTGCCCGGCCGAGCTCCTGCATGCTTCTGGATGACATCTCCATCTGATTCTGATCCCCTCTGAATTCTGCAGGCTGGCCGGGAACCCGGTGTGCGAGCGGCTGTCCAACACGGCCTACTGCAACGTGACGCAGCGGCCGCTGTCGGCGCCCTACTCGACTAGCCTGGTCAAGTGCTACTCTGGCGCGTGCCCGGCGGGGCAGAGCCTGAGCCCGCAGAGCTGCCTGTGCGCGTACCCGTACCAGGGCGTCATGTACTTCCGCGCGCCCTTCTTCCACGACGTGACCAACGACACGGCGTTCCAGGCGCTGGAGAGCATGCTGTGGACCAAGCTCGCCCTCACCCCGGGCTCCGTCTACCTGCAGGACCCCTTGTTCAACAGCGACGCCTACATGCAGGTGCAGGTCAAGCTCTTCCCCGCCGGCGGCAGCGGCGCCTACTTCAACCGCTCCGAGGTCATGCGCATCGGCTTCGACCTCAGCAACCAGACGTTCAAGCCGCCCAAGGAGTTTGGGCCCTACTATTTCATCGCATCGCCCTACCCATTCCCAGGTAACAAGATCGAGAATAACTGGAGTGAGATCTACATTGGTATCCGAGACGTTTGCAAACAGATAGACAGTTGACACACCGTACCGGATTCGATTTTTGATGGTCGCAGAAAGCCAACCATCGTCGAAGAGCAAGCGCGTGATCATCGGCATAGCCGTGGGCTGCGGTGTTCTGCTCGTGGCGCTCGCCGGAGCGGCGGCCTACGCGTTCATTCAGAGGCGGCGGGCACAGAAGGCAAAGGAGGAGCTTGGCGGCCCGTTTGGTATGTTTCGTGTCCTGTTCAGTTCATCTGACAATACAATGCCGCACCGCACACTGAAACTGATGAGGGATGCTGGCTGTGTCAAACTGTCCACTGCGGGAACGCAGCGTCGTGGGCTCGCAGCGAAGAGCGTGGCGGCGCTCCGCGGCTGAAAGGGGCGCGGTGGTTCTCCTACGAGGAGCTCAAGAGGAGCACCAACAACTTCGCCGAGGCGAACGAGCTGGGCTACGGCGGGTACGGCAAGGTGTACCGGGGCATGCTGCCGACGGGGCAGTTCATCGCCATCAAGCGGGCGCAGCAGGGGTCGATGCAGGGCGGGCACGAGTTCAAGACGGAGATCGAGCTGCTCTCGCGCGTGCACCACAAGAACCTCGTCGGCCTCCTCGGCTTCTGCTTCGAGCAGGGGGAGCAGATGCTCGTCTACGAGTTCATGTCCGGGGGCACGCTGCGCGACAGCCTCGCCGGCAAGAGCGGGCTGCACCTCGACTGGAAGAAGCGGCTCCGGGTGGCGCTCGGCGCGGCGCGCGGGCTGGCCTACCTCCACGAGCTCGCCGACCCGCCCATCATCCACCGCGACGTCAAGTCCAGCAACATCCTCATGGACGAGCATCTCACCGCCAAGGTCGCCGACTTCGGCCTCTCCAAGCTGGTGTCCGACAGCGAGAGGGGCCACGTCAGCACACAAGTGAAAGGAACACTGGTAAGTTCCTTCAGGCTGTCACAGAATCTGGACATCTGCTACAGGCACATCCAACGACAGACTCTTCCGGCGATCTGACCTTGCACTGATTGTTTCATCCATTCACCTGCAGGGCTATCTGGACCCTGAATACTACATGTCCCAGCAACTGACGGAGAAGAGCGACGTCTACAGCTTCGGCGTGGTCATGCTGGAGCTGATAGTCGCGAAGCAGCCGATCGAGAAGGGCAAGTACATCGTCCGCGAGGCGAAGCGGCTGTTCGACGCCGACGACACCGAGTTCTGCGGGCTCAGCGACATGGTGGACGCAAGGATCAAGAACACCAACCGTCTCGCGGCGTTCGGCAAGTTCGTTCAGCTGGCCCTCAGGTGCGTCGACGAGGTGGCCACGGCCCGGCCGTCCATGAGCGAGGTCGTCAAGGAGATCGAGATGATGCTGCAGAGCGAGGGGCTCAGCAGCGCCTCCACATCTGCCTCCACGTCCGCGACCGAATTCGACGTCACCAAGGGGGCTCCTCGCCACCCGTACAACGACCCTCTCCCCAAGAAGGACAAGGACGTGAGCACGGACTCGTTCGACTACAGCGGAGGATATTCTTTCCAATCAAAGGTCGAACCGAAGTAGCTGATTTCTGGATTGAGACTGAACCGAAGTAGCTGATTTCTGGATTGAGACTATCTTCTTCGTTCGGCCTTTTCCTTCTTCCCCAGCAAGTGGCTTGACGAAGTGCAGAGACATGGGCAACCTTTTTATTACTTTATGTATTTTGCTTAATACTTGTGAGAGACTAGTGATTCTTTATGGTTACTATTACTAGGAGAGACATATCAAGAGCAAACCCATCTGTCTCTGAAGTGCTGCTAACTGTTGTTTACGGACCAGAGGAATACTATCATAGAACAAAGATGGCAACAGAGGCGTGTTTGGTCCATGGGAACAGCTGGCCTCGCCAAGCTTCGACAAAGTTAGTCACTTGAGCCCCCTTAGCTAAGTAATTCCATCAGCACGAGCAAAGGGATTTCCATGCCACTCCAAGGGAACTTATTTGACTCTCCTGTGCGGCTAGTTGCTTCACTCTCACTGCTCACTAAGAAGATCCAATACAGACACCTAATAACGACTGCCAGTTTGATCAAACGCAGCCTGAAAATCAAGCTACCAACCGTTCAATGACTCCTTACCGTAATTTCAATTCTTTTCCGCCCAAATCCAAATCAAACAGCGCAACTCACTGTCTGAATTGAGCACCTTCTTGCGCAAATTGAACAGCTCTCTATTCAAAGGGGAGAATTCAGAGAACATGGGAAGCAAACGGAATTAGGGAAAGTTGCCTCAAACTGGGTGAGATCAGAAGAGATTACAATTTCCACACATGCACCAAGCCACCAACACCAAACATGACACCAGCATTCGCATATTCAAGGGCACAAACACTTCAAAAGATGACAGTAAGTCACAAATCCTAATATGTTGTGCCACAAAAGCTAGTGTTGAGTCTACATCACCTAAATTCTAGTTTCCGGTTCTGAATGTATAGAAATGTCTGAATTTGCACCATGTGCACATTTCATTCAATAAACAATGTTAAAAAGGAATACACACAAGGTCACAAAGGTGCAGTGACTTTCTCCGTAAAATTAGCAGTCAAAATTTTCAATCACAGATCCTTCTTCACACCTATTGATCTAGAATGTGTGTCCAACATCCATTGCTTATAATTGGTGTACAGAGCTAAGATGACAAATTGTGAAAAACAGACGAACATTATCAATGCATCAAAGAGGAAGGGATACCTCTTGGGAGGCTCTATTTGCAGGTAGGTAATGTGAAGTAGAAGTGAGCATAAAAATGGCAAGCTAAGACCTAACTTTGCCCTGCATGAAATGTTTGATCTCTTTCCATAGCTTCCGCCAGGTGAGTAGTATATAAGAAAGAATAGGCCAAGAACAGCTATATACTGTAGAAGAAGCTGATCACGGCAGATAAGTGGGTACATTGAGAAAAGGGCAAAGTACACAAACCATCCGTACAACCGAGGTTCTTCCAGTGCTAAAAGACTTGCAGGTAAAAGAGGAAGCAAAATTGATTTCTCATGAACTGCACACAGAAAACAAAGGAGAAAACACAATTAATATAGTTGCAGCACCAAAACAAAAAGAACCAGCCAATTTATAGTAAAGCATACCTTGGTATGAGAACAAATAGAAAGAGAAAGAGCTATTCATCAGAGAATAAAGGAAGCCAAGATTACTTGGAGACTTGACTTGTTGAATGAATGAAGGCAAGAAAGCCAGTATGGTAGCAGAGAGACTCATAAGTTTCAGAGGCTTTATTGCGAACAATTTCTTCCATTTGATAACAACTGAAGTACTACACCAGAAATTTGCAACATAATCCTCATATATGCCTCTCTCAAATGGAGCTAATCGAGAGATCACCTGATATTACAGAGTTCACAGGTTCAGTATCAACTTTTACGCAGTGTAGCAAGTCTATAGAAAAAATATAACAAGTTTTTTATGATGAGGAATAGCACCAGATAGTTGAAAACAAAACTCTACTAGTCGTATTGATGTAATTCAGCAGTATAAAGTGGTTTCCTTGAGCATAAAGTAATAGGAGGGTATAATTGATCATTACCTGTAGGGCAGCCTCATAAGAATGCAAAAATGGCCACCAGACAAGAGCAAAAGTTCCCAAGACCACGAAAGCAAGTTTTGATACTTCAACTATAGGATATTTTCGTTTGAGGCACTTCCCCAGAAGATGGCTAAAAAAAGCTGGTGCGAAGTACATGCTCATCTGCAGCACATCATAAAGTTGTAAGATATAGGAAAGTCATGGCATATTAGGACTCGAAACCATATCCAACAAATTCTTTGTATTAATGGGCATAGGTGCCCTAGATTAGTCACTTGGAAGCGTCGTAAACATTATAATAGACTAAAGTTCATGTATAGATTGGGTATGTGTGCAACTGTGCACGTGTCTCATTGTGGCTTCCCATGATTTCATCAAAATAATTGACAGGATGTAATGAATAATGATGCCCACTTCCCTCTCAATGGGTATTGCCGATTTGAGTGAGCTGACAATCCACTAAGTATGATGTATGAATCAACAGTTGAGAACTAATATTGCATCTTCTTAATATAATGATACACACCTCTCCTACGTGTTCGTGAAAAAAAAAAAAACTAATACTGGGCACCAATGCATATGCATGTCTTATGATAGCATATTGTATTAACTATTATTTCAGGATGAAATGTAAAAAAAAAGGATAGTAGGTAGTCCACAGTCCAGCATCACATCTTAATAGTCCATCGTCAATCACTGTTTCCTAGGACTCGAGCATAAAGGTAAAGAATAAAACTAACAATTTTGTTGGCTGTTGATGCAATTTTCAGTTGGGTCATAGGGCTGCTTTGTATTCACAGTGACAACCTCTTGATCTAACTAATGAAGTATCCACCACAGGATCTACTGTTTCACAACATTGTGTGATTGGAAAGGCATTCTCGAGGATGTTTAATGTTTGACCCTACATGTATGGTAACAAAGCTTAACGACCGAATGAACATAATTTTCTAGATACAAGGCAAACCTGTTTGTGATTGATTGCAAGAGTGAAGAGAGCTGCAGCAACAAGCTCATTCCTCGACAGAACACCAGCAATTGCTCCAAGCGCAAGTCCAAGGCTGATGCAGTTATACTGTAATACAACACCGAGTTGTTAGCCTACAAACAAAATGCAACGCAAAGCACTCTGCTGGTCCGGGCACTTGGCCCCCTAAACCACGCACATTATTATTACTTAGTGCGGTAAAACACACCTGAAAATGGCCATGATCGATCAATACCAAGCAAGGACTGATCAGGACCATGGCTAGCAGCCACATCCACCCCTCCCGTCTCTCCTCTCCACCGATTCCAAGTTTCATGTACGCCCACACAAACCACAAAGCAGCAGGGAAGAACACCAACAGATCCGACGACAGCACCGTCCACCGCATCAGCAACTTCCTAGCGGACCAAATCAACAGCAAGTCTTAACAACACACGATTCTCCACGCAACGAGCAGGAAAAAAAAATCTACTGGAGAGGGCGCGTACGTACGATTCCATAGATTCGTAGCCACGGGAGGAGCGGAGCGCGACGGCCTCGGGGAGTGAGGCGTTGATGATGCGGCCGTGGAGGAGGCTCTGGTAGGCGGAGAGCGGCGGGTAGTCCAGGCCCCAGTAGGCGAGGTCATTGTCGGAGGTGTTGCGGTACCAGTCGGAGGGCGCGAGGTGGAGGGTGAGCTCCATCCAGTGCCGCTGCGCCTCGTAGTCGCCGAACTTGGGCGCCGCACCCTGGCCGGAGTAGGGGCCCACGGAGACCAGCACGCGGACGAGGAGCGCCGCGAGCGAGATCAGGACGGCCGTGGGGACCGGCGGTGCCGGTGGGTGCCACGGAAGCCGAGCGGCGGCGCCGGGCGGATCTGGAGCCGTGGCGCGGGCTTTCCTCGGCTTCGCCATCGGCAGCGTCTCTGTGGATCTCGGAGATTGGCAGACCGCCTGCTCCGACTAGCCGTCGCGGCCGCCGCCGGAGGAGGGTCGCGCCGGGGGAGGGCCGGAGGGGCGCAGCCGGGGTACGGGGCCGGAGCTGCCGGGGTAGAGGGGGAGAACTAGCCGCCGCCGGCGGGCGTGAGGCAGTGTGATACTCCTATGTGGGAGCACGAATCATAATGCACTTCGTTGTGGATGTGATTTTCCGATGTTCTCTGCTCTGCTCTTCCCCAAGCCGATTTGCTGCCATCTGAATTGAACCCATCCAAAAAAAAAAAAACCTCGGCAAATGAATTTTTGTAAAGCGAAATCTGATTGATCGTTTCTGGACATCATCAAGGCATTACTTATTTAAATTTGATAGGAATATGAGAAACATCTGATACATGATTTGCTAGTTTAATATACTGTCAAAACTCAAAACCTACATGCTGGTTATTGCCAACTACTGTATGCTACTATGTGCTTCCTAGTTACATTTAACAATTTTTGAAGTGTCGAAACTATGCTTTTCCAACCTTCAGCTAATTCATCAATTTTTAATAGTATAATACCAACAAACTACACTCTTTAAAACTATCATTGAAACTAAAACATCTCATAACAATGTTGTCCTATTTTTTTTTCATCCCACGTGGCGTTTGTGTGGAACGTTTGTCACACCAATTATTAAATTTAAATTGGATGTTAGAAATTCAACTTTCATGGTAATTGGGATTTAAATCTAGATGTCACTGTATTATAATTATGTTACCTTTAGAAAAATATATTGTTAATGTAATGTACATTTATAATCATCCTAAGTAAAACCTTTTTTTTACCTTTTGTGATGAATATCTGAATTTGTTTTTTCTTTTATTAACATATGATTCTTTTTAATTTTTATATTACCTGGCTAAGATTAATATAACTATAATACTACTTTGATTGATAACCACTCTATTAATATAAGCATATATGTCGTATAGGTCAATCATATATATGCACTCTAGAGAGCTAATTTCGCTCACCATCTTTATCCAACGAGAAATCTGGAATACAAAAGTTAAATTTAAAACGCTATTGGAACTTTTTCCACCAAATCTCTATTTGTACCCATCATGGTAGATATAAAGAGACTATTAGAGCGCCTCTAAATTATTGTCTAAAGTTAAGCCAACCTTATTAAAAAAAGTCATTAGTTTATTGAATTGGAGCACGCAAATTAGATTGGTCTTCAACTTTAGCCGACTAAATGTTAGACCATGAGATTCAAATACAGGTTTTTTCTCGAATACGCAAAAGATTTGCGCATCATTGTATTAAGAAGAAGAGAGTTTTATAAGTTTTTCTGGGGTGTTAACAAATTTGAAACACAGCCCGCCACCCCAGAACACGTACATAACGGATTACTCACGCACTAACATCCTAGTTTGCTTGACCGGACCGGCGCTCATGCGTGGCCCCCGGCCCCGCGGCGCCTCCGCGGTCGCTGTTGTCTCTCCTCGTTTGCGAGCAACTCCTGCAAGGCTCGGGCATCCCCTGGTCTTCCCTCGAACATCGCGTCCAGCTTCAGTTGTCCCTCCACCGTCGGTTGTCACTCGATGAACCCCATTTTCCGCATGGCGAGGATCTCGCCTCTCTTTGCCACGGGGTACTTGGAGAGGGGGTTGGCTGCGATGCGCCTGCTCCGCGTTGGTAGCTTGATGGAGCTGGAGTCGTCCACCTTGGCCGGAAGAAGCGGGGTGGTCGCCTTGTGGAAGACTCTCTTGGCGAAGTTCTTGAGCCGCCCCGTAAAAGAGCCATCTTTGGCCGGGCTTCCCGCCTCTCCGGTCGGAGAGTCGGCGGCGGACCTCCGGGAGACGGGCGTGCAGAACCCCGGCGGCGCCTCGTCGGCGGCTGTCGCGGTCCTGGGCGGGCTTCCAGAAGCCCCGCACAGGTGGGCCCTTCCCAGGGCCGGCGGTGTGTCGCGGCCGACGACCCGGAACCCCCGGGCGCCCCGCGGGTGACTCCAAGCTCCCGCCGGGTCCACCCCGCCGGTCGTCGGGCCTCTTGTCGTCCGGGCCGCACCTCGTCGTTCGAGTCGGACTCGATGGCCTCCGCCGGAGCGTCCCCTAGTGCGTCGTGGACGCGGCGTTGTGGGGGAAATCCCGCGAACGCCGCAGTCCACCCGTCGTCTGCGTCGCATAAGGTCTCCCACCGGGGTGGGGTGGCCTGCCGCTCCTCCTGCTGCGGGAAGGCACCCGGGACGGGGAAGCCCGGTGGACCCTCGTCGAGGTCCGCTTCCCAACGGGCGACGAGGGCAAGCGTGCCCTCCGTCGTGCTGCCGATCCCACCGTGCACCGGCGTAGACGGGTCGTCCTCTGGCAGCTCAGCGTCACCTACCGTTTCCTCGGCATCCGCGCAGTCGGCGCGGCCGAGGTCGTGCAACGACGCGGAGCCCGACAGCCGGTCGCGAGCTCCTCTCCCCAGTGGGCGAGCAACGCCAACGTGCCCTGAGCAACCGGGTCCTCCTCAGCCTCCACGGGTGGCTCAAGGTTCCCCACCGAGCCGTCGAGGTGTCTGGCCGGAACTCCCCCTCCTCCCAGTCTGCCACGGCCGACTCCAGGCTCCCCGCCGAGTCACCCGCGTCAGCGGGCTACACGGGGGGTGCCGGCTGTGGCGCGCGCGGGCGCCACACCTGTCGCGGCGTCTTCCTGCGGTCGGCCCTCCCACGGCCGGCGCGGCGCCCACGGTGTCGCGGGCGGCGCGGCCAACTGGACTCCGTCGCCGTGGCTCCCGAAGTAGAGCCGACTGCGGTGCGAGGAGCGGCGGTCGGCGCGCCAGGTGGTGGCCACATCAGCGTGCGCTTCGTCGCCTCCGTCCCGGCCCGCCGCTTCGGGGGCTGGATCGGTGGTCCTCGACGGTCACCCCCCGTGTGTTGGGCCACGACCTCCGCCATGGTTGGAGCAATGCTGCCGTCACGCATCTGGTTGGTGCAGACGATGATGAAACCCTGGGTACAACGTCGGATCTGCAGCTCCCCAGGCTAGATCCCGATGGCCATCGCAACTGCCCTTTGAACGGCGGCGATAGACACCTCCTGGCCGCCCATGGTAGCGAAGTCGGCGTCAACGTCAGCAGAAGGCGGGGGCGACGGGGTCGGCCCCTGCGCGCCCACGTTCGTCCCCGAAGAGCGAGGTGGCGGTGGCCTCGAGCGGCCCCCATCGCACCCCGAGGTCCCAGGGTTCGCTCTCCGCATGCGCTCAGGAGTGCGGCCGGCACCCGTGCCCGCGCGCCTGGAGGACGAGCACGTCACGGGTGGCCTGGTGCAGTCACGGACCCGGTGGTTGAGCCCATGGCAATTCCAGCACCGGGGCTCCCGCTTGCACGTCACGATCTGGTGCTCCGTTGCCGTGCAGTTGAGGCACCGTCCCTCGACATTCCACCTGCGCCTGCCGTCGACCGGAGGCTGGCGCGCGTTTCGGGCCGGCCTTGCCGCCGTCACGCTCGCGGCATCCTTCGGAGGTGGCTTGCAGGGTACCACCTCACGCCAACTTTCCCGGTCCGGAGGGGAAGCCCGACGGTTGGGGCCGAGCCTCCTCGATGCCGGGAGCCGTGGCTCCGGGTCCGGGCCGAGCCTCCGAGGGGCCGGCACGCGGGAGGTGGCCACTGGGCCGAGCCGCCGTCGGGCCGGAGCCCTCGGTTCCGGAGACGGCCCGAGACGTCGACGCGCGTTGACCCCCACAGAGGGCCGCTGTAGAGGAGGTCTTGGGGGCATTCGACGCACCGCCGGCCGCCTGCTCCCGACGCGCTCGGTGGCGCCGCCCATGCCGGTGCCACAACACGCTCTCGTCGGCCGATGGCGTGCCGCGTTGTAAGGTCCTAGATGGCTAGAGGGGGGGTGAATAGCCTATAAAAATTTCTACAAACTCACTAAGCAAACTTCGTTAGATACACAAACGGCGGAAAGCAAGTTATGCTTAGCCTACTAGGTGTTGCAAGCCTCCTATCCAAACAATTCTAGTAGGTGATCACTAGTACACACAAGAGCTACCACTAGTGATCAAGAGTTCTACCCACGGGATTTAGTCTACACAAGAAGTGGTTCCCGACCGACCACACAAGCAATTCTACCCACGGGATTTAGTCTACACAAGTTGTGGTTCCCGACCGACCACGCAATCAATTCTACTTTGCAAGAATGTAAACAAGATAATGCGAGAGAGGGTAGGAGCTTGTTATACCAACGCGTAGAGTCGAGGTTGCCAATCACCGAGAGAATGAACAATTAATTACAATCGGCAACACACAATCGATGACGACCAATCACCGGGAGACAAAGATGAACACAATTGTTTTATCCCCGGATGTTCACTTGGGCACCGCCAAGCTACGTCACCCGTTGTGTCGATCAACACCTAGATGGTCCTTTGGTGTGACCCTCAAGCCACTTGCCCCGCAAGGCACTTCCCCGCAAGGAAACCACAAGGCGCCACTCTTCAAGTGAGATACACAATGACACGCGCAATCCAATAGAGTTGCTCTTCGCGATCCCCGCGAGGTGAGCACAAGAACCTCTTACAAATCAACCGGAGGTGGCCAAGAACATACACCTTCTCTTGCCAACGCCTCCAACAATCTCCAAGCCGGCTAGGAGCGGTACTCTCCAAGAGTAACAAGAAATCCACCGGCTAAACCACCCACAAGTGCCACTAGAATGCTCTCAAACAATGCAATGCACTAGGTGATCTCTCAATCTCACTTTGGATGAGCAACAAGCAAGAGAGATGAGAGGGAGAGTGTTTCTCTAGCACAAAGGATGAGCAAGTGAGTAGAAATGGGCAAGAGAACCTCCCATGGCCGGCCAAGGGCTATTTATAAGCCCAAGGCGAAATCCAACCGTTACCCCTCGGGCGGCCGATTTCAACCCGCCGGACGCGTCCGGCGCCTCCTCCCGCGCGCCCCGATGACGGCCGACCGTTGGCGGCCCAACGTTCAAATCACCTCGCGTCCGGCTGCGTCCGGCGGCCCGCGTCCGGTGTAACGCTGCGCTCGAAACTTTCGGTCCGCGTCCGGCCCACGCGCCGGACGCGGCCGCCCCGCGTCCGCCGCCTCGGACGGCCCAGCGGCCTCGCGACGAAGCCCAAGACGCGCCGGACTCGCACGGTGAACGGCCCGCGTCCGCCGCGTGCGTCCGCGCGCGTCCGACGCGCGACACTCGCTCACGCCAAGACACAATGCGCCGGGCGCGTCCGGCGCCTAAGCTCCCTAACGCGTCCGGCGTCAAAACTTCGTTTTTCAGCCGTCGTGACACCAACTTCTCAGACATGCTAACCAACAAGTATACCGACTTGATCAACAAAGATAGCATGAATTCAACCAAATTTTGCATCCGGCGCAATAGAAAATATGCATCCATTTTTCTCGAAAGCGCCGAATCCCGCCTCACAGGCTCGGCGGGAGGAAGAGAGGGACCCAAACCCATCTCTACCCCGCAAACCACAAACCAAGACCAAAAACGCCACCTTTGTAAATGTGCCAACACCACCAAGTGTACATCTCCATGTGCTTGTGTGTTAGCTTTTCACAAACATTTCCCAAAGGTTAGGTTAGCTCACTAGGCCCTACATGCAATGCACTTCATGAATTCACCTAGTGGCACCCGTGCGTCGAATAGCCGATAAGACTTCCCCTCTTAATAGTGCGGCTATCGATCCTAAACCACTCACACCCTCTATGGTGTCTTGAGTGCAAAACAAAATGGCCCTATCGGTTATACCTTTGCCTTGAGCCCATTTTGTTCCTCCAAATGATATGAACACTTCACACCATCATGTGACCGTCTCGATCCATCGACCTCGACTTCACTTGCCCTTCACCGTGCATCGGTCCATCGGCGCCTAGTCTTGCCCGAGCTTCACCATCGCATGGTCCTTCACTCCGAAGCCTCGACTAGCCCTTCACCTTCAACACCGGTCCATGGAGCCAAGCATCGTCTTGATCTTCATTTTTGATCACATGACAAGTGCCATGCTTCATATGCAATAAGCTCATCATGTGGACAACCTTTCTCTAAATCAACCACTTAGATAAACAAGGTTAGTCCTAGGTTTCATCAATTAGCCAAAACCAAACTAGGGACTTTCAATCTCACCCTTTTTGGTAATTGATGACAACCTCAACAAAGATGATTTTATAATAAAGATTTTGAACTTGTCATACTTGTCCAATCATTAAGCTCACAAGAGGGATTTAGACAACTATAGCAAGTTCGGTTTTGGTAGTATTGCTCCCCCTACATATGTGCATAGAGTTTGGATTTGAAGCTTTGCACATATGCATGGATAAAAGTGTGGGGAGAGTAATTCTACCAAAATGATGCTAAGGTGTAAGAAATGGACCTTTGAAGCGTGATACCAATCAGAGTTGCAATTTACACCATCCTTAGCACCATGAAGTAACTAGACATCCATCAAAAACTCAAGAACCCCGTGAGATCAACATTATAAGCAAAGTTCTTGAACCACTTGTAAAGCAAGGGGAGTCTAGTTACAACCTATGCATGCTAGTAGATCATTTCATCAATCAAGTTCTATACTAGCATTGCACCACACAAGCAAGGAGACACTACTTGTATAAAACTTTAAAACTAGGTGCCATGAGCAAGTCATATGAGAATGCACAAACAAATGCAACAACTTTGTTCATGAGCTTGCTCCCCTTCTTGTGTGCATCAAAATTTTATTTACCCCTTTATCATGTTCAATCATCTTTTTCTCTCCCCTTTGTCAACAATTGCCCAAAATGGGATCAAATTGTGGAGAGAAAAGGACTTTGATGGAGTAAACAAAACTTTAGTCAAAATTGGTTCAATCTAGACCACTTGCCAAAGACATTTAATTCGGTTTGAACCAAAGACAAGCTTCTTCACACCTCATGACAAGGGTTATCTTGCCTATGTTGAATTAAACACTTGTAGCAAATATTCTAGATTCAACACTAGGATTGCAAGCCCATAAACATGTCATATGTCACCACTAGATCAAGCAAAACATAGAAGCAATAGTGGTAAACATATATACATCAAACACATTTGATTTATCATGAATGCTCCAAATGCACCTTGTATGTCTACATGTGCTACCACAAGTATAATCCTAAGAATGAATGACATGTCAACCAATGGTACCTTGCTTTGTCGAAGGAGAGGCATGTCAAGTAGTGGTGGGGTGCATTCAACACATGTTTGAGAAATCAAGAATGTTCAATTCATTCCTTAGCTTGCAAAACCTTCTTTCATCAAGTGGCTTGGTGAGGATGTCGGCAAGTTGATCATCGGTGCCCACACTTTCAATGGAAATGTCCCCCTTTTGTTGATGATCTCTAATAAAGTGATGCCTTATGTCAATGTGCTTTGTTCTTCCATGTTGAACCGGGTTTTGTGTCATCTTGATTGCACTTTCATTATCACAAAACAATGGCACATTCTTGAAGTTGATGCCATAATCCTTCAAAGTTGACTTCATCCAAAGCAATTGTGCACAACAACTCCCGCACTAACATATTCGGCTTCGGCGGTAGAGATTGCCACACTATTTTATTTCTTTGAGGACCATGACACAAGTGATCTTCCAAGAAGTTGACATGTACCACTTGTGCTCTTTCTATTGATCTTGCAACCACCATAGTCGAGTCCGAATATCCAATCAATTCAAACTTTGACCCCTTGGGATACCACAATCCAACATCTCTTGTTTGCTTCAAGTACCTCAATATTCTCTTTGCGGCCGTGAGATGACTCTCTCTAGGTGAGGCTTGATATCTAGCACACATGCAAACACTAAACATGACATCCGGCCTTGATGCGGTGACATAGAGTAGGCTTCCAATCAATGACCGATAATCCTTTTGATTCACCATATTGCCATCATGATCACTATCAAGATTCCCATTGATGCCCATTGGAGTTGAGATTGGCTTTGCATCTTGCATCCCAAACTTCTTCAACATGTCCCTTATGTATTTCCCTTGACTCATAAATGTCCCATTCTTCAATTGCTTGACTTGAAGACCAAGGAAATAGCTAAGTTCACCAATCATGGACATCTCAAATTCTTTTGCCATCATTTCACCAAATTCTTCACAATATGCTTGATTGGTTGATCCAAAGATAATATCATCAACATAGATTTGCACAATGAAGAGATCATTACCAATCTTCTTGGTGAATAGAGTAGTATCAACCTTGCCCATAATAAACCCCTTGGAGTGAAGAAAGGTCTTCAATCTCTCATACCATGCTCTAGGTGCTTGCTTCAAGCCATACAAGGCTTTCTTCAACTTGTACACATGGTTGGGCTTCTTCTCATCTTCAAAACCGGGAGGTTGCTCAACATATACTAGCTCATTGATGATCCCATTGAGAAATGCACTCTTGACATCCATTTGATATAACTTGATATTGTGGGCACATGCATAAGCCAATAGTATCCTTATTGCCTCCAATCTTGCCACGGGAGCATATGTTTCATCATAGTCAAGACCTTCAACTTGAGTATAGCCTTGTGCAACTAGTCTTGCTTTGTTTCTAATCACAACACCATCTTGATCTTGCTTGTTCTTGAAAACCCATTTGGTTCCAATGACATTGTGATCCTCCGGCCTCTCAACTAACTCCCACACATCATTTCTTGTGGAGTTGTTGAGCTCTTCTTGCATTGCCATGATCCAATCGGCATCATCCAAGGCTTCCTCAATTTTCTTTGGCTCTTTGGTTGACACAAATGATGCATACTCACAAATCATAGCCACTCTTGATCTCGTTTGCACACCACTTCTAATATCACCAATGACACTATCAATTGGATGATCTCTTGCAACATGTTGTGGTTGTAGCACTTGCACTTGATTGCTTGAGCTTGGTTGATCACTTGACTTGTCCTTATTGGATGAACTAGCACCATGATCTTGCACTTGAGCATTGCTAGCTTGCTTCAATGAAGAATTGAGCACTTCATCTTTATCATCTTGCACATCAACCACTTGCTTTGCTCTAATGTCCCCAATGTCCATGTTCTTCATAGCTTCAACCAATTGAGTTCCACCAACATCTTCTAGATTCTCATCTTCATCTTGTGACCCATTGGTTTCATCAAATTGCACATCATGGACTTCCTCTCTATTGCCACTTGAGTTGTTCCAAACTCTATAAGCCTTGCTTGTAGTTGAATAACCGAGTAGGAACCCCTCATCACATCTCTTTTCAAACTTCCCCAATCTAGTGCCCTTTCTCAAGATGTAGCATTTGCAACCAAACACTCTAAAATAACCAATATTGGGCTTTCTTCCATGAAGTAACTCATATGGGGTCTTCTCTAGCAAAGTATGACAATAGAGCCTATTGATGTAGTAGCACGCCGTGTTGATTGCTTCATCCCAAAATGATTGACTAACATTGTACTCATGAAGCATTGATCTAGCCATATCAAGCAATGTTCTATTCTTCCTCTCAACTAGGCCATTTGATTGTGGAGTGTACTTGGCCGAGAATTGATGACCAATGCCATAGTGATCACACAATTCTTCCATTCTTGTATTCTTGAATTCACTCCCATTGTCACTTCTCACTTTCTTGATTCTCATATCAAACTCATTGTGAACTCTAGTGAGAAAGGTCTTGAAGGTGTCATACACTTCACTCTTGTCACTAAGAAAGAATACCCATGTGAATCTCGTGAAGTCATCCACTATGACAAATCCATACTTGTTGCCACCAATACTTGTGTATGTAGTTGGGCCAAATAAATCCATGTGCAACAACTCAAATGCCTTGCATGTGCTCATTATACTCTTCTTTGGATGTGAGCTTCCAACTTGCTTCCTAGGCTTGACATGCACTACACAACTTGTCCTTTTCAAATACAACATCTTTCAAGCCTTCAACAAGATTGTGTTGTGTGAGCTTCTTCAATTGTTTCATGCCAACATGCCCAAGCCTTCTATGCCAAAGCCAACCCAAACTTGATTTTGATATCAAACATGTTGTCAAAGAGGCTTCACTAGTGTTGAAATCAACTAGATAGAGATTCTCATATCTAAAGCCTTTGAACACCAAGTTGGAGCCATCAAGAGAAACCACCTCAACATCATTTGCCCCAAAAATGCACTTGTAGCCTCGATCACAAATTTGTGCCACGGAGAGAAGATTGAAATCCAAGCTTTCAACTAGCATCACATTGGAGATACTCATGTCATTTGATATTGCAATCTTGCCCAAACCAACAACCTTGCCTTTCTTGTTATTGCCAAAAGTAATTGACTCAATGCCACCATCATTCTTCTCAATTGAATCAAACATTCTTGATGTGCCGGTCATGTGTTGAGAACACCCACTATCAATAATCCAATGCCTTCCTCCGGCTTTATAATTTACCTACAAGCAAATCAATGAAGCTTAGGTACCCATTTTTGTTTGGGTCCTTGTAGGTTAGTGACTAAGCTCTTTGGTACCCAAATAGCCTTCTTCTTTGGGCCAACAATGGGTGTACCAACAAACTTAGCTTGCACACCTTTCACACCCTTGGTAAGCACATAACAAGAATCAAAAGGTATAGCATTGTCAAGTTTCTTGTTTTGTTGCTTCTTGTTGCAATTTTGCTCTAGGTGCCCAACTTGCTTGCATCTATAGCAAAACCGACCATTGCTCTTCACAAAGCTAGGCTTTGGAGTTGCAAAGGCCGACTTGCCCTTCTTGGGGGTATATCCCAATCCCTCTTTGTTAAGAGAACCTTTGGCTACCAAAGCACTTTAGCAAGCGGGCCTCACCACCATAGGCTTTGCCTAAGGCATGAGTGAGCTCATCCACCTCCTTCTTGAGAGTCTCATTCTCAACCATAAGTGTAGCATCACAAGTGAAGCCATCACTAGTAGTAGAGGTAGAGTCGGTGGTGGTGGTGGATGATGTGCTACAAGAAGGGTTAGCATTTGTCATGATGATAGGTTGATAAAATGACTCATCAATGATGTCACAAGTAAGGCCTATGTCACATGATGCAACCACCACTTTCTTTGCTTGTTGCTCAAGTAGAAGTGAGTGAGCCTTTTCAAGCTTAGAATGAGCATCACCAAGTTTCTCATGGTCTTCCACTAGACACTCATGAGTGGTCATAAGCTCACCTAGGGCTTTCTCAAGTATTGCTACTTTCATTGAAAGCTTCTTGCACTCCTTTTCCTTGGCAATAGCTATATCTCTAGTTTCTTGCATCAAGTCATATAATTGATCCTTAGAAGGTTCATCATCATCATCAATATTATCAACATCGTGAGCATATTCCATCTCACTATCATCATCACTATCATCATATTGTACCTTGGTTTCCTTGGCCATAAAGCACGATGGTGATGAAGAGAATAATGAAGGCTTCTTGTTGATGGCGATGGAAGCCATAGCCTTGTTGCTTGTATCTTCATCTTCATCATCATTGTCACTCTCCCAAGTGACCACAAATGCACCATTCTTGCCCTTCTTGAGTGTCATCTTGGCCTCATGCTTCTTCTTCTCAAACTTGCCCTTGTTGTAGTTCTTCTTCTTCTCATATGGGCATTCGGCTTGTAGATGCTCGGTGCTATCACAATTGAAGCACTTTCTTGGTTGCTCTTGCTTCTTGAAGTTGTTCCTCTTGAAGCCTCTTCTTTTGATGAACATGTGTCCCATCTTCTTCACCACAAGAGCAAGTGCCTTATCATCAATCTCAAAGTCACCATCTTCCTCATTGGTTTCTTCTTCTTCAAAGATTGGTGCTTTGCCCTTGGAGGATGTGGCTTGGAATGCCACGGTCTTCTTCTTCTTCTCTTCTTCCACCTTCTCATCATCTTGATCAAATTTGTCATATGTCAAGACTTCCCCAAGCAAATCATTTGGCTTCTTGTTTTCAAGCCCATCTCTTTGTAGCATTAGCTTCAACATCTTGAAGCTCTTCTAAGGCAAGCAAATCAAGAACTTGTGACAAAAGTCTTCATCTTTTGTCTTGTGCCCCAAACTCTTGAGATCATTCACAATCACTTGTAGACGATGAAACATTTCAATGATTGTTTCATCCTCCTTCTTCTTGAAGTTCTCGAACTCACTCTTGAGTCCATATAGCTTGGCACTCTTCACAACCTTGGTGCCCTCATAGGTCTCACCCAACCTAGTCCACACTTCACTTGCAAGCTCCAAATCCTTGATTCCCTCAAACACCTTTGTATCAATGCCATTGTATAGGGTGTTGAGAGCCATTCTATTGCATGTGATGTTGGCTTTGTCTTCATCGGTGAGATGATCATTATCAAGTATGGCATAATCATGCAATGTAACTTGCAACACTCTCTCTTGTATCGAACCAAGATACATGATCATCTTTTCCAATGGTCAAATGAGCTAACTCCATCAAACATATGCGGTTTGCCCCCAACATGGTTGAACACAATTTGAGCCATCTTAACACCGTAGGATGTTAAGCCTTGCACTAAAACGGTGACCTCGGCTCTGATACCACTTGTAAGGTCCTAGATGGCTAGAGGGGGTGAATAGCCTATAAAAATTTCTACAAACTCACTAAGCAAACTTCGTTAGATACACAAACGGCGGAAAGCAAGTTATGCTTAGCCTACTAGGTGTTGCAAGCCTCCTATCCAAACAATTCTAGTAGGTGATCACTAGTACACACAAGAGCTACCACTAGTGATCAAGAGTTCTACCCACGGGATTTAGTCTACACAAGAAGTGGTTCCCGACCGACCACACAAGCAATTCTACCCACGGGATTTAGTCTACACAAGTTGTGGTTCCCGACCGACCACGCAATCAATTCTACTTTGCAAGAATGTAAACAAGATAATGCGAGAGAGGGTAGGAGCTTGTTATACCAACGCGTAGAGTCGAGGTTGCCAATCACCGAGAGAATGAACAATTAATTACAATCGGCAACACACAATCGATGACGACCAATCACCGGAGACAAAGATGAACACAATTGTTTTATCCGGATGTTCACTTGGGCACCGCCAAGCTACGTCACCCGTTGTGTCGATCAACACCTAGATGGTCCTTTGGTGTGACCCTCAAGCCACTTGCCCCGCAAGGCACTTCCCCGCAAGGAAACCACAAGGCGCCACTCTTCAAGTGAGATACACAATGACACGCGCAATCCAATAGAGTTGCTCTTCGCGATCCCCGCGAGGTGAGCACAAGAACCTCGTACAAATCAACCGGAGGTGGCCAAGAACATACACCTTCTCTTGCCAACGCCTCCAACAATCTCCAAGCCGGCTAGGAGCGGTACTCTCCAAGAGTAACAAGAAATCCACCGGCTAAACCACCCACAAGTGCCACTAGAATGCTCTCAAACAATGCAATGCACTAGGTGATCTCTCAATCTCACTTTGGATGAGCAACAAGCAAGAGAGATGAGAGGGAGAGTGTTTCTCTAGCACAAAGGATGAGCAAGTGAGTAGAAATGGGCAAGAGAACCTCCCATGGCCGGCCAAGGGGCTATTTATAAGCCCAAGGCGAAATCCAACCGTTACCCCTCGGGCAGGCCGATTTCAACCCGCCGGACGCGTCCGGCGCCTCCTCGCGCGCCCGCGACAGCCGACCGTTGGCGGCCCAACGTTCAAATCACCTCGCGTCCGGCCCGCGTCCGGCGGCCCGCGTCCGGTGTAAACGCCTGCGCTCAGAAACTTTCTGGTCCGCGTCCGGCCCACGCCGGACGCGGCCGGGACGCCCGCGTCCGCCGCCCTCTCGACGGCCCAAGAAACCTCGCGCCCGAAGCCCAAGACGCGCCGGACTGCATTAGTGAACGGCCCGCGTCCGCCGCGTGCGTCCGGCGCGCGTCCGACGCGCGACACTCGCTCACGCCAAGACACAATGCGCCGGACGCGTCCGCCGCCTGCAAGCCTCGCGCGTCCGGCGCCGCAAAACTTCGTTTTTCAGCCCGTCGTGACACCAACTTCTCGGACATGCTAACCAACAAGTATACCGACTTGATCAACAAAGATAGCATGAATTCAACCAAATTTTGCATCCGCGCAATAGAAAATATGCATCCATTTTTCTCGAAAGCGCCGAATCCCGCCTCACGGAGCTCGGCGGGAGGAAGAGGGACCCAAACCCATCTCTACCCCGCAAACCACAAGCACCAAAACGCCACCTTTGTAAATGTGCCAACACCACCAAGTGTACATCTCCATGTGCTTGTGTGTTAGCTTTTCACAAACATTTCCCAAAGGTTAGGTTAGCTCACTAGGCCCTACATGCAATGCACTTCATGAATTCACCTAGTGGCACCCGTGCGTCGAATAGCCGATAAGACTTCCCTCTTAATAGTGCGGCTATCGATCCTAAACCACTCACACCCTCTATGGTGTCTTGAGTGCAAAACAAAATGGCCCTATCGGTTATACCTTTGCCTTGAGCCCATTTTGTTCCTCCAAATGATATGAACACTTCACACCATCATGTGACCGTCTCGATCCATCGACCTCGACTTCACTTGCCCTTCACCGTGCATCGGTCCATCGGCGCCTAGTCTTGCCCGAGCTTCACCATCGCATGGTCCTTCACTCCGAAGCCTCGACTAGCCCTTCACCTTCAACACCGGTCCATGGAGCCAAGCATCGTCTTGATCTTCATTTTTGATCACATGACAAGTGCCATGCTTCATATGCAATAAGCTCATCATGTGGACAACCTTTCTCTAAATCAACCACTTAGATAAACAAGGTTAGTCCTAGGTTTCATCAATTAGCCAAAACCAAACTAGGGACTTTCACGCGTGCAGTGCCACCGGGTGCCGTCGGCCCGGCACTGGCTGAGGACTCCCCGTCCCCAAGGCGACGTGCCGGGCGGCCAAGCACGGCGGGAGCGTTCACCGTGGCTGAGGTCTCCCCGACCTCAAGGCCACGGGTAGGTTGGGCTGGGACGAAGAGGTGGCGCGGCATCCCGTAAGCGGGCTCGTCATCGTCGGAGCAGTCAGTGAGGTCGCCATCAGCCCACCGCACGGTCTTGGGTCGGCCCGCGGAGGAGGGGAAGAAGGGGTCCGCGAGTGGGGAAAGGGCGCGGCTGCCCCGCCCAGCGGAGTTGGCGTCAGCGGCGGCCTTGGGCGCCTCAACCCGAGCCGGGGTGTCCCCCACCTCCAGGCTCGGGGAAGCGGCGACCAAGGACGAAGGGGGGGGGTCGACGAGGCGGGCGGGCGGCTGGTGGCGTCCTCAGCACCGGCCACACCGGGTTCCTCCCCCACGGCAGAAAGGGGCGCGCGTGGCGCTGTGGGCGACACCACACAGGGGCGACGCAATGGAGGCGACATTTCGTCGAACACTTGCAGTGCGCGCTGCGGCTTCCCCTCCGGACCGGTCCCTGCCATGGCTGTCGGCAGGCCAGCAGCGGGGGACGCGTCGCCCGCGTCCACTCCGCGCGCCGGCGAGTGGCTGCTGGTGGTGGTGGAGGCCGCCGCGGCGCTCCCATGGCCAGGGCGCGGCCCGCCGGCGGCGGCGCCGGCCGTTCCAGCGGGAAGTGGCGCCGTTCCTTGCGCCGTCGCACGTGCGGAGGTGGGGAGATCGAGCAGCCCGCGGGGGGAGCACCCGCGTCGCCGCCGCCGCCATCCCCGCGGCACCCGCCGCCGCCGCGCGCGCGCTCGTCCCAGCGTCAACGAGGAGGGGGAGGGGAAAAGCGAGGATTTTGGGTGGGGAGGGGGGCGGATCCGGGCTGGGAAGTTGCTGGGCGGCGGGGTGGAGGGCCAGGAGAGAGGGCGGGCGTCCGACTCGTCAATCTCACCTTAGCCTGATATTGTTATCTATATGTGTCAGTGTCTTTAGTTAGCCATACGTGTTCTATTTCGATACAGTTTGTTCAGATTAAAAAAAAAAACAATACTCGATCCGCATAAATTATCTCGCAGGAACCAGGAATGTTCTCAACATCAATAACAGGGGCTTTATTTCAAAAATCAATAACAGGGGCTTCAGTACTTGTTCTTCACTTGTCACAAAGTATTGGTGGCCAGTGGCCGATTCGGAATGCATCCTTCGGCTGTCGCCATCCCAAAGCCGTCCAAACGCACCACACCGGCAACAAGTTGCACGGCCACGGCGTGCCTGCACTGCATGGGCCTATCCGCGAAAACCTCCACCCCAGCAGAGTGTACCCCACCACCACCATGGCCCAAACTCGAGCCTCCAGAGAGAGACACAGAGGTGCGCGGTGCGCCTCCCCGTGAGCCGTCGTCCTCCTCTTTGCGCAGCACAGCACAGGTTCTCGCCCGCCTCCCGCCAGCTTCTCCCCTCCACCGCGATCGGCGGCGAAAAAAGGCGATCGTCCCACCAAGAATCCCCCCCCCCCCCCCCTTCTCTTCTCTTCCCCCCGCGAACCCAGCAGCCAGCCCTATCATCGCGCCCGCCGGTCGCGGCGGCCCGCCGGCCTCCTCGCACCCTCCCTCCCAGGTACGCTCCACACGCGGCTCCCCTGCTCCTGCTCCCACCCCCCACGCCCCCAAGTTCTCTCAGCTGTCTCCCCGTCCGCAATCCAGCACAACCCGCGCCGTCTCGATCGCCCGCCGACGCCGCCAAGCCCGTGCCGTGTGGGGGTGCGATCGGCTCGATCGCTGGGGCGATCCTCCTGATTGGAGCCGTGGAGTCGTCGGGCCAGATGCGACAGGAGTGGAGGGGTTACCTAGGGTTTTTGATCGCGGCTGGGGATGGATGCGGCCGGGTCGGGGACTTCGCTCCGTGCGGAGTTTGGTAGGTAGGGGGGAGAGCGCACGTGATGATAGTGTGAATGTGTGATCGCGGTACGGAAAGCGATGTCAGACTGGGTGGGGTAGGATTAACCTGGGCTCATTTCAGGTCAATTATTAGGTGCTGTACTGACCTGCCATGTCGTGTCCTTGACTGGTGGAGTATCTTGCTTGCCCCAATGGTTTTAATTTTAATCCAGCAATCTAGCTCTTGTCCTAGTCCTGTGAATTGATTGCACATTTATATATTTCCTTGTTCTGTTTTGCACTTGATTCACAATTCATAGACTCAGGTGGACACACGTGCCATTCAGTCAGTGGCAATTTTCCAACTAGGAGGTCTTACAGCTTGATAATATTAAATACCACGCTAATTTGGATTTGTGATGATAAGATAGTAATAACTAGATAAAAATGATACTGCCTTCTTTCGTAGCAGTAAGAGAGCCTGCTGTTATGAATAGGGATATGCTGGGAGGAGCATGGCACCTCAGTGTGGCTTAGGGCCAGTTTGGTACAGGTCTCCTTCCTGATCATTGAGCTTCACTTTTGATTCTCTGATGGAGTGATTGTGGTGGGAAGCAGGTGAGAAATGACCCTAGATTGAAATGGTGATTGAACCGAGAGCTATGGAGAGTGGGTTTACATGGAGAAGTGATTCTCGTCAGCTCCCCACCAGAATCCAGCTGCTTTTGAACTATTTGGTAGGGCTCTTAAGAATCCGCTCCAAAGAAGCTAGGAGCGGAGCTGTACCAAAATGGCCCTTAGGCGCCATGGTGTTGTGGTCGGTCACTGCACCCAGGAGGCTGGGAAGAAGGAAGGGGACAATAGGTCCAATCTCTGCTTGACTGACTTCTAAAAGTACTGTGCTTGGCTTAGCAATGACACTGACCGGCAAATAACAAACCTCCAAACTTAGCCATGAAGTCAAACAACATGCCAACAGGCAAAAGAAATTCCTAAGCAAACTGAGATATTCAAGCTTCAGGCCTGTACTTGGCCTGATGGCTCTGACATACGTGCTTTGACCTAGGAACCTGGCCTGCCTCTTTGCGCCTCTCGTTGTGGAGACTCCACAGTCCGCATGACAGTTGAGGTCAGTGCAACCTTGTCAACGTAGCAGTTATTATGGCATAATGTGCCAATTTCTAGCTTTGAAGAAAGTATTGAATGATGATAACTAGACCCTGACTTGCTGATTCTTTATTGTATCAATTGCAAAGATGTTGAACCCACATTGATCAAAGTATTCCTTGCATATGACCAGTCACCAAATGCCATTGACACTAGTCATGTTTGCTCAGTTACATTATTTTCACATGACCTCTCAATATTTTACCCTTATTTAATTGGACTTCTCTTCTCTTTGCAGTGCAATGGATTAATGCTTTTATCAAGATGATGAAAGGTACCTAAAATGAATTATGGGAAAGAAACAAAAGCTTGTTCACTGTTCTAAACGAGGAGGTTTAATCTGATGCAGTCTCAAAAGAGCAGAGTTTTGGGAGCAATGTCATCTTTGCCTATTCTGCCAAATCCTTTGAAAGAGAGCTTCCCAAGGCCTTGTAACCCCCTGCATATTCATATGTCAAGGCAGCTGCCTGATGACTCTATGCCCTTGCGTAATGACATACATCAGTCTGCTAGTTTGCACCCAAGAGCTGGTGTTATCGGGGCATCATATTCAGGCTACTCTGTTAGTCCACTTGATTCTGTATCTAACCATGATAGTCAGTCAATGGTTGCACCCCATATTTCTCAGTCATCCAGTTTTGAAGCTTTCCAGTCTCTATCTGATAATAACCCAGGAACACACACTGAGGCAGCCTGGTTCACATCTTCTATGGATGTTTCACCACTCTACACAGATAATATTGCTGCTCCTGACGATAATCAAATCCAGAGTATACGTCCTGCTATGACATATGATGAGACCGCTAAACAAAATGATTGGTGGGCACATATAATGAACGATGATTGGAAAGATATTCTAGATGCAACAGCTACTGATTCACACTTAAAAGTACGCAACTGCAGAACCATAATGAGTAAACTTGTATTTCTGTTCTGGTAGTTTAGAAACTCTCTTCTTTATTATAACATTAATTTTGATACTAAACCTACTGGTATGTTTGTGCAAATATTTATGTGTTTTAGTCATCAAAACTGGAGATTTCTTTTTGCTTTGCACATACTGCTGTGACATACATCTGCAAATGATGGTTCCCTTACCCCTTATGAGTAATTGAGAAGCCCTAATGTTGTGCAAGTAATTTGGTCTAGCTCCAGTTTTTAGTTGTTTAAGATGTCTTATTGACTTGGCGGTGAAGATACCAGAAATGATTCCCAACATATTTCATTTGAATAGTGTTATTGTGCAAGTTAGATTGACCACTGGAGGTACCATGTTAGAATCTTTTAAGAACTTTTCATGTTATTAACGCTATAAATGGTTACTGCTGTAAAATTAAAGTGCTGTTGCTGCATCTCCTCTTTGGTACAATATAGGCATCAGTTGTCTGTGTTTAAGATAGTCGTAGATAGGCTTGTAGTCCTGTAATTTCTGTGACACTAGCTTTAATGACTTATGTTTCTTTTATGACTGTTACTCCCTTCTGTTATAGGCCATGATTCAAACTTCCAACTCAGCTACATCACTACCTGCAGTAAACCAGTCAGCTTCATCTCATAGTATGGAGATTTGCCCTGTTGCTAGTCCTCCCAATAGCAGCAATGCTTCCGTTGCTAAACAACGGATGAGATGGACCCCAGAACTCCATGAAAGTTTTGTTGATGCTGTAAATCAGCTTGGGGGTAGCGAAAGTATGTCTTCCCTGTTGTCATTTTCCCTCAAATAGTTTAAGTTATGAACCATATAACATATATCACATAATTTAATGCATGTGTTCTTTTCTCTTATTCCTATTCAGAAGCTACTCCCAAGGGCGTGCTAAAGCTTATGAAAGTTGATGGTTTGACTATATATCATGTCAAAAGCCATTTGCAGGTTTGCTATTTAACTTTCTAAGTTGTATCCATGCCCAAAGGAAACCTTTTTCAGTTTCTTATCTGAACTGGTTTGTGTTGCAGAAGTACCGAACAGCTCGCTATAAACCAGACCTGTCTGAAGGTTTTTCTCGCCTGGACTCTTCCCGACCTATCTTCTTTGTGTTTTGGATTACATTTTGCATGGCAATGTCTAGGGGTCATGAAGCTTTCATCTTATTTATTTATTTATTTGTGTCATGATAACCATGTCACGAGGAATTCTATGTTGCAGGCAGCATGCATACGTGTAGCAATATCAAAATAACTGTGAATTATTAGTGTTAACATTACACTTTTGTAACTCACTATGCAGGTACATCGGAAAAAAGGACAGCCACTGAAGAGCTGGTCCTGGACCTGAAAACGTGAGTGAATAATTACTGTATGTAACCCCTAATTTCACTTTATAGTGTGCTATTTATCTCATTTGGTGGTAACTGGTATCTATATATCTCGAAAAGCCAAAACATCTTATAATTTAGAATGGAAGGGAGTATGAATTAAAGAAAATCATTCTTTGTACATCTCTTGAAATGATGACAGAGTATTAAAGGTATCAGCTTTGCCGTTTGGATTGCTAGTTACTTGCTGATATATGCATGTCTAATTGGATGATAGTGGTTTTTAGGGATATGCTTTGCTTTTTGTTCATAATGATACTAAAGTGTGTTTGGGCATGTAAGGTTTGCGGCCCTAGAATTGATCTATTTCCAGAATGTTCTAAATTGACACATTTGCATCCGTTGATTTGCATTATTTACCATGCATTAATTAACTAAAGAAATTTAAGGGCTATGAATTGCCTACAAGCTGTTTCAAATTTATTCTTGAAGGGCCTTTTTACAATATAAATCCTTTACAAATTACAATCATGTCTGAAATTTAACAAGTAATAGATTCTCTGAGCATAGATCATGCCCCGAGTGTAGATGCCATTTGTGAACACCCTCTTGTAGTTCTGGAATTGTCATGATGAGCCCATTACATTCACTTATTTTCTTGTTTCTTTTGAAACAAAAAAAAAATCTAATTTTGAGGTTTTCCTATATGTTATGGTGCATTATGCCATCATCTTTGTTGGTTCCTTCTTGGATTACTCTTTCATGATAGTGGGCATATTTGTGTAGGAGCATGGATCTTACTGAAGCACTGCGGCTTCAGATGGAAGTCCAGAAACGTCTTCATGAACAGCTTGAGGTACTATTTCTAAATTTAGTTGGTGTTGATTCCGTAATTGTTTTTCTCTTAACATGATGCAGCATGTGCCCAACATTAATGCAAATGAAGCTCACTTTATCCTAACACAATATATATATTTCTATACTATATTGCAGATTCAGAGAAAATTGCAGTTGCGGATTGAAGAGCAAGGAAAGTATCTGCAGATGATGTTTGAAAAGCAGAGTCAATCAAGCACGGAGAAAGTCCAGGATCCATCCTCAAGGGATACAATGGCAAAACCATCATCTACTCTGAGCCAGTCTGCAAACAAGGATAGTGGTGTAACCATGGAACCAAATAGAACAGGAGACAGTGCAAAGACTGCAGAACTTGGAGAACGATCCGCTGGATTAGGTGGCAAACAGAAACTTGTAGAGATCGAATCTGATACTGAAGGAGCCACAGACGATGGATCTAAGATCTCCCAAGACGCGCAAACTGCAAGATTGTTAACATATCGGTTGTACCATTCAGATACATAGCTATTCAACCTGTTGCTTGGTCAAAAACTGGTACTATTGATCCGTACATCTATTGATGAGTTGTACCGCTCTTTAGTTAGCTATTTTTATATTTATAATTTATAAAGGAGGAAAAGGGGGGGTTGAAGTGCTCACAGGGTTTATGTTCATGACCACATGAATTTATCCGAAGCAGGCCAATGCTTTTTCCTAGCGGCAAATTTATCGGAAGGAACCAAATATTAAACACATGAGTATTCTTTGATATTGCAAATTTTTGGAATTAATTTTTCATTGATTTGTTTGGTTTTTTTTTTTTTTTTTGACAAGAAGATTTGTTTGGTGTTGTTTCGGTCTTTGGGAGACGAGGGAGTCATAGGATCCGTGCGGAGCAAATGTAACGACCACGGACGCTTCAACTATATGTATGATAAACAATATCTGCTAATTTTTTTAATAGTTTATCCCATCATACAAGTAAATAAAAGATGTATAATTTTATTCTAAATTATTCATGATCTTCGCAGCAACGCATGAGGTATCCTTCTACTTTTTAGAATTCTGTATCTCCACAACTTCTCATTTTTAAATTGAACTTATATGTTTACACAGCTTTTGTTATAATCTTTTTATTAGATAAATCCTAAAATAAATTCCTTCGTCCAACTTTCATGCAACTTTTGTCGTAGGGAACTTGTAAAAATGATTGTACACAGGTACACAACTTTGACCTTTGTTTGAACACTACAAGGAATATCATTCATTTCACAAACCATAAATGTATGCAATAAACTCAGTTTCAAGTTCAACACTTATCAAAATTTGTTAGACCTTGTTTCTAAAAAAAATGTTAGAACTTAGTTTGTGTTGTCATTTACTTCATCAGAACCCACTAAAGGGCTAGATGCACTTACTCCTACATTTAGGAAACTATGTTTGAAACCCTATGTGTTGTACAACATCTTTGGAAAACTTGATTGAAACAAGTTTTTAGAAAAAAGCTAGCCATCAATCTAATCTACAAAACAACAAGAAAATCATGATCTCCAAACGGATCATGTGAAACAAATTTGAAAATCATATTATTCATGCTTATAATGCTCTCTTACTGACTAAGAGTCTAGTTTTTACTGAGGTTCCCATGTCGAACTAGTCAAACTGAAAGTTGAAGTATGCTCCATATCTTAATTATTAGGATGGATAGATATGCCCATTGGATTTCTAATACAAAACAATGTAGTATTTGAAGGTGTGACATTTTGGTGAAATGCCTTGACCCCAAGGAGATGCATGGGTTGTCCTTGTTGTATTAACTTCTATTAAAATTCTTTGGAGACAATATTGCATGGCATTAAGATTGTCATGATTCCAAAATTTCAAATGCACTAAAGCAATAGAATATTGCTAGGATCATATTAGTAATGATTCTTTTGTAGAAGTTTATAATACACTTTGAACTGAAGTAATTTAAGAATTCTTCTAGAACAAACATAGTAATATATATTCCTACAAAAGAAACTATGGATAATCATGGTTGACATTGAGAAGAATGACTTCCATGTGTTGCTCATAGCACTCTTTGTAAGCTAGCCTTAAAGTGCTTGCATTTTGATCCAGAGATACACATATTTTTATCCTGATGTGTATGGTACTTTATCAAAATAAAACTCCTTTTGTGATCTATAAGCATTCATGCTCTATCATAAGGAGCTTTGAATACCACTATAAATCCATAGGTTAATATGTTGAACTTTACATCCATTGACCATGTTGGATAATTGTAACTATCAAGAATGCTTAGTCAAACTCTTTCTTGTACATGTTAGTTTGACTAGGTTCAAGCCATACACTCTAGTCTTACATTGAAAATCACTATGGTTGTTGGATTTGTTCTGTTACAAGCTAAGATAAAAACATGTAAATCCTAACAACCGAGTCGACTCTTTCCCTAGCCTCGGTCCTCTCCTCTTCTCCCCATCTACAGGGCGAAGTTGAGGCGATTCCGGGGTCTCCGCCCTCCGCTGAGGGAGCCGGCGGTCTTCTCCGCCTCCGTGAGGTGGGGAAGATCATGGGCTTCTCCTCGGTTGGAGGTCGCGGGCTCCAGTAGGTTTAGGGTTTTTGTCCTGCGTCGGTGTCGAGACGGCAGCGGCGGCGTCGTCATCATGGAATAAAGCACTCTCACGCTCCTCCCGTCTCGATGGTGCTATGCTCCGGCGCCGTCGGCGAGCGCGTGGAGTTCGTCAGTATAGGAGTCCTGGCGGGCTGCAGCTCTGTCGCTTCTTCGAGGTGATGGTGTCGTCAACACGTTGCGTCAAGGGTACTAAGGCGGTTGCGGGTGATGCGGTTTGGCGGAGGGCAGATCGAGTTCGTGCATCCGGCGGGTTCTACCGCCCGCGTGCTTCGGTCCGAGATCAAAGGAGCCCGGAGGGTTCCCCTGGTCGATGTTCTACAATCGGAGTCTTCATCCCCGTCTTCGGACTGGGTGTCCTCTGAGGCTACTCAAAGCCTCGTGCGAGAGGGCTTCTTCTGATCTGGGGTTGCTGTGTCTTCTTCCTCATCAGCGGCTGGCGACAGCGGCGCGACGGCGGACGAAGGAAGACGATGGCGTTTGGGACTTGTACATGCCCTAAGGTCTTCAGTGTAATTTTCTTTTTCTCCAGGGGGCGTTGTGCAAGTTTGTTGGAATAGCTGCCCATGTATCCTTTCTTTCTGTATCTGTTACTTATTTCGTAATACAGGTATGGTTTATCAAAAAAAACATGTAAATCCTCATGCTTCGTCTTATATATGTGTGTATTTTTTCCTCTTAAAGAGGTAAGATTGAGTTATTTCTACACATGGAGGGGGTATGTGCCCCTGCAATCATAAATAGTTATACGGATGTTCGCTCTCTTTGGTATTTGGTGAGAGCCTCTAAGAAAGAGCATCTCAATAAACATTTCTCAAATTTTCTTGCACGAAGTGGCTAGTTTTATATGGACACACATAAATAAAAAGTACTATTACTTGGTCAAACAAACTAGTTTGTTATTTATGGATGATGTGGGTCAATGGGCTTTTATAGTGAATGACAATTGGTAGGGTCAATTTGTGGATGATGTGGATCAATAGAGCTTTTATGGTGAATAACAATTGGTAGGAACATCTTGTCAACATAAGTAACCAACTAGTTTCAAGATTTATTTAGAGAAGCATATCTTAGATTCAAGATTGTATGAGTTCTTTTATATTTGATATTAAATATTACTATGAATTTACTACATAGTGCAATGTGTTACCAATCTAGTATATGCCATGAGATTTGTATGTGACAATAATGTGAGAAAAAATATTGAGTCACTTTATTTCATTATCTACTCCATGTCTAGGTATCTCACATGACAAAGAGTGCACATATGAATACATATATAAGGTCAGGGCATGTGCCCCCCACCCCCACCCCCACCCCACATAGATAATAATCCTTAGCCACTCATTAGTTGATTGCCTTGGAATGTTTCTTGGTGTAACGTAAAATGAAGAGGCAAAAATAAATCATGAATAATTTTTTTATTGCATTGATTAATTGTATGTTGACATACTTCCACTAATCCGTTTACTTAGGTGTTTTTATGTTTATGAAATGGACAAATATGTTAGGTGCACATGTAGGTTTTGATGTTTTCTAACGCCGACCATTCAAGTCTTGGCGGAATCCAAAACATTTGTTTTCATGCAAATGGGCAAGGATAGCACTACGTTTGGTGGACACTTAATCATACTACATTACTACACTGGTGTCTTGTATATGTGTTACTAGTCGCTACACCTAAGAAAACGGACTAGAGAGAGTACATAGTGAATAGACCTAGGTTAAATTAAAACTCTAAATAAACCTTGATTGTGAAGGCATCCATCTCAAATAGACGATACCAATTTGTGCTCAAGAGGCTAACGGATATTCCCTTTGGAATACCTAAAGCCTATTTTACTTTTATTAAATCTATAAGATCACTAAATAAGTGTCGTTTCATCACACTTTGAAGCTTCCTCTTTTAATCAAGTTTGTCAATGATGTTTGCATCAGCAATGGATGGGGTTGGGGTACCATATGTTAAGTTGAGAACATATCTAGATCTCGTGTCTTGTATGTTGGAATTTAGAGGGGCACTGATTGCTATTTGTTTAGGGTTCCTATGAGCGAGTATTGTATACCGACCGGAAGCTAATCCCCACCCATCATTAATATAATCTAGGGGGTGGGGTTATAGATAGAGTACATATCAGTTTACATGTGGGTTTCCTAGTTCACTACAAGAAAAATCTACCATATAGAGTTTGTCTCTAAGTATAACTTGTTATGCCTTGTCTTCCAAGTATCCCATCTAGACATGTGGGTTTCCTAGTTCACTACAAGAAAAATCTACCATATAGAGTTTGTCTCTAAGTATAACTTGTTATGCTTTGTCTTCCAAGTATCCCCATCTAGGTTGGGCTCCTCTCCTGCTTGGCGTGTATCCTGTCATACTTGGGTTGTTTTCTATAGAGGCAAATACCCTAGGTACATATTAGTGACAATGGTTTCAATATATTGAGAAAAATGTCAATCCCCCCTGTAAACTTTCTTTTGGGACCCATATGTAAGTGAATTATTTTAGTGTCTCCTCCCTCCTCTCGGTCTCTCCAGTAGCTCTTCCTCTTCTCTCCGATGGCTGGCAACGGGACATGGCCATCAGCCCAACACTCACCTATCTAGTGCGATGGTGGTGTAGCTGGTGGCTCTCTTGCCTATGCGGCTGGCTCGCGTGCTCACAATAGTAACAGCCCATGGTGTGCTCACAATAGTAACAGCCCATGGTGTCAGTAATCGAACGAAAAGGGACGATTGGAAAAAATGGAAACATAACCCCTCTCATTTGAGGGGTTGAGAAAAAATAGGCCATATTTGATTTCTAAGAATTTAGAGAAACTAGGAAGTAATCAAATAAGAAAGTAGAAAACAATTTCTACATATTGGTTTCAAATCATGATCTAAATAGACCCTTAAGGGGGTTAAAAAAGAGAATATGCTAGAGCATATATATTTTGTTTTAATCTCTTTTATTGCTAGTCATAGAAAAAGGAGATTGGTTTTCTTTAATCTGATCGCAAACAAACACGTAGTTCCGCGGATAGTAAAGTTCAGCCCTAGGCAAACACGGAGTACGGTTATGCATGCAGTACCATTTTTTTTTTTTGACAAGTTATGCATACAGGACCTGTGCAAGTCATCTTTTACTCTCTGATGAGATCATAAGCTTACTCTCATGCTCATCTCATGTTTATGGTTTCTTCGAGTCTGATGATGCTTATTGCTGCCTTGACAAATTCGCATGTTTCGGTTTTTACATGATTATTACATCGCACCATGGTTTAAGAGCCAAATTACACTGACAAGGATCTCCATTCACCAAGTGGCCTGGAGCACGTTTTTACTGCTAGGATATCAAGCATATGTATAATGTATTGATATGAACTCGCAGCGCAATTCTTAATTCTTTCTAGGCCACCGTGCAGCACACAGAGGGAACCTATGCGAGCAGTTACACCCAGTCACGAACATATATGGAGATACAAATTTTCTGGGTAATGAGATAATGTTTGAGTGCTCAGAAGACATCCAAATAGAACAGTTGTTAATCTCGCTTTTGTAACAGATGAGTCTCTGACATCATAATATACTTTGCGTCAACATAACAATGATAGAACAATCAATGTGCAACAACTAATAGCAAAGAATTTGAATTTTAACCTGTGTATGTCCTTATTGACAGAAGGACAAAGCAAGAGGGGTCAAAAAATCAACAAAGAAAAGAATTAACCTGCATCCATGAGGTGGAAGGCACCAATTTCAATTAAGGCGCCTCGATCCACCAATGATCATTCCTGTTACGTGAGTGTGATGCTCCCTCTTACCTGGAGCCTCACCACCACACATTGCCAACGTTGTCTACTGCATTATCCTTCAAACTTAACACTAAACTCCTCTAACTGCAGAAAAAACCATCCATCAAGCTCACAAGTTCAATGAACAGATGGTGCTGGATCTACTCTGTCAAAATTGATGGCTAGTGACTGCTTCCCAGGTCTTTTCTCAACGGAAGTGTTGGTCCTTTTAGTATATAGTACAGCAGTAGACTGAAATCTACTGTCAAAAATGATCTGGCTCCCAAGCTCAAGTGCACTATGGACTTACATTGCACTCATCCATGAATCTCTCGTCTCGGGTAAGAAACCTCTTCCAGTACTTCCTATAATCTGGTATACCCAACTCAAGCCAAGGTTTCATATTTCCATTGTAATGCAATGACGCAGAACTCTGAACAACTTCTTCTTTAATTCCATAGTCATATCCAAGTCCAGGTAAAGTCAATCTCTCATCAAGTGGATATAGAAGATGCTGAAACGACAATAAACTTATAGGCAAAGCTGAAGCTCGCAGTGAGGCCTCGTCATCATTGTTCCCAAACTACAACAACATTAGAGAAAGAATATTGGTTGCTCAGTCCCATACAATTTCAGAAGTATATAAGTCATATATTGTTTCAAGAAGCAGGAGGCTAAAATTAACTGAGAACCACTCAAGAACTCAAATACCATAAAATAGGTCATGATTCCATGGTAATCAGCAAATTTGCTAGCTACAAATTAGGGAATAAAGCAACTATAATTTGAACAAGTGGGATGAGAAAGAAACAAACCTTTCTCAGGAGTTGCAGGTAATTCTCTGTAACATTATGATCTCTCCATTTGTCCAAGTCAATCACATTAATCCCAGACATCCAGGCACATGACTGTTGGTCGTACATTGATCTACCCAGGAGGTTCCTCAGTTGGCCAAGTTTCAAACCACAAAATCTGACAGCGCCATTAACCTTATCTCCCATGTCAAGGTTCCACAAGAAAGAGATATCACGTTGAACAACCACATCATCATCCAACACAATTATCTTCTTTAAATCTTTGAATATTTCGGCAAGAAAGAAATGTGAGTGACTGAACACTGATAAATACTCCATTCTACTCTTCTCAGTAGGCCGCTCAAGGCTACTGATGAAAACACGAAATTCCTCAGGCAAATATAACTGCTGGGTTCCAAACTCAGGGTAATTCTCAAAAATAATTTGTTCATAATTTATGACATTGACAGCTGATTCCCTGTAAGAGTTTCTTGCAAACCAGTGCTTCATGGCATAAAAATTTTGAGCATCAGTTAGTACATGAAAGACTACATTTTCAGTATCCTGCAATAGGAAAAGGGGATGTTAGCAATGCTGAGCCCAGAAAATGCACTAACAGCTTTGAAGGAGAAAGGAAAAACTTCCTACATACCTCAGAGCTACTAACAGTTGAGTTGATGACAACAGAAGCAGCAAGGACATTTTTAGACAATATAACATAGTGCCTATTGTCTGGAATGTTAAACTTATGAGCAGAAGAGTCATTTGGATCCAATGGCATGGATTTAAAGTACTCTACTGTCAACCTCATATTAAGACAATGATGACTTTTAGGCATGGTGTGAACACCAAGGTTGTACAGGTATGCACTCTGCTTCATATGAAAATGAGCTTCATCCTCTGTCATATGAAGAATTTGACGAAGCTTTCTGTCAACATTGTTACAATCCACAGTGCATGACTTGGCTCTTGCTATTGATTGGTCCATCCTCTCCATCTTCATTTTTATACTGAAAGAACATGTCAGATGTTAAAATCAGAAAAGCCTCGTGATGGAAAATTATACTTCTTTCTAAGGGTGTGAATTTAAAATTAAATCATAAAACATGTATGGTAGAAGGAACATCTTGAAATAATGGTACTGAAATATATGATAAAATTAGGATTTTCAGACTAATGTTATCTGTAAGAGAATCTATGTTACGTAGACTATCACTTGCAATTAACAAGATCAATAAGGAGAAGCATTAAAGACGTGAACTGGCAATCACACACGCTAAATACTCACAAGGATGGTAGATCCGCATCAACGATGGATTCACTAAGAACCCTTTCGTGCTCTTGAATATTTTGCTTCAGTTCCCGAGTCAATGTCTCCTTTCCTTTAAGTTTTGCAACACTTGGGTAGTAAGATCGTGCCACAAATAGTTGATCTTTCAGCTTTTTCACAATGGTATCTATCATAACTTCTTTGTGCTCTATGGACCAGAGACAGTAACTCCCAAACTCAAGTTGACAAGCCTTGGCCTTTTCCACCTCATCAGCACTTTGAACTCTGGGAGGCCGGCCAGGGTTAACTGGAACTGGTACTGGTACTGGCTTCACTTCTGCTTTGGGTTCAACTTTTGGAGGGGGGTGGACTACTTGTTCAATTGTTGGAGGTGGGAGAACTGCATGTAGAACCAATTGTCATGTCAGCAAACGTGCCAAAATGAAGGTTCAGTATATATCATAAGAAAAAAGACGTATGAAATTGATGCAATACAAGTTAATACAAACGAGCAATTATCGCTAATGACCATTATACCCTAGGTAATTACACTAACATTATTTAAAATTTACCGATTCACGTTAACTTGTTTTTTTTGGTGAAATGTATAATACTGCTGCATGCATTACTGTAAACATGCAACAAGTACGAAGCAGATACTGAGATATTGAAAACAAAGTAGAGTTAAAGCCCAACAGGTGATATAAAGTTCACACAACCCAAATCATTGTTTTTCTACATCATATTTTAATTTATATATACTAAGTATTATATTGCAGTATTTGCATATTTTCTAAAGTTGATTGAATTGAAATTATTTGGTGGTTTCCTTTGTACCAACCTATATCTTTTGGTTTAACTATGGAAGGGTCACTATCAATAACACGGTGCGACACAATACTGCTCCCGGGAGTCTTCTTGGACACATCCTGAAAACCAAGAAGAGAAGAAAGGATTAGGGACTTTAATATAAATCTGGGAGATGCTAAGCAATGTAGTAATTACTGACAAAGACAGAAATAATGTTTTAGTGATATATATGTATAGTATTCCCTGTCATATTTCACGATCTTGAAGAGGAGGCTATAGAAGCGGAGATATCAGATGAATATTTCTGTGGGATTGCTTAAAAAAATACTTCTGTGGGATGGTTTCTGGCTGTTGGATTTAGTGGCCAGAATTGTTTTGCGGACATTCAATTGTACAACTTTGCCCCAAGAGCTAACAAACACAATAATTGATGAGTTCTCAACAATCTCCTGAAGGTAATCGAATTCCATGTTCTCCAACTCAAATGTGCTTGCCTCCAGTTAAAACCAATAAGCTACAGATATTTTTTTCCTCACCATTCATTTGAGAGTTATGCACAATTGAGCAAATAATCAATTGGATGCAAACACATAACCCTACTGAACCACCTTTTTAAAAAGTTACACGCGATGGCTCAACACTGCTGACAACCTATAGGATGACACTATGTTAAGGGCTGGGGGGAAATGGAGCAATAATTGCACGTGACCCGCACTCAATGCAATTAGTTTTCTAAGCTGTATATCAGAATTTGCTGAGCTGTAGAGGTGCTAAGTAATATGAAGAACAGAATATTGCCCTACTTGTGGTCCCATTGGTTAGTTTTGTTGACCTAATGATGTTTACTTTGGATGTTTTGGTCTAGCCAATCTATGTAAAGATGCAGTTCAAAGCTAAAATTTGAAGTTCTTTTCTCTATAAATTTAGTCAAGCTTAGGATAGTTTGACTAAGGGCAATCCTAGAACATCAAGTTTTTTTCGGACTGAAGGAGTAGAAAATATATTTGTTTTAGTTGCACTGGTGCTAGTAGGCCTCTCTAATTATGACTAGTGTTGACAACAAAAGGGAGCAAATAAGAACAATAGCTCAAACCAAATACAAGCTGCAGAACAAATACAAGCAATCCTACGGCACATGATCATGTCAACAACCACCAAGCTACTGACAGATGCATGGTTTAAAAGGCTAATCACTGACAACACTAGCACAAGCACTGCCCAGCCTTACTTCATTTACAGAGCGGCCACTGTCAATGGGATCGAATGAAGGCAAGTTAATCTCCTGCATTGAACACAAACAGAATGAAACACATCAATCAATGAATATTTTCTTCGAAAACATCATAGAAATAAACGAGAATTTGCATTTAGTATTTTAAGAGAAAAAAATACCTGCTGAGGGCGCTCATCCGTCACATACACTGCACAACAGAAGACGATGGAACCAATCAGAAATCGAACCTCCGAAAAATCCCAACAAACAGGAGCGCAACAACAAAATCGCTAACACGCCACGCCGCACGGTAGCACAGGGGAACGAAGCTCCGAGGAACAGATCCGTGTGGCACGGCACTGATCCGATCCGCGCCGACGCCTGCATTCCCCCAAATCCGAGGGCGTGGGGTGGGGTCGTGGCGGGGAGGAAGCAGGGGACTCACCGGCGGGGAAGCGGTTGAAGAGGAAGGCGATCGGCACGAGCAGCGAACAGAACACGAGCGCCAGCACCGCCAGCCGCGGGCCCCTCCGCCGCTTTGCCGGCGGCGCCGTCGCCTTCATGGGCTACGCCTCCTCCTCCTCTTCCTCCTCCGGGCACCAGCACTGCCGCCGCCCTAATCCCCACCGCTGCCGCCGCCTCCTCTCCCTCTAGCGATCATACATACCCGCCTACCTACGCCACCGCCACGGCGCGGGAGTGCGGGGCAGCAGCGCGGGGGGACGAACGCCTCCCGATTGGAGCAATGGCGCGGGCGGGGGCGGGGGCCCAGGCGGGCGGCTCCGGTGGATTCGATCGGGGGCCGCGGCGTCGGGTGCTCGGATTGGTTAGTGTGCGCGAGAAGCAAGGAGAGAGCGTCCAGGGGAGGAGGAGGGAACAGGGATTGCAGATGGAGGGGAAGGGCAAGGGAAGGGGACGAGTGCGTGTGTTTGTGTGCGGCCTTGTCAAGGATTGGAATAAAACATTTTCCCGGAATGCGTCTCTTTTCTTTTCGCTTTTGCAAATTTCATTTTTAATTACTAGCATAAATTTTTTTGAATCAGGATTTCGTTATTAATCGCCAAATCGCTGGCCATCGAATCCTCGACAAAGTGGTTCAGTTTTCACGCATTTGGATTTCCTCTCATAAATCACTATTTAATGTGTCAAAATCTGAAGATTTTTCAACTGGCTGAACAAGACCAATTCTATTTCATCATCATCGTAGTAGTTTGGTCGCCACAAATTCTGTGGGTTGAGAAACATATCTTAATAATGACATAATGTCATTTGCAAACTTTTCTTCCAGGAACATTTGTAAGCATTTTGCTCACGCCTACTGCAATGTCACAACAACGCGGCCATACAAATTACATGGAGGAGAAATGAAAATAAGTAATTGTTCAAAAACAATATAAATCGCATTTTAAAGATGAAGAAAAATGAATATAAATAAATATATGGATTCATGAAGTATAAACCCGTCAAAGAAAAAAATTCAACCCAACCCGACGACCTAATCCATGACTCGACCTGATCCAAAGATCATTTTTCCATGTCATGGTACATAGGTTGTAGAAACAACTGACATAATTTGATTTAATGATATAATACATAATTTGATTTAATGTTTCAAATAAACACACATATTGGAGACACTCGAAGAATCGAAAAAGGAAAAAACTAGCTATAGATGTTGAAACATGTATAGTAATTTACAAAGTTATCATAATTATTGCATATTATACAAAGTATCTAATGTGCATTGTGTTAGCAAATGAACAATGAAAAGAGACTTGACACAATGATAAGATTTGTAATTAGTTGTAGGTACTGAATTTATCGAACATATAAAATTTATCTCTCTTGAGATTATAGCATGTGTAGGAGCTATTTATGCTAATTTAATGGTTTATTACCTTCATTCAGGTCTCCAACGTCAACTCATCAAAACCTAAGTTGCAAAAAAAAAAAAAAAAAACACTATTGGTTAGCCCTCGGATAGTCGAATTAAAACAATGTGGGGGGTGACCTAGTTAATGTCTTCCATCGCAGGGGCGCAGCGGATCAAGGTCGCGATCACCACCACTGCAGTCATCATTTGTGATGGACTCACCGACCCGTTTAAATCTCATGACAGCGACGCCTGATTTATTTTCTTCCAATCGGATGCCTGTGTTCTACTCATAACCGCAACGTTCCCTAATCCGTACGCTTGACCGAACAAATAATAATTTCTGCTGCGCTGCTCGTTGCTAATCCTGATTGTGCTGCCGCTTTTCCGGGCTAAACTACGAGCCCGGCCGGAACACTGGATACGCAAGCTAAAGGTAGAAACCGAGTAAAGCCAGACGTGATGAATGACTATGGATCTTGGCCTCCCTTTCTTCCCCTGCTCATAAAATTTCCAGATGAAGAAATAATATAGCTGCATATGCAAGTCAGAATAGATTCACTGCTACACTCAGCACCGCCATCAATGCCTCAGCTACACTAGATCTACACATCCCTCAGCCGACAATTTTGTGACCTTTTTTTTCCTTACTAAGCAATGCAACATGACATGATCTGAGGTGAAACTAGTATATTGTCTGTATATTCTGCCTTTTTCTAAAGGAAGTGTGTTTTTTCTATATTATAGCACAAACATTTATGCTGAGTCGTTGCTGACACGTAAAGAACCATTTGCGTTATTATTTTCTTATTTTGCTCGCTTTTGATGATCATTCAGGAGCCACGAAGGCCAAGGTCATTGCTGCTTTGTGGAAAGCACTAAAAATGCCATCACTCCCGTTCAGCCGTTCTCACAAGTCACAAGTAATCGTGTGCCTAGCTAAGAATTGAGAAGATGGCGCTGGCTTACAAGGACGGACAGGTAATACAGGACAATACTTAACAAGAAAACGGCACATTTTATGGTGCCATCCCTTTTCGGAGTACTTTTGATTTGGTGATATGTATGATAAATTGATAACTGAATGCTCTGTAAGACGGTAATTAAAAATTGGTCAGGTGGGGACTCCCCCCCGCGTTGAATGTTAAAAAATAAAATAAAAATTGGCACATTCTCAGTACTCTCAGTCAGTGATTGGGGGGCAACAATTCCATTATCCCTTTTGACTATCCACGTCCCAAGCAAATTGTTCATTGCCGGTAAATTTTAGCAAGCACGCAAGTATTGACATGGTAGTACTATTAAAGAGCTGATGCCGATTGGGAGGTTTAAGTCCCCGGGTTTTCAATCTTCGTATTTTGGAAACGGTCTGACAGTTTCAGGATAAAACTCTCTCTGCTCCCATGAAACTCTCATCATCTCTCTCTTCATTAATACAATGCCACATCAGTATATTTAATGTCCATAAAACTCCTATGAAACTCTATTGAGACTAGACTAATGGAAAACCAAATACGAGAGTACTGGTACCCCGATTGAATGAAAAGATTTGATCGACCCGCACTAAAAAGAGAACAGTTGAGTCATCATTGTACAGGAAGGGCATGCAGTAGATCCCGAAACCTGTCACTTTTGCCGGCACCAATCCGTTGTCCCTCTGTAGGCTCTCTCCGGCAGCGTCAGTAGCCGTTGGATCTTGGATGGATCCCAGCTACTGCCGTGCTTCGCGCTGCGTGATGAAGACAAGGAGGACACGGGTTCCCATTGAAAAGGACACCAAACGCCTCAGGGCGTCCCCAACGCGCCAGGTTGGCGTGCTGCCCCAGAGTACACGTAGGAACCAGAAGTCCGAATCATCTCGCTTGGCCCCCCCAGATCTGTCGAGAGCTCCCCGAGAGGATGCCATAGCCTCGTCGACAAAAGTTCAAGGCAGCGATAAGGCAAGCTGTGGGAGAGCGTTGCGGGAACGAAGCAGCCTGCTGTGACATCAAAAGAATGGAAAAGGCAGCATGCAGGTGTACAGACAAACAATGGATCATCTGTGGCCTGCGATGCGAAGTGAACAGCCTTAAATCGTTTCAGATCTACGTGCACCGGGACGTGTAGGCGAGGCAGTACGCACGTACTGCCTGCGTTGCGCTTGCCCTCAGCCACGGCCCACGCATCCACTGCACCCGTTGGGCCATTTCTCCCGCTCCCCGTAGAGAAACCAACCAACCAGGACGTCGCACAGATTTGGCCTTTGGCGATGCCCTGCCCTGCCCGCTCCAGCCTGCCCCGGGCCCCCGGCCCCCAGGGGCCAGGTCACCGTGGTCGTGGTAGGGGTAGGGGTAGGTAGGTACGGGACGGTCGAGGCGATGGCGCCGCGCCGCAGCAGCACGCGAAGAAACGCTTTCATGGGCGTCGTCCTTACTGTGGCGGTTCTACCATCAGACTAATGTGGGCTTCCCTCCTCCTGCCGTCTTTGCTTGGACATACACGTAGGCAGAGCTGAGTCCGCGATGGCAAACCAACCAGCACGAGCACACGAAGCCGACGAGCGACGACAGCCGGGGATCTCGCCGATGCTACGCGACATGGATGGCAACAAGTGTCAGGAACGGAGCAAGCGCAGGCGGACGGTGCGGTGGTTGATGACATTCTCGACCTCGCGGAGCTCGTGGGGCGGACAGCGAGAGCGCAAAGTACGTGTGCTCTGCATGTGTGAGAAGTGAGAACCCCCGTAATCGAGCTGCCCGAGGGCCCGAGACCGAGGACTCGGGTCCTTTTAACAACTGCAGAGACTGTCTTTACTTAGGATACGCGCCGCTTAAAAATATAGTATATCCGCTGATGAACCAACCAAACTGGTGTAGTCCTACATGTACTCTATAGTGTACTACCACCACTAACCAAAGCAACGTCAGTTTAAAAATCAGAGGCCTGAATGAATATACCGAGGCAGGCCACGGACCGGAACTGAGCGGCAGTCTCTGGATACGAAATGGAGCAGAGCAGAGGCAGAGCACGGGAGTCGGCAACGGCCAAAGCTTTCCCAGCTTCCGAGGGGCACGACTGTAATGTACAGCAAGGACTGAGCTTGTGGTCAAAAGAAACAAATCGTAAAAGGTAGTACTCCGTAAACATTTGCTGCTTAATTACCAGTGGTTGCCGCTCCCGAACTCATCAATCAAGTCGCTCTGGATTTTCGACATGGGACAAACAATTGAAGTTGCAATCAAATTCAAAACGGGGCAGTGGATTGGAGCCAGCCAGCCGGGAACGTATACTTGGGTAGGGTTAACCCCGTCTATAGCTTGGTAGACCTTAATGAGTAACACCACCGTCGGCCGATCGTATAGCCGTTTCCTTTTTCTGCACATATATATTTGGCCATCCCTCTTCGTGTAATTTTTGTAACCCATGCACATGTTGAGAAAATTTGCAATCAAGGCGCGGCCTACTAGAACTGGAAGACGATGCACGCAAAGCGCCGACACCTTGCGATCGTTACAAGAAACGGTTCTGCTTCTGCTTCTGCCTCTGCGGATCTGGACCTACTGTCTTTCTTCCATTCCTCCATGGCAGGACCACAGACGACGAGCGCAAAAGCAGCTCGGGAGCAACTGCAGATTGGATATTCCACCTTTTTTGCTGCGCTCGTCTGACGTGTGATGTGCCGCCCGATGTGCGTCGCCAGTCGCCACTCCATGTATTTGTATTGTGGGAGCTACGCTGGGGAAAGCAGCGGAGGATTAGGCTTACGGGTCACGCGATCCAGTGGCATGGTCAGTTGGACACCACTGAAATCTTTCTTGCGCGCCAGCGAGCGGACGCAAATGCATTGCTCCGCTGCAGTTTGCAAACCTGGTTTGCTTGCAAAGTGGGGTGATTTGCCGCCGTTTACTTTTCTTCTGGGCCTCGTGCAAACCTCGCAGCCCGTTGGGCTGATTCTCGAAACAGCTGGACCTTTGACATTGAGCAACTAGTCGTGAAGTTAGTTCCTCTCAAAAAAAAAAAAAATGTCGTGAAGTTAGTCTGCAGCGCAAGCCCACGAGCCCATGACCACGCGACCCCCGCATCGTGGAAATAGAGAATTTGAAACAGAATTTCTGTTTACCTTCTAAAGATTTTCTAATTTCTCATCTTCCAATTTTCTCTGGTATGGTCGTGTGACTTTCGGCATCCGTGTATGCATGCCTTCCGGTGTCCGCGCATGTGTGCGTTTCCCACCGCGCATGCCTCCCATGCGCTTTTTTTTTTCTTTTCCGTTTTTATTTTTTTCCCTTTTCTTTTTTGTTTCTTTTTTTCATGCTTCATTTTTTTATATTTCTTGTATTTGTTATATTCTTTTAATGTTTAATTTTTAATTTTTTTCTTAGTTCATTTCTGTCTTCATTTTCTTTGTCGCAAATTTTTTCTTAATGTTTTTTTTATGTTTTGTCATGTTTTTAAGAATGATTTATTTTGATAAGAAAAATATTTGTAAATAAAATTTTATCTAAATATATCTATATGAGATCTTGTTTTGAAGGATTTATTGTAACGAGTTCGATGGTGTAATCGGAATTTAATTTGGATGTTTAGTTTGTTAGTTATAACTTTTTTTATTTTATAAAAAAGTGGAAGATAGCTAATAACAAAATCTTGTAAAGATGTGTAGTCACTCCCAGGGTACTCCCTCCGTTTCAGAAAAAACGTAATTCTTTGACTTCTATTTTTTTCATTTGACCATTCGTCTTATTTATTTTTTTTATACAAATAATAAAATAAATTACTTATTTTGAAAATATCTCTAGTGATAAAATAAGTCATAACAAAACAAATAATGGTTTTTAAAAATTTTTGAATAAGACAAACGGTCAAATAGAAAAAGTAGAAGTCAAAGAATTACATTTTTTTTATGAGACGGAGGGAGTAGGTAGGTGTGCCTACGTGGACATCGCAGTCGCAGGGTCCCGAAGCCGAGCGCAACGCGAGAACACGACCATGTGTCGGCGTCGCCTTGTCACACATAGGAGTACTAGCTGTTGCTGTTCCACAAGGAGGGAGAGATGGGTTCCTCACGAGAAAATTAAAAAGAGGTCGTTACACCTGTGCACTTCCTGGGCTGCCACTTCGATTCGCACCGAGAGCCTTCCAGAGCAAAGAGGCCGGTGCCACGGGCAACACCAAAACCCGACGACGACGAGCAAGCAGAATACGCCAGAACAGAACCAGCACAACTCTGCCCGTTTCACTTTCGCGCACCACCTTTTTGCTTCTGGAAGACAGACAGCAGCCGATCGCGATCGCATCGCATGGCGACGAGGCCGCCCGCGGAGGGGAAGCCGTGGGAGTTGGCGGCGCACCCGCGGCTGCCCAAGGGCAAGACGGTGGCCGTGGTGGTGCTGGACGGCTGGGGCGAGGCGGCGCCCGACCCCTTCAACTGCATCCACATCGCCGACACGCCCACGCTCGACGCACTCAAGAAGGTATGTACACGGGCTGTCGAGCTCTGCCGCTGAGGGTGTGATCGGCTGATCGCTGCCGTTCACTGAACTCTGCTCATATGTAACTGTACTATGCGCGACGACAGGCAGCTCCGGAGAGATGGAGGGTCATCAAGGCGCACGGGACAGCGGTGGGGCTGCCGACGGATGACGACATGGGGAACAGCGAGGTCGGCCACAATGCGCTCGGAGCAGGACAGATATACGCGCAGGGGTAAGTAATTAACTAATTATACTATCACTTCGACCCAGCGGACACCGACGCCATCTAAAACTGAAAACCAAACCGAAGCAAAACTACGCATGGCAAATTAGTATTACCAGAGTCAATAAACTGCAATAATCTGTTGGTAACAACGTGCAGAGCGAAACTGGTGGATCTGGCGCTGGACACCGGGAAGATATACGAGAGCGAAGGTTTCAAGTACATCCAGCAGTCCTTCCAGGACGGCGGCACGCTGCACCTCATCGGCCTGCTCAGCGACGGAGGCGTGCACTCCAGGTTCGATCAGCTGCAGGTAGGTTGAATTGGATGAAGCCACCACTCTAGTTACGTATACTCCCAGCAACAAATTTCTAGTAAATCGGTCTGGGCAGCTGACCGCGTATGTTTTTGGCTCGTGCAGCTGCTGCTCAAAGGGGCAAGCGAGCGCGGGGCGAAGAGGATACGGGTTCACGTCCTCACGGACGGCCGGGACGTGCTGGATGGCAGCAGCGTCAGGTTCGTGGAGATGCTCGAGGAGGACCTCGCTAGGCTTCGGGAGAAGGGCGTTGATGCAAGAATCGCGTCTGGCGGTGGCAGGATGTATGTCACGATGGATCGTTACGAGGTAGTACAATCTGCAGGATATAAACCTTTGCTGCAAATTCACCACCAATCAATTTTAACAAAAAAAAAAACACTAGCCCAACTACTCTGCGTATTTTGTAGTAACACCACTGGTACATGTCGTCTTTTGCAGAACGACTGGCAGGTCGTGAAGCGAGGCTGGGACGCGCACGTCCTGGGCGAAGCCCCACACAAGTTCAAGAACGCGCTGGAGGCCGTGAAGAAGCTCAGGGAGGATCCAAAGGCCAACGACCAGTACTTGCGTCCCTTCGTCATAGTCGACGAGAGCGGAAAGCCGGTCGGCCCGATTCAGGACGGGGACGCTGTGGTGACGTTCAACTTCAGAGCTGACCGGATGGTGATGCTCGCGAAGGCGCTGGAGTACGAGGACTTCGACAAGTTTGATCGCGTCAGGTTCCCCAAGATACGCTATGCCGGTATGCTTCAGTACGATGGGGAGCTGAAGCTTCCGAGCCATTATCTTGTTGCTCCCCCGGAGATAGAGAGGACGTCTGGTGAATACTTGGCGCGCAACGGCGTTCGCACTTATGCTTGCAGGTGAATTACTATGCCCTATCTATCTTGTGACAAGTCATGAATTGCTATGAAGTCTGAATGTTAGTGAGATTGCTGGTGTCTTCTTGTCGTATGAACTGCAGTGAGACGGTCAAGTTTGGTCATGTCACCTTTTTCTGGAACGGGAATCGGTCTGGTTACTTCAACCAAGACCTGGAGAAATATGAAGAAATTCCCAGCGACATCGGCATCCCTTTCAATGTTCAGCCCAAGATGAAGGCCTTGGGAATTGCACACAAGGCAAGGGATGCCATCCTGAGCCGAAAATTTGATCAGGTAGTTAATGAATTTAAATCATCTTCAATAAACTGTCTTTGAACACAAAAGTAATGCACAGATAAGGGAGGGACTAAACACTAATAGGGGCATTTTGTAGGTAAGGGTCAACATTGCAAATGGAGATATGGTTGGCCATACAGGAGACATTGAGGCAACTATTGTTGGATGCAAGGCAGCTGATGAGGCTGTTAAGGTACATGTGCATGAGCTCGTCATGTTTGCAAATCCCTCTCTTATCTTGTCTTCCTGAGATTTCCTACCAATTGATTGATTGATAGGCCACCATGCATTGCAAACACATGTTCCAATTTCCGCTGTTTAGATAACTGTCATTTTATTTATATCTTCTAGATCATCCTCGATGCCATTGAGCAAGTGGGTGGCATTTTTGTACTGACTGCCGACCATGGGAACGCCGAGGACATGGCGAAAAGGGACAAGTCTGGAAAACCGCTCCGGGACAAAGACGGGAAGGTCCAGACCCTTACTTCGCACACGCTGAATCCGGTAAGTTCAGTCGAGAGATTTTAGGTGTCAGTAATCCATATGCTGGACTCTTGATCGGATGCCTGAACCTATCCGTCTGCAGGTTCCAATCGCAATGGGAGGTCCTGGGCTTGCACCTGGGGTCAGATTCCGCACAGACCTCGCAAACGCCGGCCTCGCTAATGTTGCAGCGACAGTCATGAACCTTCATGGGTTTGAGGCACCTGATCATTATGAGCCAACACTGATCGAAGTCGTCGACAAGTGATGCCTTGGCCTTTGTTATTTCCAGTCTCAATAAGTCATCTGCCACTGCTTTGCGTGAGTTAGTGTGTGTATATATATACTCAGGGATAAATCTGGTTTTCCGTTTTGCTGGTGGCTGTCATCGTCTGAACCAATTCCTACTACCGTTCAGGCATGTGTGGTGTAATCATGCTCAAATCTCAGTATGCCACTGATCTGTACGTCAACAGTTTGTTAAGCCTTCGGATCAGCCATAAATCGCGAGTGCCTGATCACATAGCAACAAACTGAAAAACTGAAGTAGCTGTTCAACATGTGGCCGCATGGGAGTAATTTTGAAAGGGAACTAGTTCCGCCGGTCGTCAGAGCGGTTCACGGCTCGCATGTCCTAACATAAACATAGATTTACAACATTCCCAACATGTTGCTCATGAGTCATGACAAGACAGCCAAAAACTATTGGTTGAAACAAATCTGCGAGCCATGCAGTGATATCGGTCATCTCAATCAGCTCGCATCCACTGCAGTAACATACTAACATATTGAAAATGTACAGAAAAGGCAGAAGCAAAGTATGGCATCTCATAGGCAGAAGCTATATCAAACGTCAGGCGACTAGAGCCAAACACAGCAAGTTGGCTCCGTCCCAACAATCAAATCTCAAACCATTTTTACATCCACTAGACGCCCTGGATGGACCGGAGATGAACCCATGTATCTGCTGGACAAACAAGGCATACACTATCGAAGCTTCGACTCGTTTGATCTGCTGCTCCGGAAGTTTGAGAGGGAGAAGAATGACCTTGATGCTGGAAGTACCATGACAGATGGGTTAGCAACGGCCTAATCAATTATATCACATTACATTGTTTGGGCGAAAACCAACCTTTTGTTGATGTGGCAGCTCCAGGTCTCTCCCGTAGCTTATCCGAGTTCATAGAGTTGAAGCTGCCGGTAGTTGATTGAGCTGAAAATGAATAGGTTTAGATTTATTCATGACCTTGAAATGTAACAATGTACTGCTGAGCTATATTGAGCATAGAAAGATGAACTGCTTCAACAAAAAGGTTCTCACTACTGTGGGTAAAGCTGTAAAAATAGTGTATGATGCGATGAAGTTACCTAATTGGAAATGTGCTTGTCTAAATACTCATAACATCATGCTAACTGGTAACAGCACAAGGTCAGACCACATAATCATCTTTAAACCATGGATGTAACTATCAAAAGGTCAATGACAAAGACTAACTATATCATTACTGAGACTGTTCCTATAAAAGTTAGACTTGGATGCAGAACCATTTTCGAGACCATGATTCGGATTCGTAAAGGTACCTGATAAGATGCTATTAGTCTTTGAACCATCAAAAGTTCTCCTGCTCGAATTTGCACTATCACTAGTGCCTCTTGGTTCTTCTAGTTCATCTTCTCCTTCAGAAACTACTGAGGGGCTTGCCCATCCGTTAGCATTATTGTCTCCCTTATTTTTACGAGCAAACTTTAGAAGCCTCTTGAATCCTTTTGGTGAATCCTTATGAAAAACTATTGCAGGTGGGTTTTCAGCATTTCCCCACTCAATAATTTCTGGTTCATTGCTATCTGCTTGCAGCATTTGTGACAACGAATGACGCACTCTTGGGCTTGATGATGGCAATGGTGCAATTCCTGGGGAAGTTACATCCTCAGCAACTACATTTTCACTTGAATCAGTGACTTCTAGTTCTTGATGCTCTACTTCTACCCAAGCAGCAGATGAGATGCCCATGTCATCGTCAGGAGGTTGTATGGCCTCATCTACCTCATCGGTAGAGGGTTCAACAGGGACACTGGAGCCCATTTCTGTTGCAGTTAAACTCGAGGCCGGTTTCTCTGTTTTTTCAATATTCAAGTCATTATCGAGCGAAATTTCTAAATTTTCATCAACATCATGTTCTGGTTGAGCAAGATCAGCCTCCAGTACCTTGGTAGTTGGCTCGGTTGTCATAGGAGATTGCTCCTTATCTTCAGCTTGGTTAACACTTCCACTATCTTTTGAGGAGTCATCAAGTTTTTTGACAGCAGAGGAATCCTCAAGTCGGGGTACCTTACTCTTCACAGCACCAGTACCAATGCTCTGACTAATTCCAGTGGTTTTCTTCAAGGGTTTGGACTCAAGCGGCACAACACTGCTTTTCTTTGAAACCTTATGCAAGCTTTGCTTCGTTGTTACACTTGATTTTTCTTCTGAAGAAGGTGAAACTCTAGTTATTCTGCTTGTCTTTGTTGCTGTTTTTGTCTTCTTCTCTTCTTGTCCCTTTATAGCGGGCTTGGTAGCAGTAATGGTTTCCTTCTTGTTCTTCACTGGTTGAATGGCTCTTTCCACTTTTGAAGCCGGCTGAGACGACGAGGGTGTTGTCGGAGTCCTTCTTCGGCTAGTTTGTGTGGACGTCGAAGCCATCCCAGGAGAGCTTTTAGTTTTTTGTGCTGTAGTTGATTTAGTCAAAGAACCACCTGACCATGAACTTCGTGTGGCAGGCACAGATGCAGGTGCAGGTGATGGTTTTGGTGAGCTTTTTCTGACTGGTGGTGTCTTTGAAGCTACTTCTTTGGGTAGGACCGGAGGTGATGAATTTCGCCGTGCCCTTTGTGGAACTGGTGAAATACGTCTCTCCGCTGAAGTGCCAGTTTTGGAGGTCATTGTTGGTTTATTCTGCCCAGCTGTTTCCTTCAAGGACTTGGTGCTTGGTTCCTTTGCAGGTCGCCTTGTGCCTTTCTCAGTTCTGACTTTTGTGTCTCGCTTCTCTCTATGCTGACCATGAGATACACCTTTTTGCTGATTAGTGGAACTGAGACCAGCAGCGGTGGCATTAGCACCCGCAAATTTTCCAGGCATGACTTCCATCATTTTCAATAACATTTGATTAAGTTCAGCTTCCTTCTGGCGGTTCCACTCTGCAGAGGCCATTGCCCGATCACTGCTTTCCTCCAGTCCAAACTTTGCTTGTTCAACACAAATATTACTGCAAACAGTGGTCTCTGTTTCTGGTACTCCAATATCATGAGAATTAGCATGGGAAGTTAAATCTTCAGCCTCAGATGTAACAAAATTCTTTGGTGTGTTATCTAGTTCAGCCTTCATTTCAGCTCCAACCTTCTCCGTTTCAGAAGCCATGTTTGATTTACTTTCAGATGTGGCCTCCGAGACTTTTCCTTCTGACTTCTCATTCAAAGAATCACCCATTCCTGCACTCCACCTTCTTAAGACAGACTTAGTAGCAAACAAGCCAGCTTTCTTATTTTGTGAATCCGGATTCTGATCCTTCTGCTTGCTCTCGAAAAGGTTAATCGCATCCTGAACACTCATCCTTCTTACATTATTGTCAGATTTCCTTGGTGGCTGATCAGTTTCACCATTGCAGGTACTACTTTCATCATCTTTATCCAAAGGGATCCTCTGACTAGGAGGGAAGTAACTGAGGCTCTTGATGGCAATTGCTGTTGATCGACGTGATCCTGATCTCCCAATTTGAACCCTCCGCATTGGAGAAGCCGATCTTCTAGGTGAAGCAGATCTTACAAGAGGTCGGCTCCTTTCAACAATGGCCTCGCCTTCATCACTGGACTCAGAAGAGGAATCTTCACTTTCAGTTGAGATCTCACGCTCAATTTGTGCAAGCTTTGCTGGAGAGACAATATTGGCAACAGGCCTCTGGGGATTGGTCTGAGGACTGATATCACAAGGTTTATGTGCATTCTCACCCTTGTCAATTTTCTCAGTTGTAGAATCATGCTGTAAAGGGACCCCAGAGGGCTGACAATCCAAAATCAACAACATACACCGCATCAACCAACTGGCAAATGAGAAAGACCAGTAGTTAGTCTCTTGTCTCAACTGAACAGACAATGAAGACATGATTCAAAAGATTTGACACGTCATAATCATATAAATGTAAAAGCAAACTAATTCCATGTGACCAAGTTGGTAAGTTTATGAATGACTAGAAGACACAATGTAGCTGGTTAGCATTATCTGTACTCTCTGATCATACAGAAAATGAATGAAATTGCAGAGTACTATGCTTTTTAACATACCTAAACTCTGATGTTCCAAATCTCTGAACAAAAGCAGATAAACCAGATATTTCTCTTGTCGATAAATTGGACCCGACTGCTCGATTCAATAAGATCAAGATCTCTTCCTTCAGTGCAGTTAACCTCAAATCCAGAGCTCGAAGCAATTCATTCCTAGCATATTTAGCCATCAAGAATGTGAACCAAAAAAAGGTAGTGAAGTAAAGTAGCAGAAAAAAGGAAAGGATTTTTACTTTGTAGTCTCCGATGAATCCGGCCCATCATTTCCCTAAAAATGGATGTTTAAAAATTAAGTAGGTCGACCATGAAAGATTAAAACCATGTAAAATTAAATCCTTGTGACACTAGAAACTACCTGCTGTGCTATGGCACCAGTACCAAACAAACCTCCTGAAGAAACAGAACATCATATTAAATTCAGGGCCCCACCATTATAAGGTTCAACGAGATTCAGTAAGGTTAATATCACATGAAATGTGAACATGCTTTCATGTCTGGATATTACAAGGAATAAATACCACATAAGCATTAAAAACAGCCCCTCTAGTAGTTTTATGTTTACATATTTCATGGTTTTGTTTGCATTTGCATATATACACATATTTGTGAAGTATGGAAGTTCAAGTGAGCTTGATACAATATTTGGTGAAAAGAAAAGGTAGTTGAACTTCAACAGTTCTACCTTTAGAGCATATAAGGCATCTGTTTTTTTTTAAAAAAAATTAATGCCCTAAGAGTAGTTTTGCCAGTATGAAATATATGAGAAAAGCATTAATTATACCCATGGAGACATAGATGAGTACATTGAATTGTCAACTAAAGCCAAAGCATTTGTTGGGCGGAAGGGTTATTCTCACAAGATAAAACTGGCAACTATTTTCTTCGGTAATAAGCAAACAAATCAAGGGCACAATATTTGTGGGACTGATTGTCTATAATAAATTATCAACCAGCAAGTGATATGAATAACCAATGTAAATATCAGCTAAGATTATAATTACATTACAAAAACGAAAGTCGAAGCCCATGACCTATGTGACACAGAAATGGTAAAATAAACCTAAAGCAACCGAAGTGGATCACAGAGACAATAATGAACAAGGCGGACAGACTATAATGCATGCATATCCATTACACATTAAAATATTGTGAACTTATGAAGGTCTTCAAATAACAAGCAACAATGGAAGGACCAGATGCTTATATGAAAGTACCTGTTAAAGCACCGCTAATAACATTTTGTTGCTCCTGCAAAACAAATGTGACGTCTATTATTAATGGCATGTGCAGTGAAATGTTAAAAGGTGAACTTGGCTGAAAATTTTATTTTGGCAAAGAACTTGGCTGAAAATTTTATTTTGGCAAACAAGTAATACCTTAACATAAAGTGACTGATGAAACTTTCTTGTTTCCTCTAGCTGCGAAATCTCGTCTAAAACTCCATTGACTGATTTTGATGTATCAGATGAATTTATGATATGCAAGAATCTGGTGGAGCAGTTCAATTTAGTCATACTTACAACTGACATAACCATAATCAAATAGGAAGGATGCAAATACCTCTGCAAGGTGGATTTGGTAAACCAGGAAGAGCCCTTTCCATCCCCAGTCAATAACAGTTTAAAAGTACCACTTGATGAACAAGATTGGAATGTTTTGGCATCTTCCAGGTGCAGAACTAACTGGTTGAAAGGACCAGAAGCTATCAGTTCTGTCTTTCCCTTACTGCAAGCAATTGCCTCATACCTATACATGAAACATTTCACAACAAACAGGGGCAGAATTAAGCTTTATACCCAATCTTCAAAGATGATAGCACAGCATTACAGATTTACAGCAAAGAGAAGCAGTTGTGCTCGACTAGATGCAATATGAAAACCAAGGCAAAATTCCTTTAAACTTTTAAGATGTGTGAACCTCTTCGTGGGAAAGCACTGCTAGAGTATTTGCAAATTCCAATGCTGGAGCATCACAGGAACTGGAATTGGGACAAGTCCCTTTGAAAAATCTAAAAACTACATTCCAAACAGGGTCCCAAACGCAAATGTTGGAGAAACAGTGATCAAGTCTTGCATAAATGCTACTGACAAAATCCAGCTAGTGTTCACCTGTTGTCAGTCGAGGATACTTGGAAGACAGCAGAATCAAGCTCCATGTTGCTAGCAACTTTCCTGTCCATTTTGCTAATACAAACGAGAATAGATGCCACTTTCAAATCATCCAAACAGTCAGTTCCTTAACTACTTCAACGCCCTGCAAACAACATGAAGGACAGATAGATAAACTTCAGGAAGCTGCACAAGGTTAATTACAAATGCTAAGCGACAGATGGTGACCCTATCAGAACGTATAACCATATATGCTCCAAGCATCAGATCTGTACGAGTCATTTTCTACATCAAGGTAAGGAATAAAGCAATCCAGAAGAGGAGATACTGAACTCAAAACCAATTCACACCTCAGCATCCTTCATCAGGATACCAAACCACACGCACAAATTAGTAAAACAACGATCAAATCGTCCAACGCATAAAGTTTAAGCAAATTCGAACTGCCTGTGGCTTATATCACGATGCTCGCAGTCCACGCCCTTAGGTCGACTCATGAGCACAGATTAGGCAACCAAATGCTACCAGAAAGAGTAAATAAAGGCTAAATTCTACCATAACTTCAGATCTTCCACCTGCCGTACCAAATCTAGGAATGGCCGCATTTGTGTAATCAATGACAAAACCCTCTCGGAAGGTATTCGGCACCACCGAAACTCCCAGATCCAAACCCCAAACCCAAACCAAGTAGTAACTAACAGAATGCAAAATCTAAAACCCAAAGCCCCCGAGATCCAGCCGCACCCCACGACCACCCGCGAGCTCGTAGCGGACAGGAATCGGATCCAGAGGCGACAGCGGCCGCTCGCCCGCCCACTCCAACGCTTTGAGCCGAAGCAAAGCCACCAGAAACCGTACCCAAACGCCCCGAAAAAAGGAAGCGAAGCCACCTGAAACCGAACCAAAACGCCCCCAGAAAAAACGACAGAGAAATCGCAGCAGGCGAGTCCCTCACCAGATAGAGCGCTAGCGCTAGCAGCTTCCCGCATCCGGCCTGGCGCCGCCGCAGGTCATATCTCGAATTCGAAATGCTAATCGGGAATTGCCCGGTGCCTTTTTTCTGGGGGGAGCTGCAGCGCAGCAGCGGGGAGTGATGGGCTGAGATGGACGCGAGGAAAAGGGACAAGTGGGGAAGCAGCGTTTAAATGGCGGAGGAGTGGGGTGGGGAACTGGCACTGCGGTTTGAGGGTATTTACTGTCGTGCCACTGGTGTGGTGTGGTGTTTCGTGTGCTCGTGCTCCGGTGCGCCTGGGGTCCCGTCCTCCCGTCGGTCGGTGGGGGGCGTTCAGTGCGGCACATGGACCAGAGTGCCCTTAGAGTTTTGATGGGAGCATCTACTATGGTTCTGAGTGCCTTTAGAGTTTTGATGGGAGCATCTACTATGGTTCTATATTGAGTAGTTTTCCATCAGTGCTTTAAAATCATGTTAAAAATCAGTGCTTAAAAATCAATCCCCAGTGACAAAAACATGTATAGGCGCTTGAGTGTTTTCCAGCTTCGCTTGCCAATATCACAACCTACCGTCGATAATCACCAATTATCCGTCAAACTCCCTATCCACGACGAATCGAGGCTTGCCATTGTAGATCGAGCCCCGATTGTCATTGATCGAGCCTAGTCATTGTGGATCGAGTCACGCCCTCTCCTTTGGGTGAGAAGCGGCGATGGAGGAGGAGTGGAGATGTGTAGAAATGAGAACGGTAGAGGAGGTTGAGATCAAGAGACTGATATGAGTAAATGGAGGGAGAAGTGCTCACATGGTTGAACTCATGTTGCCCCATGATGCACGGGATCGTTTCCTTTGTCCTCTCGGATGGTAGTAGAGGAGACATAGGAGGCTCCAAAGAGGGGAGGATGGAAAAAGCGGCTCGAGGTGAAGCAAAGAGGGGGAGCTTAGAGAAGCAGAGAAGGAGCATGAGCAACGATTGAGATAATGTCGGTGGGAGAAAAAGAAACATAATAGAGAGGAGAAAATAAAAGAGAATGATTGTGTCAAACGAGAAATGGACTCCACATATCGAGAAAATTTTGAGAGTGAGTTTTTGTCATTATATGAGAGATGGAACACGCGAGACCTCCAATTCTCCTAGAATTTGTAGCTTTTCCACACACAAAAAAAAACTAGTTTTGGGTCATGTTTTCCTCTACGAAATATAGGAGATGCACTTCATAAATAGTAGATTAGATCTGGCCAGTGCCTTGAAATTGAGTTAAATCAGCACATAACAAATCTAGAATTGAACCGTAAAGTCAAGTGAGCAACTTAGTGTGCACTTGTTCGTAAAAAATGTTATCAGTGCGCATAAAAGTCGAAAATGTTGAAAAATGTAGTTTTAAGTATTTGTTTATACTTTTTTTAGGGACATTAGTACTAATAATTAACTGTAGCTACTTCTACTCTCAGTAATTATTAGCGCAAGTTATTTTGTTCCACCTACTTAGTCATGAACCTGCTAGTGAAACTAATAGCTAGCAACTCTGAGTCTAATAGTTAGTTAGTGACTATAAGTTTTATTCATATTCACTAGTACTAATTTATAGTTCTCAGCTAGTATATATGCCATTGAGTCTAAAATATAACATGCAGCATTAATTAAATCTTGAGTAAAAGGAACAAGGAAAACAAAGTTGTTTATTCCATTCCGCTGGAGATTGACGAATGTTCTGGGCTTCTAGCACGACCACCGACCACGGGCGCGGTCCCGACCTGACCTCTCGGGTTGGTAAAGAGACCGTCCTGCCCTCCCTCTCTCCTCGCCATGATCGCATAATTCAAGGACCGGTAGACGGTAGTAGATGTACTGCCGCCGTCGCCTTCCGCGACGATACACGGCTACACGCCCGCCGGCCAACCAACAATCCTACGCGGCTACGCCGCAACAATACAACACGCTCTGCTCTGTCCACCGCTGGTTGCCAAAGCGGACCAGCAACCACCACGGTCGCGCTGCCTGTTGCCCACGTGGCGCTCGTAAACAGCACGGCCCTTTCAGCGCTCCCGCTCCATGTCTCCATCCCTCGCGCCCCATGTCTTGCCGCCCTGCATCTGCATGCCGCAAATGTGCCGGTCGTGCCGATGTGCGGGACGTGCGGTGCTGTGCTTATCTGTAGTTGATTGCCCTGGGCGGGCCCGCTGATCGTGTCTCTTTTGGGGCTTGGTTTGTGTAAAATTGTCATGGGACGACCGACTGCATGGACGACGACGTGTGCCTAATCTCGCGGCACGACGTCAACACCCCCGGCACGGCAATAATCACTGCTGAGGTGAGTGAGGGTCCATGTGGCGAGAGACGAGCTGTGAGTGACTGCAAGGTGTACAGTGCGCATCAACTCACCATCATTCGTCAAGGGCGTCGTGGCCACAGAGGTGTCCGAAGATGATGGAGGACGAGGGACGATGGGGCTGCGGCAACGGGAAAACTAACGCTCCATATGCTTCCGTTTTGAGTTCTAGCGACAGGGACAGGGAGCGTTCCCTGTTCGGCTGGCTGCTGGTGCTGGCCGGAACGGGATTCCGCTGCAACGGTGGAGTGGAGGAGCGGGGTCTGGTCAGGGATATCGCGGCCACGACAAGGAATGGTGGGGGCTGGAGCACGGACTGCCGGGACTGGGGAACTCGTGCGCTGCTGCGGTGCGCACGACCGGTCGACCGCACATGCCATGTTTCGCTAGCTTAGCTCTAGCTTGCTGCTCCCCATCTTTTGTTTACTCGCGTCGCGTCCACGGTGACGGGTTTTATTGGGAGGAGGAGACTGTTGCAGCGTCCGACCTCTCTTTACTTCGGGACCGGAGTATCTCAGACGAGAGCAACATGAGCAGCAATACATCTCGTTTGTTATTTATCCGTAGGACTTTGACATCATCATCGGAACGATAACGGTAATCACCAGTGAGATGCGTTCGGTGTGTCTCTTTGCTTGCTGACGCCTAATAATATGCTTCAGTAAAAAAAAGTGTTTTAGTATTCAACAGGAACCATAGCCGGCCTGTCCTGCTGCAGTAGGGTACTGCAACAATTTTGACGTTTGCGTCCATACCCGAAATTCATGGACATTGAAGACTTCCACTATGGTGATTGCCTCCAAATTCCAAGTTTTTTCACTCTCTCTCCGTCACATCAATTTTTAAACTCATGCATAGAGCATTAAATGTAGGTAAAAAAATAACTAATTACACAGTTTAGTTTGAAATCGCAAGATGAATCTTTGGAGCCTAGTTGATCCGCGATTGGACAAAATTTTTCAAATAAGACAAAAATTACTATTCATCAGGTTGAATTTTTTTTCAATAAACGAGGCCTATCATCAAGAAAACTGAAAAAGTCTTCCGGATCTGGAAGGCGTGAACACATTGAAGTCCGAATAACGTGTTCCATCAAGACAATGCGTTGTGAGCATCTTGCCCCTCTGGCTGTAACAAGGTCGAATACCTGAAGGCTGCACGAGGCACATGCATGTGATCGATGTGAAAAGAACTTATGACCTGCTTGGGCCGGCTTTTCAACCTATAGAACCCTCGCCGAGAAACAACAACCGCTCCTACAGCCGTAGGATTGCGAAAGATCTCAAAAGCAATTGGCCTACCTCATGTGCAGCCATGTGATGTGAGGAGATTGACAGAGGTGGTGCAGCCATGTGATGTGAGGAGATTGACAGAAGTGGTGAGAAAAAGGAAGCTACGTGCGCGAAACAGTACCCGGCATTGGGTGCCGTCGGCTTTTGTGATTGCTACCTGCTGGATTGTACTCTCTGCAAAGACGGCGGTGTATATTAGTCAGACTAATCCTGGATTCGGTGCACGGTGAGTAATTTACAGAGGAAAAGGTTTGCCTAGCGTCTGCACACACACTTTGACACTGCAGTCAGATCACTAGTAGCCAGTTTATTAGCTGGAGTCTACACTTTTATCCGGTTCTTGTTTAATCTGAAAGTTGTTCGTCGTGGCTTGAGTCAGGATATGGAGTGTCCTCTAAAAAAATGAGATAGCCTCGTAGGTAGCCCATGCCGTGCAAGCCGCGTCCATTCTTTTTATGCGTCATTAGGGCAGTCCCAACGTCTGATGGAGCTATCACGAAATTCAAGACTTATTTATTATCCTCCTATTTATCAGTATTTCTTGATGTGGCGCGTATTTACCTCAAAAATCGTGGACATAAGTCTAAATAAGGCTTTAGAGTCTTCGTTTTTTCTGCCTCTCTTCAATAAATATACCGCCACATCAAAGAAAACACAATAAATAGAAGAGTAATAAATAGTCTTGGACTCTGTGGTAGAGTCTGCATTGTGAATGCCCTTATTGTGCTCTCCTCACAATTAAGAACATATTGTACGTAATTCCCAGGCGACAAGGTTCAATTAGGTGTAATTAACGGAGGACGGCAGTACGGTGCACAGCCCGGCGGTACACACGTACGAAGTGAAGCAATTGATCATGTAGGGCGCCATGCACGGATCTGGTGATCGGCGTAACATTCCGCTGACGGCATGGCACGCTTGGATGTTGGATCGGCCACCGGCCACCAGGCCATTGGTTGCCCAATGCAAAGCAGCGCGCTTTTTTCTCTGAGAGCGATCTGTTTGTTGTGCAAGAAAAGAAGAAAGCCAAAAAGAGCGCTGCCGATGGAATCGTACTGTTTTGTTGCTCTGCTTCCACCGACAGGCGAGAGGGGCAGGCTTGGTGACGCGGCGTGCATTGCTCACCGCTGGCACTACATTCTCTTTTGGCCTTTGCTTGCGACAGCGGTCAATGGCCGATGGCTTGAGGTTAACGCACAAGGCTGTAGCTCAACGTATCACAAGACACAACTCACATGGACATGGTGACAGCTAGCTACGACTACTGTACGTAGGAAGGATAATGTCATGAGTGCTGATGTGCAGTACAGTAGTAGTGGTACGAGGAGAAGCAGTTCTTCAAGATCCGGTTCCACGTCACGAGAGTACTAGAGCCCTGCTTGGCTGCTTGCATAAGCTGTAGCCATTCTTTAAAAAAAAAAAATTGATAGTAGCAAGTTTTTAGTTAAACAAATATTTTCTTTTTTTTTAGAAAAGGGAATATAATAATATCTTAGCCACTGCATTGATCAATGCATATAGCTGTCGTTATTACAAAACCGAAAGAAAGGGTCTAGTGTATCTCAAATACAAAGTTTTGAGCCATATAACTAACAAAGGACTGAAAACTAGTACTAAAAAGCAATTTTATTGCTAAAGTTCCAGCCATGTGTAGCAAACACTTCCATTGTAGCTGTCTCAATGGTCTTACAACCCATCTTCATCAAATGGCGATCGTCCTCCTCCTTCTGCAGTAGAGATCAGAACCTAGTCCAATAGGCCCCCTAAAGATAGCCTGCAAGTAAGACGGTACTACAACCTTGCTAAAAATCACATCATTTCTAGTTAGCCAGATCACCCAACACAGAGCACTTGCACCCACAATGATCCGAGATTTCAGGTTTCTATTTATCCATTCTAACCAGCCTGTAAATATATTGTGTACACTGATTGGTGGTAATAAATTTAAGGAAACTTGAACAATTCCCCAAAACTTGAACAAATCTTTCCTTGGACCGAATTAATAAAAAATCGATATATCAAGTAAATATTATTAAATTAGTCATGAGATATATTTAAAATTATCTAGTTGATGTCTCATAAGCATATATATACTTTTTTATAAATGATTTAGTTAAATTCAGATAGTTTTGACTCAAGATAAAAGTATAATTGCATTCCTTTCCCACGGAGATAGTACTCCCTCCATATTTTTTTTTGTAAGACATAATTATTTTTTATTTAACTTCAATATTGGTTTTAGCCTTGCAGACAAAATATTCGGTGCAAACCACATCTTCGGTGCAAACGTGAAAATTCTTTGCAAAATCATACTTATAAGTTTTCAAAAAAAATTAAAAGTATGCACACCGATAGTGCATCCATAGTTGTACTGGTCATACATAGTTGTTAGGGGCGGTAAGCCTGATTATGGCTAATAATCATGCATACGGATGGTAGTTGTTGGATTCATGAGTCTAGGCCATGGTCAATCAAGTGTACGTGGGATGGGGCCATGAGAGACAACACGGCCAACTACACGCGACATTCAGCGGATAGTCAATACACCATGATGGTATTTCGTACGTCTGGGTTAAAACCTTGCACGCCTAATAAGGGAAGAATATTCGTCTCAAAAAAATAAAGGAAGAATATATGACTGAGTATTGGCTATACTATAACTATTGGGTGGGTGTTGTTCAGATCCACAGGCTAAAATGGTTTATGTTTTGTCTATAATGCCATCTTTTTTATTTGTTATTGGTAGGACACCTGGGGATAAAGATAGGTGAGAGAGAACAAAACTTCATTTGTGCAATTTGTTAGTTTCATTTAGGTCTCCTTGATCCCCTCCGGCTATTCTTTTAGCAACTAACTGTTAGCTGGGTTGATCTAGATTGGACCTAATACAAGTATACAACTCATAAAAACAAAAATTCTTCTACCATTAATTCTGCCACTAATCTCAATGTATAGTTTCATTTTGTTGTGCCACAAACATAAACAAAACATTCTAAATGCTTCAAGAAAGATATACTTCAAATCTAAGTCCAAGATGCTGCAATTTATATAGATTTATACGTTATTTGTTAATTGTTAAAGCTAAAGTAGGATTTATATATTGAAAAAAATGTATCGATGCATTACCTCTCTTATGAAGTCAGCCATATGAATTCAAATAACTCCTTTATATACGTATCTTCTTTCCCTTCCCTTTTGCTCCCGTCCTTCTCGCAACTTCCTCTAATATGACCGGACATCCAATCTTTAGAAGGCCATTAGGTGTCAAAGTGTTAAGGAATTCTTCAGATTATCCACCGCACGGTCAAAGCTATGGTACACCATATCCCCGTGAAACGATCTATCATCCTTTTTTCTTTGCGCAGCTGTGTATTCCCGCAAAACCACGGGTCACTCTTTGCCCTCAAAATTCTATTACTACGCATACAAATTTGGAAATAGTATCCCAAATGATGTGCAAAAGATGGAGTTGTAAGGGCAACACAGTGATTCATGGCATGCGAATGCCGCTCCTCATATACATCAGTTTCATATTGACCATTGAATTCTACTACAAGCTGCATCTATAGATCAATTAACCGAGGGTAAAGGTTCGACTAGTGGTGGCAGTTGCAGCCCGGCCGGGACGCGTAGGCGATAAGGGAGCAGCGGTCGTGCGTGTCGCTCACCTGCACGTGGGACCGGCCAGCGTAATCCTATGCTAGCTAGTGAGACCGCCTATACAGTGGACCGTCGTAGTGCTGCTGGACAGCATATAGCGAGTGCATGACAGTCGACAGATCGATGACAAGTCACAGGCCGGTGCTGGCGTGGCTGGGTATGGCCTCATCCTCATGGGTGCGCGGCCGATTACTCGCGTGCAAGTGAAGGTTGCAGCTTGCACGCATCAGCGAATCGATAGGTTTCTAAATCGTATATCGTGACGCAAACACTTCTAAACGAGCCTACAATAAAAGTGATGATGATTCTGAGTCCGAGGGCGGCCGGGCGTAGTGATGAACTCCAGTACTCCACCAACACTTACACTGACATGAATGCGTATCAACAAGCAAGAGGCTTCACGGCTTCGCGCATGTACGTGACTCATCATTCAGTCAGTCTCGTTTTCCTTCGCCGCCGAGAAATCCGAGGTGGATGACTGGATGAGCAAGCAAGCGCTAACGACACAGTCGCATGCAGACAGACACGCGGTGAGCGCTTTGTTAGTTTAAACAGTCTTGTTCCGATCCTCCGTTGCGTATCGAATTTGCCAAGAAACGAAGATGACCGCGTTGTCGACGAGCGAATTAAAGAGCATGGGTAGTTCAGGCCATGACCATGACCACATCTAGATTTGCTGATTTGGTGTGGCGGCGAGACGCGAGAGGTCAAAGCCTGAAAGCCATAGTGTGGCCACCTAATAACAGGCTTACAGGTTGAGGTTGGGTGACAGCACGGACAAGCGAGAGTGACATCAAAGATCACGATTCATCATTCCTGATGCCTCCACCTGAATGCTGAGTCATTACATGGGAAAACAAGTGCCGACATGCAGGGACGTTCGCTGATCGTGGCCACGCTGCTTGCCCGGGACGCACACTGTGCTGTGCACAGTGCACACCGACTCTGCACAGGCACAGCATTGCACAAACGAAACTAAAACGTGTTCATGGGCCACGGATGTGGTCCAAATGGCCACATGGACCGCGAGGATAGGAAGACTTTTTGGCGGCCCGAACAGCTGGTCCAAGTCCTTGTTTCGGCCCATCACAATTTACCTCCGTCTTCGCTATACCACGCTGCTGCGCTCTCACTCGACTGCTAGGTGGGCCCGCCCACCCCACTCCCTCTGGAGAGATAAGGCTCTCCGCTTCCGGCCTCCCGCCTCCCCAGTCCCCACCCTCCTATCCTCTCCGGCACGAGCCGTTCAGTTCAGTTCACCGACACTGCGACTACACCGGCGGCGCCGCGCCCCAACGCCGAGCCAATGGTGGCTCCCGCGACACTCGCCCTCCGCCCCAGCGCGGCCCGCGCGCCGCCTCGTGCGGCGGCGCTGCCCCGCTCCCGGGCCAGCTGGTTCGCGCCGGCCACCCGCACCACCTCCCCTTCCGTCGCCGCCTCCCACTCCCACCCGCCGCGGCGCTTCAGTGGCGTCCGCCGCGCCGTGGCCGTCGACGCCGACCAGCAGGCCTCTCCCGAGCCGCCTCCAGAGCAGGTACGATTGTTCAGTTCCCTCCTGTCGCGTTACCCGGCCCGTCGCGCGCGCGCGCTCGTAGAGTTCAGTTTTGATTTCCGCGGCGCTCCCAGGAGAAGAAGCAGCCCAAGACGTACCACTTCCTGGTGGCCAACGCCAAGTTCATGCTGGACGAGGAGGAGCACTTCCAGGAGCAGCTCGCCGAGAAGCTCCGGAACTACGGCGAGCGCGACAAGGAGCAGGACTTCTGGCTCGTCGTGGAGCCCAAGTTCCTGGACAGGTTCCCCAGCATCACCAAGCGCCTCAAGCGCCCCGCCGTCGCGCTCGTCTCCACCGACGGCAACTGGATCACGTGAGTGTCTATGCATCGCAGCGCGCACTGTTTAAATTCTACTCCAATGCCTGCCCGTATGGCCGTATATTGCCTCATAGTTGTTCCAAACCAGCCATCGCTTCATTATTGCGCCGCTACTGTCACGCATCACAAAGGGCGGACAAATCAAATTCAAAATGCTTCTGGTAGCACTTCAGATTGTAATTTGTCCCAAAAGCAGGCAGCGTCCTCATATGCCCAGCATTGGCTTTGTGGACCTTGCCATGTCTTTTCTGTCGACAGTCAATGATGCTCACTTGAAATATGGGTATACTTACAGCATTACACTTTAGTAATCTCGCAACATAGTCCCTTCATTCCTTTCTGCTCTGTTCCAGATAGTTCACGCTAACTTTATGCTAAGTCAAACTTTTGTGACTTTGATCAAGTTCATTAAAAAAAAAATCTCTAGAACATCAAATTCTCCATGAAATAGGTTCCGATGGTGCATGTATTTGAACTTGTAGATGTTAATATATTTTTCTAAACTTTTGGTCAAGTTAGGGGTCTTGAGACAAAGAGAACTATAATTTGAAACAGGTTGAGGAGTTACCTTTAATCCACTAACATAAGTGACCTTTGAATGTTCTGGTCCAATACTGTGAGGTGAAAAAGATGGACGCTGATACAGTTCATTCAGGTTCAAGTATTTGCTTCTAAGAAGAGCTCAGATTTAAATATAGCGGAGCCAGAATTTGAAACTTGGGTATTCCTACTTCCAACAAACAAACAACAACTATTTTCGCACTGCAATGAGTAAAAATACTACAAAATATAACATAGCCACACCGAGAGGCCGTTGTTTACTTTTGGACTGCAACGAGTGAAGATACTACAAAATATGATATTATACATGTACATATATAAGTATATACATATATATACATAAAAGGGTACCAAAATAGTTGGGTATTCCCAGGAATGCGGGGAATACCCTCTGGATCCGCCCAGTTACTGGTTAGGTCTGTCCACTTTTCAATGGTGAAACTGTAAAATTGAAAATTGAAAAATGGCTAGAATACCATGTTCAAAGGTTCACTCTAATATTTTGCATGACGAGATATTACCTGTATCCAGTCAAGCCAAACCCTAAATTAATAACTTCTTTCTGTAGTTGTGTTTGATGTTTCTTTTACTTTGAACTATTCCTGCATTCTATCTCACCTATTCCTGTTGTTGAATCCTTTGATTGTGCCATGTCCTGAATTCTTGATAATATTGGATAGTAGTACCTAAGGGGGTGCCTCTTTACTTTTTTTTTCCCCTTTAACAAACTTTTATTCCATCTAAAACTTGGGTTGTTTCCGTTTTGTCCCATGTCAAACTTTTTAAATTTTGAGAAAAAGGTGTCCAAAAATGCATTAGATGTCTACAACATCAAATTAGTTTCATTAAATCCTCCATCAAATATCTCTTGGTAGTGCATTTATTTGGTACTGTAGATGTTGATATATTTTCTATAAATTTGATCAAAGTTAGAGAAACTTGACTTATGACAAAACTAAAATGGCCTACATTATGGAATGTAGGCTTTCATGATGCACCATAGTGGTTGCTGAAAGTGAGTGAAAGTAAACATAGCCATACTTGGGACCTAGAACACTGCTAAGAGTATTATATCTGTGAGCTTATCTGCGTCCCAAATGATGACATTCACCACCACCATCTTTGACCCTGCTGCTATCAATATGAGTAGTCATAGATAAATGATAATTCATAAGCTAAAGACCTACTGAGTTGATCAGCGGCAGGTTATCTTTAAGTCAACGGTCTATTTCTGTCCACTTTTTTTTTAGCCTGTTGCAATACTGAAGCCTTAATGTTCTTCTTTTTTCTCTTTTAATTTGTTTCCAGATTCATGAAGTTAAGGCTAGACAGGGTCTTACAAGACCAGTTCGACGCAGAATCAGTTGAAGAGGCATTGGCTTCTAGCCCTGTTGATTTGAAATTTGAGAAGCCTGAGAAATGGACAGCTCCATACCCTAAATATGAGTTTGGATGGTGGGAACCCTTCTTGCCTCCAAAGTCCAGCAATGGCACGGCTTAGAGATAAGCAGCAATCCGTACGAGGCATGTAAGATTACTCCCATGTAAGTGATGAATGTAATTTTAATTTTGATGATGAGGATGTAGTACTTGAGGTTGTACGAGTACAGATAGTTGAATTGAATTAGTTGCAGAGGTTTGGTAATACCAAATATTCAGGGGTTTTGTTTGAGAAAATTATGGTTCTGTTGTGGGCTTGTGGCTGGTGGCAATCTTTTCATGATGGATGCACATTTCGGTAGGCACTACCCACTTGCTCAGTCTACCAGGCCAAAACAAAGACCTCTGTGTCACAAACAAGTAATCCTTATACCAGGCCAAAACAATGACCTCTATGCCACAAACAAGTAATCCTTATTCATACAGTTTCCTGTTCTGAAATGAAATAGGGATCTAAACAATTGCACAATGTCAATCATAACAGGAAGGACCGAATGACTAATCTCAACGGTTATACAATTGTTTCTACCCATAACGTCAACTACTGATAGTCATGCGTCAAATGAAATCCAACAGATCCAGAAATCCTTTGCCACTTTTGTCAGTTTTAGCTCACCATGGAATTGGGCTCCGGCACGCTTTGAAACTACCAAATAGTTGTATAGATATACTACAGGAACACTGATTGTATTATATGAAGCTCGTTGTGCCAAGGAACACTGATCATAACAATTTTGTTGATAGATAAACTGGATGTCTCGTGCTCAGAAAGCTTGATTATTAAGAGCAAGGGAGACACTACGTACAGAAGCACAATATCTACAGTTCTACACTAGTGGGGGCAGAACCACTAAAGTTAGAACTTAGAACACACTGAAATCACAAGTCATCACCTGCATTCTGACGACAGTAGGACACTGGACACATAACATCACTATTTCCCAAGCTACGAAACTAACACAACTCTTAGTACTTTTTAAACTTAGCACCAGTTACTGATTTGTGATCACCCCTCCTCTAGTCTTTAGATGCTCCAGAACCTGCAATAAGAGGGCAAATTGAATAATCAATGTCTGCAGATTCACGCCAAATTTTAACCCAAACAAAGTTCAAACTAACTCAAAAGAAAGTGATATGCAACTTTATGAAGTGCTGCACATCATGCGATGATGCAAGCATGTGAGGTGAGTTTGTTTGAGGATTTAGTTAGGCTTTCAATTAAGAAACACTCTTGATTGGTTGGTCAGCTCTCAACTGGTGTAGCAGTCTTGAAGTGGGTTTCTTTGAATATTCGGTTAGTTTGCTGTCGGTGTACAAAAGAATTGCTTGGTTAGTGTAGCAATCTTCACGTGCTTAGTGGGTAGCCATGGGGGGAGTCAATGGAGACACTGCCCATGTGAAGCTGCTATCACTCCATTTTTGCGCTGCATGTGGGTGTACTGTGTACAGGGGACTGTGTGGGTAATGCTTGTATGTCAAATGATGAACATATAAAGAACTCTAAAGAGCTGTTAGCCTTGTAATGAGTTGTGTTTTTCAATTGTTAACTACTAATAGCTTAGATTAATAGGTAAAGAATCATCAACCATGTCATGGAAATAGCTGTACATGTTTTTAGGACTGGGGAAAGTCATCTTTGCTGTTGTGGACATAGACATTTTAATCCTAGACTTGCTCAGTAAACAAAGTTTTTTTTTTTTTTTTTTTTTTTTTTTTTTTGCAAATTGATTTACATAAACACTGACGAATGGAGGAACGAGAAGGGGTAAAGTATATAAAAAAAGGAACACAATTTTGAAATGGCAAAACTCCTTTGCTTACTAAAAAGAACCTTTTCAAATGACGCAAGTGAATATGTAAACTGAGTTGATTGGAAGAGGCATAGGTGACCCAAGGCACCAAGAAAGTTTGAATAGAGGAAAGATAACTAGCTTGGAGGGAAGTTGGTCAAGGTCAACGTTCTTCTTACATGTAAATAAAGAGTACTCGTAAATAAAATGTATAATTAAACAAGGAGTATACAAAAGAAACTAAAGAAAACAATGTCTGTGCGTGGGTCTCCAAATTCTGAAGACTACAAGAAGAGTCAGAGATCAAAGCCAAGAACAGGAAGAATCCACTGCGCGATCAAGAGCAGGAAGAAGCGCATTCTAAGGTGCCTAGATAGATACATACATGAAACCACGCAGTAGAGGGGGTGGCAACGCGCTCTGCAGCTAAGCGCCCCACACGGTGATCCCCTGCATCATGTTCTTGAATTCGCCGAAGTCGACGCGGCCGTCGCAGTTGCGGTCGACGTTGCAGATCATCTCCTGCACGGTGGCCAGGTTCCGAGCCTCGGGCAGGCCGAGCTTCTTGAGCACGGCCTGCAGCTCGGCGGCCGAGATGAAGCCGTCGCCGTCCTCGTCGAACACCCGGAACGCTTCCTTCATGTCCCCCTCGTCGTCCACCTCCTCCTCGGGCACCGCCTCAGGGATGGGGCCGAACAGCGCATCCCCGAGCGCGCGGTGGAGGGACTCGAAGTCCTCGAAGCGCAGCCCCGCGGCGCCGGCCGGGATGTACCCGCCCACCGCGGCCTCCAGGCCGGAGCGGTCGGCGCCGAGGCCGAGCGCGTCGAGCGCCGACGCCATCTCGTCGAGGGTGATCTCGCCGTCTCCGTTGCGGTCGAAGAGGTCGAACACGCGGCGCAGGCGCAGCGCGTTGAGGCTGCCGTTCCGGAGGCGGAACGACGGCGAGGGCTTCTTGGACAGCGTCGGCTTGGCGATCGCGGGAGCGAGAGCAGAAGCAGGAGCAGGAGCAGGAACGGCGGCGCTCTCCATCGTCGCGTGAACTTGCGGCGTTCCTCCTCTTCTTTTCTTCGTGGTTTTGTGGGCGCGCGTGAGGATTCGAGGGCTGTGCGGGGGCTGATTGTGAGTGTCGCTGGCAAGGGATTGCGGATTGCGGGGATTTTATAGAGGCCGAAAAAACGCGGCGGGGACAAGCCCGGGGCATCTCTTCTTTGTTTGGGGTAGGGCCCACACCTCTTTGTTGTGGAACGGATGGATTAGGTCCATTAAGTTTTATCATATCGACGACATCGTTCGGCCATACGGGCTCATATTATCATACCTATGTCACTGTGTCAGCCTCGCAGTTAGTGTCTACGAAGTGTCATGTGAATTTTTTTTCACTTACAAAATTTGAGAAAAGTTGGACTACATTATTAGCCTTGCATTAGGAATTGTTGGTTTGGATAAGCATGGATTAATCCCGGTCCCTTGGTTCTAACTCCGTCGACTTTTGTTATACTTACCCTACGTTGTTCGAGCGAGACCAGGAATTTGGATGCATCTGCGTTACTGGCCGGGCTGGGAGTCCTTGTTCCGTCAACTGTGTCATTCTCTTCTCTAATGGTTGATTGGTGCGATTCTTCCAATCCTACTGTCCGTTGGCCACCGGTCACCGCCCTCCCCATGTGTCTCCAATTATCACGCCCTCGAAGCTCTCTTCCAACGGAATAATCAAAGGCCAGTTGGAGCACCGACGACTACGCGGGCACGCGGCTCCCATCGCTGCGTTGCTTCCCGGATTGCAGTAAACTATACTGAGCACGCCGGAGCTCTGGGATCCGGATCGGCGGGAAAACGTGTGCCGGGATTCACTAGTGCTGAACACGACGCATCGCCTCGACGTGCCCGTGATTCAGAGCCTCGTCTCGTCTTATCACATCAGAGAGCCCATATTGGCAAATTAACAAGACCCATTTTCGTTCACGCATGCATGCAGCTGTCTGTCTGCCTGAGCAAGGAAAAACCATCATGACCGAGCGCGCCTGGCCTCGCTGCCCTCTCCCTAGCTAGCGCACCGCGTACTTGGTACTCCCGTGTCCATTGTCCTGTCGACTTCGCCGCGGCGCGTCCTCCACCTTTCCTTTGTGGTTGCGCACTATAGTGGGCTCGTCTCGCCATCTAGATAGCCAACGACAAGTCCGAGGCTCGTTTTCTAGATCGCCAATCAGAGCGAAGCCGAGCCGACGACCAGGGCGAGGTGCTTTGCTGACGATTTCAGCTGCCGAAACGTCACCAAGTCGCGAATCATAACGGCGACATGGAGTTTGAGTTTGACGCGCGCGCGCGCCGATCCATCGCTAGTCGTGACGTCTGGAAAAAGGGGGAAATTAGCATCAGATGCGCGATCGATGCGGAGGTCAATCTTAGAAAGAGGCCACGCTGGTTGTTGGCTTGTTGCGAAGGCGCTCCGACGCTCCCGTGTGTCTCCGCGCGCGGCCTCCGATCGCGTGCTGTGGCCTGTGGCAGTAGCAAACGCGGGTCGGCGAGCGTGAGGCCACATGTACGCCCTGCCCGCCGGCGCCAGGGCCGGCTGCCTACCCCGTTCATATTCTGACCAGATCGGCAGAGCGCGCGAGGGCCGGCGCCGGCGGGTTCGTGCAGTGCTCACCAGTCACCAAGGCGGCTGCTTCTCTCGCCGTCGGTTGGCTGCTACTCCTACTTGGTCCAAGTCGTCCTGTGCCGCTGTGCGGACATGTGCGTTATGCTTTCCAACTACGTCGACCACGACGCCAGGGAACCAAATTTAGTATCACAAGCTAAGCCCATCCCTCCCACATATCGGGTGCACTGGCGCGCAGCAGTTGATCAATTCATGGCTGGCTGCACGCCTACTCTGCCTGCCTGCACGTTATACCACAGCAGCATTTGGCGCCCAGCCGCCCAATTAGTTCAACTTCTGATCCGGACAGGCCGGCAAAACTCTCCGATCTCTTCAGAGCTGACGAGACCGCACACGCAGACCCGCGCGAATTGTTGACGACCTATGGGGCCTTGTGTGTGTGGTTTTGGTTCTCCGCGACATGGCACCAGGGTCCATCTCTCACAATCTCACAAGTAAACGTACCATTCGCGCGTGTAGCAGCCGTGGGCAGGACGCCAGTGGGCAGTACGTGGGGGAGGCACCGGCGCACCGCGATTGGCCACAGACAAAGGCCGTGCGCGCGGGACCGGGCGGCGCCGCGGCGGGCGCGCGGATTTGACTACGAGCGCGTTGCCGCGGTCTCCGCCTCCGTCGCCGTCGCCGTCGCGCGTGCCTATTGTATCACCTAACGCCCGCCAAGTGGGCCGCGTACATTATGTGAGGACGCGCGCCGCGAGGACGTGCGTACTGTACGTGACGACGGCGCCTGCGTCGTTAAGCACCGCGGGATCGACGCGGTTCGCACGCTGCTTTCGTTGCGTGTTCCGGAATGGAATACGGATCCGCCCGCGTGGATGATGATTCGCCGTCGTCGTTCGCTGTGGTAGCTCGGTTTCCCGCGTTAACAATCGCTCCCCTCGCTGTCGCCGTGCACCACCTAAACTCAATTTCTCGACTCCGAAGTGTGTGGCATTCCGGAATAACCCGCAGACGTTTTCCTACGTGCAAAGGTGTAGCAAAAGTGGATCCCCTGAATGGCTGAATCTAAACCTCCGGCGCCGCCAGACAGCAGCCAGCAGCCGGCAGGTATAGCGCACGAAAGGACTTTTAAAGAGTTTAGATCAATTGAAGAGGTTTTTCTGGATGGTATCGAGTTGACTTTTGAAGATGCTCTTTTTTTTTTTCGAGTGATTTTTTTCTTCAAGAATTATACAGTACAACGTACGTAGACACGTTGATAGCAAAATTCATGTTTCACCTATAAGCTCAATAATTCAGAGTGTTCATAAAGTAGGATGTGTATTTTGTATTCAGAGTAAAGCCAATGAGATTTGGGTCCCATGCATTTTTTGTGAAAAAAATTCTTCAGCAGTTTTGTTTTTAAATTAGTTCTCTAAATATAGCCACCATCTATTCCCATTCTATAAGTGCCCATATGACGCAGAGAAGGTGTGGGAGGATGACAATATAAAAATAATAATTTTTATTTAAATTGTTTTCTAAATTATTATGTTTTACCCAAACAAAGATTCTTTTTCATTGTAAAAAGCGCACAACAATGTTTAAGGTTTAGTGAATGGCACCATCGCCTTACATCTCAACCTCAAGGCTCAACATAGAGTAAACAGGAAAATGAACTGAAGGCAACTCATGATCCGCTCCTTCCCGGCTCGCATTACTGCTCCCACTCGCAGCGTTGAAGGCCGAAGGATGAAGATCCAATAGTTCCCCAAACAAAGATTCTTGAAGGATGGGTCTAAGTTTTCCCAAAGGATGAGTATTGCCAAATTAATAAATTATTACTTGAACACGCAAAACTAATAAACTATAGTTATCTCACAATATGCACCCACATATTTCAGTGTTTTCTAAAGTTGGGACGGTGGATTTGTTTTTGCATTCATCCTACCTATACTACAGTAAATTGCTACTACAGCTGAGGTTTTTTCGAAAGCTTACGATGCATGAGCTTCATTAAAAGAAGTGGGAATAAAGTTACACTATTTGATTAGATAAGCGAAGCTTAGAGGGTCATACTAAGCCAGAAAATTATTGTGGGAACGCGCACGGCATGGCCTCGTCCATTCCTTCCAACCTCGCCATGGTCAGCGGTTGCAAGCCCATATTGCTTGTGACCGGCGGACCCTTGAATGGACTGGAATTGGTGATATTCTGCGCTACGGGCTACGGACCAGTCATGCTAATAGTGGACCGATTTGGTTTCCATTGCATCTGTGGAGGTGGGCTCACTTGAACCATGATTGGATTGGGCTGGGTAACACAATCTAGTGGATATAGCCCGGATCGGGTTCGACGTTAGCGAACCTGACGCCGTGACGCGTGATGCTTCGAAGTTGAGGAACGAAAACCCCACCGTGAAGAAACGGCGGTGCCGTCGCCCTTCCTTTCCTTCGTCGCTCTCTCTTTCTCGGCGACCGCTGCCGCCGCCCTCCTCCGGTGCTCAGGTCTCCATCGGGCTCCCCGCCAGATTTTCTTTCCGCTCTCCGCCGGCGACGAACACCACCAGGTACGCCCACCCCTTCTCTTTTCTTCCTACTGCGCGGAACCGAGCACCCAAACCCTAACTCACGCTATATGTATTCGGATCTGATCTAATTACATGACGTATTATGCACACTACTACCTTCGATTTTTTGTTTGCAAAAATATCGGGTGTACGAATAATTGATTAGTTATTTCTCATTGTGAACCATGTAGTTTACTTTGAAATTTATTGGTATATATATCACCTCAATTGCAATGTCAAGCCTGGTCTGTGCGCTGTGTGGAAGCCTATATTTGCCAGTATATCTTCCTGCCTGGTCATCTGTATATTTCAGGACGCTGTTGCCTTTTGCTATACTGTTATATCTTGGTGGTTTGCAGAGGTAATAATTCGTAAGAAGGAACATCATATGAACTAACTGAGCTGTAATCTGCAGGAATGGGCCTGTGGACGTTGCTGGAGGGTTTTTTGCTCCTTGCAAATGCGTTGGCTATATTGAATGAAGACCGCTTTCTCGCTCCCAGGGGGTGGAGCATGTCTGAAGTATCAGGAAATGGGCAAACAAAGTCGTTGAAGGGCCAGATCGTGGGGCTTATCTATGCTACACAATTTCTGAGGATGCCCTTAATAGCACTCAATGTTCTGATCATTGTTGTGAAACTGGTGTCTGGCTGAGGCTCATTGTCTGGTTTTCGCTGTTGTGTTGGATTGGTATCTGTTCCAGCATTATGTAAAAGTTAGTTATACACAAAATTGCTGGAGATATGTTCATTTTGACTCTAACGTGAATTCCTGTTATTTCTTCTGGTAAATTGATTCTAGTCAGAAAATGGTTGTAAACATTTACACTATCAAAGCAATGTGTGATGCTGTTATCAATTTGTTCGAAATATTTCTTATGCAGTTTGTGGGGGCATCTTTGCTCGGTTTTATTTCTGAATTGCTAGCACATATGTTGCTTATTACTAGTGTATTTTATGGTTGCTTCCTCACCATTGTAGTGCTCAGTATTATTTGATGGTCGAATACTGCTTAGTGCTAGCTAGAGGCATTTGTCTCCTAGCCCAGGTTGAGTGATGATGCAAACCAACCTTTTGGCTATTCATCCTTGTATGCACTGTACCATATATCTACCAGTTGCTGATCCTTTTGTTTGGAAACTATTCTGGGTCAAATCTGGTGTTAATCCATATCCAGTCCCTTCAATATTCAGAAATTCTGGCAATACCTTTCGATACTACATATGGCGATCAAGTGGAAGAAAAGAGCGATGATTGGTTCTCCCATTTCTGTTGCAATTTGATGAGAGGTTTGATTTATGTTCATATGTCAGGTATGCAGCATCATACAGACATCAAATATCTGCAGTGGCGTCAATTCAATAGCTGTATAGTTTTCCCATACAATATTGACATAAATGATTGGCTAATTTGGCACCATTTATCTATTATCTTATTATGATCATGTACATTGGAAAATATCATACATAGATAGTATGAGTTGTCTCTGTACAAATTGTCCCCTCTCCTCAGGGGAAGCTGCATTAATCATAGCACAGGTTTCTTTACATCACATTGTATGATGACTAATATTAACGTGCTTGAATTGCAGTGCATCTCTTAGTATAGACACTTTGCACTTGTTAAGGTGAGGTCCACACCAAGCTCTGGCTCCACAATGAGTTTCAGTGTTGGAGAATGCTGGTAGTGCGGTGAGAGCTTCAAAACAAACTTGGAGACAATGAGAGAGATGAGGATCTTGAGCTCAGCCATAGCAAATCCCTGCCCTAGGCAGGTTCGGGCCCCAGCACCAAATGGCAAGTATGAATGTAGCTGGGGTCGAACATCAGAGAAGCGCTCTGGGTTGAACTCTTTCACATCAGGGCCCCATAGCTCGGGGTCAAGATGCATTGTGGAGACAGGGATGTAGATGTTGACACCTTTTGGTATATGTATGCCACCGAGCTTCAGTTCCTGGAGGGCCTGCCTTGATACAAAGGCACCTGCTGGGTACAACCTCATGGTTTCCTGGATCACCATTGTCAACTAAATTGGCAAACAAACAGGAAGTTAGTGGTCTGTTCTAACAAAATTCAGGCCGCGCTTCTTACAAGTATTATGAGATGGTAACTGGATAAGTGCTTACATTTTTCATCTTCCGAAGTGATTGTGAGTCTACTGGCCGGCCTCTGCAGACTTCATGCACCTCTGCTCGTACTCGATCCTGCCATTCTGGGTGCAGTCCAAGGAGCATTAGACACCAAGCAGCTGTAACTGCTGTGCTCTCATGTCCTGCAAAATATATGCTCTTGCAGTTATCCACTATAAAGTTCTCTGCTTCAGCAATGCCCACCCTACTGGTGCTTGCGCTGTGAAGAATTGCACCCAGTAAGTTCCTGTCTTCTCCACTTTCCTTTACGATTTCAAGAATTAGTTTGCGGACTTGTTTGTGAAGCTCCCATGCCTTCTTATTCCTCATTGAAGGAAAGAACCTACAAGCATTTAAAACTTTAATTTTACAATTTATAGGTCTGTTCAATCGATGTATTGCCTCGGATCAATAATAGTTTTTTGTGTTCATTCACAAAACCATATATGTACTAGTGATATATGAGTAGTTTGTTTACCCCCTAACCTTAGGCCAGTCATTTCAGCTAGCACATTTGGCTTGGACACAGCCTGCTGGAGTTCTCTGATCTTCGTAAAGATTTGCTTTCCTTTGATATAGCTGCTTCCAAAGCATGTTCTAGAGATCACATCTGCAGAGTAAGCCCTAATGTCATCGTCGATCTTAATGTCAGTGATCCCACCGTTTCTATCAACTCTCTCTTCCCACGACTTCAGCAGTGGTTGCGCAGAATCGACCATCAGATCCACCATGCCCTGTGTATGAGTAAGAGTTACATTAACATGTCAAAATGCATGGCCGCTGCCTGCTGTTGTCAAACCTCTAAACTCTAATTTATTGACCAATGCCCACAGTAACAAAAAATGTTTCCTTTTACTCAAATAAATGTCCCCTTGGATCTAATAAACTGAATGACTGCATTGTAATCCCTCCATTCTAAATTGTAAGTCGTTCTAGCTTTTTTAGATACATAGTTTTTACTGCATATTTAAGCATGTGTATCATAGTAAAAATTATGGTGTCTAGAAAAACTAAAACAGCTTACAATTTGCAACAGAGGGAGTGAGGCAAAATGCAGAGTTCCTAAAAGTGGTCCTGACCCACATTATATAGATGGATCAGAATGTTGTAGTTTTGCTATTGGGAGTGGTCCTAGTTAGAATCTTTGTCACACGATATCTAGCTGGATAATGTTGCAGTTTTTCATGCCAGCTCTCACACTGAACTGTCATTCTGAATTATGTTTGCAAATAAGCAGCCACAAAGACCCACAGCTTAATTGCTGAGACCCACAGAGCACTAACAGCTTTCAATGCTCTTTCATCAATCTGAAACCTCTTATCTGCAGATGGCCTTTAAATCGATTTCTGCAATGTTTCTTTGAGAAAAAAAAAATGCCAGGATTTTCCAGCACAGCATCTGAAACATGATCTGGGCTTCCAGCATTTTTTTTTTGGATTTGTCATATCGGTCGCCTGGACGGTTTGCATAGCTTTGTTTACATAGTATGCACAATTTTATGGTACAACACGTTGAGATCACTACTGTATGTAGTACTTATTGTTGGGACAGTGATGTTCATGGCCTCGTACCTTGACTTTGTCCAGGAAGAACTCCGGGGCGATGATTTTCCTCTGGTGCAGCCAGGCCTCGCCGTTGGACTTGAGGATGCCCCCTCCGAAGAGCGGCTCGTGCGTTGCCTTGAGGTAGGAGCTCTTGCCGAGGTCCAGCGACACGCAGAGGTTGATGTCCCGGACCACGTCGGGCCGGCTCACGTGAAGGAATACGACGTTCCCCATGGAGTAAGTGAATATGGGACCTGCATTTCAATGAAACCGGACAACGACAAGTTAGCTCAGGCTCGTTACAAGCCTCGACGGACGGTCACTGGCTCGTTACAAGCCTCGACGGTCACTGCCCAGTTGATGAATTTTTTCGCGACCGGGACTTCACCGGCAGTTCACCCGTGTCCAGTTAATGAATGAACTGTCATGGTGTACTGTTGGTTAACAGAAATCGCGTATGGATCTTCTCGTGAAGTAGTAAATGGTTTCCAGCCACGGAAAATAAACACATTCCACGAGTCTTAGTCGTCAAAGTACAGATACTGTTCTATCACGAGGTAAGTTTCCCTATCCCTCATGCTTACGCGCGCACTTGCTTGACTATGACTGAACTTGCCATGCTCACGAGGCAAGCCATTCTTATCATGAGGTAAGTTTTCCCTATACTTCTAATCTTTCCGTGATATATGTCTTTAGAAAGACAGTGCTCATGGCACTTGGAGGGTGCAGGCGGTGGCCATTGGCTTGGCAGTTCCCGTCCACTCCCAAGATGGCAAGATATTCATCATGGAATAGTACAAAATACGAGTATCAGCGGGATCGCTCGCCGGGAAGCCGACACATAGCGGTGGGCACCCCACCCACTGTCGTCAGCTTTGCTCCCGCGCGAGCCCCGTCCCGACGCTCCACTCCATTTCCCCGTCCCGTCACGGCGGCGACTTTTCTTCCCGTCGGGAGGCGCGGGGAGCAGCCGGGGCGCACGCATGCCCGGAGTAGCCAACCCGCGCTCGGCAGGCAATCGAAGCGGACGGGCTGTGTCGTGCGCTGCCCGCGAGCGGCTGTTCCCATCTCGGCCCCGGCCGTTCCCATCAGGCCCCAAGTGGCCATCATCGGCCAAGCCCGCCTGGATGGATACAACAAGCACCGCCGGTGACCGCGCCCCCACGACGCGACGCGACCCCACTGCCCACCTGCGCGCGCGTGCGGCCCCACTGCCCACCTGCGCGCGCGTGCGGCCTCTGGCTCGAGCCCACGCGCGCGCCACGGTGCTCGCGCGCTCGGTCCTGTCGTCGGGGCGCGCGACGTTCACGTGCCGTGGATCGTGCCAACGATCCGCGTTTCTTTCAGCTCTGAACGACACCCGGCCGGCCAGCTCTGAACTACACGACGGTTGCTCCCAGGAACAGATGGAACTATGCGAGCGGCCTCATCAAACCGACGTGATATATACTGTTTGTTAGCTTCTGTGAGCCGTGCTGCGGGCGATACTTACACATTGGCTTAATTATACACGTAGGAGTATATACAATAACGATATAGTATATGGCATCATTTTCGTCTGTGATGCTGCAGTGACGTGACCGGCTGCAGCAGATTGTGCAAATATTTTTCGGATGGCCGCTCATTGGTATTACGTGTTTAGTTGTGAAGAGTGGAAACCAAGAGAATTGAAATCGTAATCCGAAAAGGAAAGACACAGAAAATACATTAGTTGAATGATGAAGGATCTGCATGCTACAATCAGGAGGAACAAGAGAAGCATGGGTGCATCTACTTGGCTAGCTCCCGGTTCCCAAGGCCCAGCCCGTGTCTTTTTGCATTGTGCCAAATAAACCTATACAGAATACAGAACATGATCTAAAACCGAATCATCGCCTCCTCAACCCCATCATCTCAGCTGCTTTATTTCTTTACGATTTGTTCGTTTCAGACCTTTGTACGTTTGTTACCTCGTTACGTCTCTCCATCCGTGCCGCGCTAGAGTCCAGCGCAGGGAGCTGCACATCGTGATGGCCGCTCACCTAATTTATCCTGCTGCTCAACAGTGAACAGCAACAGCAAAAGTAGCTTAAGCCGCGTGATCAGCACCACAATGATGGAATAATGGAGTTCTTTTGGGTACTTTGGTCCCGTTCAACCGGATGTGCACAAACCAACACCATCATTGCCGGGGTCCTTGAAAAGGATGGCACTCGGTGACACAAGAGAAAAGAAGTGTGTGGTGAGATTATTATTGTTGCTACATGGTCGCCGTATTCCTGTGGAGTGGCGGCCAGCAACTTAAATTAGATGGCTCAATTATTGGGCTAAACATGTACCAACACGCCCATCTGCTGCTATCTCACTGGTTGGTTTTTAACCAAAATTAGGGGGCTTGTTGGATTCCATAGCCAGGATGCTGCTTGCTATATAAGTATATACGTTATTTCCTACAAATAAAGGGGGTTCCATGGACCAACCATTTTAGTTTCTTTATTTTAATCACCTTATCATCTCCAGTGTCGTTTACTTGGTGGCTAGCTACGTACTAGTGATGACAGAACACATTCACTGATCAACTCAAGTAAAATAAAGGCTAGAACGAACAAACGTCAGTACTGACTCGCTGTTCTAGCTAGTCTCTGGTAATTACATCAGAGATATATTGCAGATCTGTTCCCATTCTGTTTCTTAAACTACTGATTAATTGGTTCATGATCTCCCTGCTCCTGGGAGCTAGCGGTGAAACATTTTAAGATGATTATTGACAGTGGCAGAACAAGAGAGCAAAGCAAGGAACACATATAGATGATAATAACACACTTCAAAATACAAAATTAGGCATGAAGATAGAAATAAAGCACCGCGCACATGCATGCCACGCACGCATGACGGCATGAGCAAACACCAAATGCAATATGAAAGCATATAGCAAACCATATATGATAGCAGGACGAAGACACGTACGTACCGTACTCTTTCCTCCATTTCTCGTAGTAGGGCAGCACGGCTGGCCGGTAGTCGTGCACGATGCTGCCGCCGCCGTCGCCACCGCTCCGGCGCGCTGACGCGCGCGCAGCCTTGGCAGCGGCAGCCGCCTCCCTCATGTCGGCGAGGTTGCCGTAAGGGAACGACGGCCGCGGGCCGCCGATCTTCTGGTCGTTGAACTTGGCGAGGACCCTCTGCGGCACGAGCCAGAGGGTGTGGTAGAGGTACACGGCGAGGCCGCACGCCCCGACGCAGCACAGGCTCAGCACCACCTTCGTCACAGCCATGGCCACCTCCTCCATTACCTTCGCTTTAATTTTTTCGCTCTCCGCGATCCCAGCCGGCGGCCCCCCTCTCTCTCTATGATGACCTGAGACTTGCACTTTTTTCTCACTCTAGCTTACTAGCTAGCTAGCTATGCATGAATGAACCATGAGAGTGCCAGGACCAGGTTGATGAAGGTGGTGCTGCCTGGCTGGTGGTATTAAAGAACAAAACTGCTTGTGGCCAGCTCGCGCAGCCAGAGCGTCCACGTCATCCGAAATTTTTTTGGCCGTCAGATCCTCGATCCAACGGTTCAGCTGCCTCCTCTACGTCATATATATATCATCTCCAACCCTAGCCCAAACCCTGCCCTCCCTCTCCCCCACGCCGCTAGCCTCCCTCTCCCTCCTCTCTCCTCTCGCGTGGCCGTGCGGCTGCGGCGGGGCGGCGAGGGCCCGGCGGCGCTTGCGCGCGGAAGGCCCTGCAGCGGCGTGAGGGTAGGAGGCCCATCCAGCGACCAGTTGGGTACGTGCGGCGGGCGAATGCATGGAATGGCGCGTGGCTGATGCGAGCGGCGGTCATGTGGGCGCTGCTACCTTTCACCCTCGCTCCCTCCCGACGGGACGGGACGGCGGGCGACGGCCCGGCCCCAGGCGCAGCGTCAGCCCCAGCATGGGCCCAGCTATGCGGCGCGGCCCTCCCACTCGTTGTCGCCGCCGTCCTCTTTGTCGTCAAATGCGGCGCCGAACCCGATGGCCGTTACCGCGCCCGGCCACCGCGGCCAGTCCCAGACTTTCCCATCTCTTTCCCTCTCTCCTTCCCTCTCCTCCACCGCGGGCATGCTTTGACAGTCCGGACTCCACGGCCACGACGCCGGCGCCCGGGGATGGCGCTCTACCCTTCCTCGCTAGCTAGGTTTCCCTCACGGCGCGCCCCGGCCCAGCCACGCGAGCGGCGGCGCTCTCGCTGCTTTGCTCCGCTGCCTTCGCCCGCACGCCGCAGTCGCCGGGACGCGCCTTCCCCTACGAGAGGCGAGGTAAGTGGGACGCCGCGTCCGTCCTGCTGCTGCTGCGCCTAGCTTAGCCAGCTCCTTTTGGCCGGAGTGGAGCCGCGAGAAGATGCGATTTCTAGGATCCATCGTCCCTCCCCGCTTTGCTTTTAGCTTGATTTTCGAGCGGCGGAAGCTCACCAGGAGCTTTTTTCGAATAGCTGCCGCACCACTTCTAGCTGTACCTCGCTAGCTTCCTTGCGTTGCTGCTTGATGTGTGCATCCATGTCGATCGATTAATTCAACCGACCTCCTAACGCCTATTCATTTCCTTTCCGGATCCGTTCATCCATTCATCTCCATTCCCTACTCTACCAGTGCTACTGGACCAAGGAGGACAGATCCAGTTCGTCGAGTTCTAACCCTTGCATCTCCATCGACGACAGGTCTTCTTTTTCCCCCAGAGATTATTCCACCGTGTTTGTTATGCTTCTCATAACATAGCCTGCATATATAGCTGTTGAACATGCATTGACTTTCAGATTTCACTCAGCACTTTTCTTGGCTTCGATCGACTACACCCTCGGCTCTTTTTTTAAACGAACTGCATGCACAAAAATGATATTTTTAGTCTAAAAAACAAAGAACACTCCATTTTCTAAATGATATGCTTCTTTTGATTGTCTTTCATGTGATGTATAGCTGATTTAATTTAGCTAAATCATTCTTCATCTATTGCAGGGGTGGATGTCTGATGATTTGTGCTAGAATGTTTTTTTGTACTCCCACCCTGCACTCCTGGAGGTAATGGTCATTTCATTGATTTTCAATGTTTCAGACTATGACAATTAATTAGCTTAGGTTTTAAAATCTCTTCTGAAGATAAGGCTTCCAACCTACCAAACAAGCGCTACTTTTCTGTCTTGGCTTGACAGCTTATGAGAAAGAAAGCATTAGCATGTAAATATTTTGATCAGAGCAAGTTAGTTCAGAAAATTTTTGCTCTCACGCTATTGATGAAAGCAAATGGTTTTCTCCCTGATTCTTGTGCAAAGGCTTTGAGGTGGTATTTTATAGTCATTTGGTCATCACCAGCCAGTTGCTAACCGATCTGTTCATCTATTGATTGGGTGAGGATCTTCTCGTTTATTCCTTTTAAATTTAAACGGTATGTATGCCTTGCTTCTGTCGATTGTGATGGTGATTGTTTCGTTCATTGGAAAGTCTACCTTGATGCTTAATTTATAGCTTTTCAGGTTCAAGGCATAGTTGATAAATAACGTACGAATCTGAAATGGCACCAACAGCTCAGCCTCTGCCCGGTTCCTATTAAAGTGGTATGCGTTCGGTTTCATATCATCTATGCCTTTCTTTCCTAAATCTGTTGCCTGTGTTTTTTACGGTCCATCCTAAATTCCACTCTTCTGGTTCCAAATTTGGTTCCAAATTTGTTTCTGTTATGCTACATGTCCCAAATTTTGTTTACAAAAGGAAGTACTGCCGTTGTGCCTATCAAATGATATCTTTCTGCTTTTCGTCTATACAACAAAAAATGTGCACCAATACATGTTCTTGAATTTTGCTTTTGGTTCTCTTATCATAGCTTCCTTAGCTCTGCAACAACAGTCCTAAAGATGTTGCGTCACAAGCTGCCTCAATTCAAATTATTCTGAATTCAAATTGTCTACTGATAGTTCTATTAGTAACCTTGTGAGTTGGTGAGATGCAAGGCAATATTTTAGGTTGTTTGTGGCTCGTGTCATTGTCAGTTAGTTTTGTCCAGGAATAGCTCCCTGCCTGATCCTGGGACTATAAAATCAAGTCTGGTTGTGCCGGAAAGCCCGACCGATTTGAAAAACCTATCAAATGTTGTCTCTTTTAAACTAGATCTCTTTTAAACCTTTAGAAAATTGGTAGGATGCTTTTCTGAACATTACTTTTTGAGCGCCTCTTATTTTTTCATGTCTACATGGATGCATTAGACAACATTGTAAAAAATCTTGTACTGCATCTTTGCTCGCCTGTGACATTATTGCTCATGTAAAAATTGTTTCCTTTGCCCCTGTTTTCAAGGTGGATAGGCCGATGTGTGCAGAACCATGCTACCCATAGATATCTTTTGAATCAAAGTAATGGATTCTAGATTTTTTATGGTCATAGAAGTTTCCTGGCATCTCATCTATGACTGAGAATTCTTTTTAGTTTGGGTAATGCAGGGTTCTGTGTCATTTCATCTAAAGACTGCCTAGATCATTTTCTCAGCCATCTTAGTAGGCAAACATATTTACAGTCACCAACGATGATTCAGTAGTCCAGTGGTTGCATCTCAAAGTTAGCTCTTTAATATGATCGATGGTGTTTCTTCTATTTTAGTTATGCATATATATTTCTCCATAAACTGTGTTGGAAGGGAAATGCATATTTATATTACGTCTTTGTGATTCCAGTTCGAAATGTTGTATCCTAGGGATCTAGACATGACATATGACCCAGTTGATTATATTGATTTCAACCTACAGACATGCTCAGCACATGGTTCCCAACACGGACTATCTAGCCATAAAGAATGCAGTGCTTTCAAAAAGTTGTGTCCTTGGAAAATATAGATGAGGCAAGCACAAATGGTTAGCCGTTAGCACTTAGCTCAGGTACGTCGACCTACAAAGCTATCGTTGCCACTGCGCCTTCCTCCTGCTACCTATAAACATCTACTTTTCTGCAGTTTTCAATTATTTATTTTGTAAAAAAACTGTCATTTCGGAGATCTAAGGTGTATTTAGTACGTAGCAATCTCGATTTTTCTAGCAATGTTTAAGATTCAGATTCTCTCTTGAAACATTTCTCTGCAACTAAAATAAGGAGAAACCAGATTTTGGATTTTTAGATCTGTTTTTTCATCTCTCCTTTTAACAGACTTGGATTGGTGTGTCGGGTCGAGATGGTAATCTACACTTTCAGTATTGTGTTCTATTTGGGATGAATGTTTTGTATTTAGATTGTAAAAAGCCTTTTATTTTATTCCCATTATCAGTATTGATGAAGAAGTGTTATCTAACAGGCTTACCTCAGTTTTTTGGCTGCTATAAATTTCTGATACAATTAATTGGTTAAAAGGGAAAAACATAGATCGTCATAATACCTGCAGATCAAAGGCGGCCACAATTGATAGGAGTGCTTTCTTTTGGAGACGGCGCTCAAAAATTGATCATAGTTGTGCTATTTTAATTTCCTTGTGTATCTAAACTGTCTTCATGAACCTGTTGAGTTCTGGCATCTATGGGTCCATTTTTATGTGCCATAGATGGAACTCCTATTGTGTTAGGATAAGTGTTTATCGTCAATCACTAAAATCTTGACCATTCACACTGAAGATTTGTTCGGAAAAGATTCTCCTATATTTAACTTTATGGCATATTAATTGCAGATTTGTGCTATAGAAAGCTCTTTGTATTCTTAACTCTTTGCCGTTTGCAGTGGAGATGTATTTAAAAAAACAGCTAATTGCTTTTGTATTGACAGGTAACAGCTAATTACTTTTGTATTGACAGGTAGTTATCCCAAATAAAATACGGCAGCATCTGCACCTAACTGTGTCAACAACCAGGGAATTGAGGTTCAGGTTTCTTCAATACTACAAGTTGTTACATAATTAGTTCTGTTAGTTCCGTGTTTCATGACAAATCATCTCCCCATGCTGTTGATAGAATTGTTATATATCATAGGGAATGACAGTAACCACACTCGGACAAATGTTTCGATTTACGTCTCGATTCAAGTTTGTTGCCTTCATATTACTTGCGGGGCATCCGGAGAACAACTACTTGGACGACCTGCACCATCACACAGGACCACTAAAATCATAGCTTCGAGAATGTGTCCACTCCTCCAACGCCATATGCCACCTCTCCTAGGTCGGCACCAATATGATGAATACCCTTACCCAAAACGTCTGGATACAAGCATCTCAATAGCACCTGAGGCCATCAACATCTAATATCTAAGGTTGCGTTCGTGTTGTCGAGTTTGCTTCATGTATGAACATCTGTTATTGTGCTATTTAGCTCACACCTGAGCGTGTGATCCTCTAATTTGCGTTCTCTCTATAAATAATAGTACGGTGGCCACTGCTCGCGCGCATGGGCGCGCGCAAATCACTAGTGTATACTGGGACTGGGAGGTGGTCAGGTTGGGGGTGGGGGGTGGCCGGGTGAACGTCCCGGGATCGGGGGTATGGACTCAGGGAAGGTAGGTAGTAGAGTCCAAATGCCAACTCTGGCATAAAAAAGGCTCCTAGATAAAGAAGCTCGCAATAGGGCCGCCACTCTCGGACTAGTCACATGTGCATCCTTCGAGCGCGTGGGCCGCAAAACAATAGAATCCCGAAGTGTATGCCCATGTCTATGGATTACGAAGGGCATCAGCATGGGCTAGCAAAGAGTTCGGTTAGTTTATATCAATCATGGTATAAACATGCATGTGTGGCTCATCTCTCCTTCTGATGGAGTTTGTAATATAAATTGGTGATCAATAAATGGAGGAGGGTTGTTTTTCTAAAAAAAAAGGTCTATCCATTGCTTTGTGACTATGCAATGTTGATTTCCTAGCTTCTAGCCGTACATTAAAAGGTTTTAACCATATTTTGAATATAATTCGCTCACTCTTAGACAATAGAAATGGAAAATATGACAACAATCCAACAAGATGGGCTGCTTTTGTCGTCAAGGAATTCAAAGATATTTGCATAGACGTTCATGCCCACAATAGGCAGGGACATTGCTTGAATGGTGTGAGCCATGCAAATCTTATAAGAAATATTATGAGTGTACCAAAAGGTCATACAATAGTTGGATACAATAAAAAGGAGATATGGAAGACTCTGAGCTTTGATGTAGTGCATTCGGGAGCCATCATACAACTAGTTATGTCGTGGTTTTTTATGATAGGTGGATAGAGCAAAATGTAATGCATAAATTTATTACTATTTTCACCTCATATGCAAGTAATAATGTCTCTTCCCCCAAATATGTCATCATGTCCCTCCACAAAATATCTATTTTTTGTGTGATGTGTTTTTTAAGCTATGGTAGATTGTCAACACTTAGAGATTGTTCATTTGAGCATAGGGTTAGTGAGGAATCATGTTTGAAACAATCGGTATAACAAATAAGACTCTATTTGTTCCTATAGGTGGTACTGATGTTTCTTCTATTACATCAGAGCAAGGGTGATGCTAATGCCAATAGAGAGGGAGATAACACACTAAGGGTCACATCCACTTCAAAAAAGAGGGTAGAAAAAGGTTGGGATCTTATATTCTTCATAAAAGTTTTAGTGAATGCATATGCGGCGAAGGCATAAATTAATAAACATCCAGTCACTTTACAAATCGTTGATCATGTAGAAATGAGATTACTAATATGATTGATCAAGTCATAATGTTTGTATCCATGAGTTGATCTAGGTTATCTAATCTACTTACCGCCAAGCTGCTTTAGGTCACATAGTACATATAAGGTAGAAACATCTCTAACCAACCCACTTAGCCATTTCTAGTACCGTCAGAGGAGTATGAATATGCCGATGAATGAAGTGACCGTGTAAAAACTATCAAGTTTTGGAAAACATTTAAACTTTAGAACTTATTTTTTTAACATACTTATTTGGATGTTGACCGTCCAAAGTATTGGCTCACTATATTTTGATCCTTGATCGATTTGGCCATTCCCTATTTCGTCGTGTTTGGACACAAAAATAAACTAACGCACATGACATGCTACGTGGCTAAAATCTATAAACAGTAGCTGTGCCCACAGTCAACGACTAATTTGTGGTCGCGCTACCATTAGCACGCATCTAAATGCGTCCTTAGTATCAAGTGTACTTTCTTTAAAGCTATCAGTATAATCTGGTACAAATTCGTTACTCATCACAAATCTGTCCAGGTGCGATGAATCATCCAGTTTTAAACACCAGTGAACCCAAACTGGAAAAAGGGTAAAATAGGCAATTACAGAAACCAAAAGAAAAGAGGAGGAAAAGTGGAAAAGACCCAATTCTCCACAGCCAGAGGGAGTCCACTCTGCCTCCAGCCCGCCACGCCGCGTTTCTGCTGACCCTACCCATCGCGGCCGCCGCCGGCCCGCCGCCGCCGCCGCCGCCGCCAGGCGCTATGCGGCCTTGCTCCCGCATACTCGCGGCGGGCCACCTTCTCCGCGGCTCCCGGCTCGATCCCTCCCAGACTACCTCCGCCGCTGCCGGGTTTCGGCGGCTGAGCGGAGCCAACAGGCCGTGCGTGCCGAAACCTCTCTTTAGCACTCTCCTCGGAGGCTTTGGGTCGAACTGTGGCGTGCTGCCCCGGAGAGGGGTTCCCTTGGGCAGCCTCGGCAGCTTCCTGCCGGACTCTGCCTACCCGCTGCACGGCGCGCGGCTTCAACGAGATACGGTAAACCGTGCTTATTATCGTAGTTGGGGCTTTTTGGATTCGGGTCTGTCCAGAGGCAGTAATGGATGCTAGCCAACTTGTTTTTGTCACAATACATATGCTAAAGTACGCCTAGTGATAGAGAAATATTTGGCAGTTAAACAGTGGAAACAGTGGGCAATGGTGCTAGTGCTTCCCTAATAAGCTAATACAGATAATGATTCCTTGTTGATAAACAAAACATAAAGAAAATATCGTTGATGACCAGGTCCTCAGGGGGAGCTGCTGTGTTGTCACACTTTTATTACTCTTGTTTTATTATGGTTGTAAAAAGACATATTATGTGGAAGTATAGCCTTCACTTGTATAATCCCACACTCTTATTCAAAGGAAACTTACTCGCTTGTACAAATCCCCTTGTGTCCTGATTAGGCGTGATGTGAATCCGCCATTGTAACCTAAACCTTTTTTCCTCCTTATTAAGGGTGTGTTTGGCATGGCTCCGAGCCGAACTCCAGGCCAGAGCCAGGTGAAGCTAGCCAAACACCCCAATATAAATTTTCGGAGCATCTCTTCTCCTACTCCGGAACTGCCCAAAATAGACCTAGTTGAATGGCAGAGCTCCTGCCCTTATCTATCTACACCTAAAAAATATGAGATGTCATCGTTGTATAATTGCCTCGCTGCCCTGTCCACGTACGTAGTTTGTGTCGGAGCCCACGTCTCCTGATCCGCATCGGGGACGGCCAATGGCCTCATCAGATGCCAAACCACGTAGCACGTACAGCCTGTGCCCCTCCGCCCAACCTCTGTACTTGCTCAATCTCCATCACAGAAGCTAGGTGCAGAACTGTTGATCAAAGGACTTCAAAGGCTGTACAGCTAGCTAGCCTCGGCCAAGCCGACGGCAGCAACGGTGCCGATTGTGACCGAAAGCGGCATGAGCCAGGCAAGCAACAAGCCAAACAATGCAAATATGTGTGTACACAGCGCTGCTGGCCAGATGGACGCACGCACGGAGTGTATGCCATGCATCCGGCGGCAGCGGCACCTGGCCATAGCTAGCTAGCTTGGCACCGACACGACGTCACCATCTGTCACAACTCACTCGCAGCTAGAGCTCGGCCGATGAGTGGTGGATCAGATCACCTGCTCAGGGTATGTTGTCGTTAATATTTGGTTCGTCACCTCTGCTTTGCGTGCCCTATCTTTTCTGTTTACGGTTATCCAATGCAAAATCGTTTAGTGGTTTTATTGTTCTCTGCAAATAATGAAATCAGCTTAAACTTGTAAAATGCATAATGATAAATCAAACAAGTATTACTTTTTAAAAATAAAACCAATTTTGTTAGGTTTCTAGAAACTGATCTATAAGATATAGGTGATAAGGATCATGAATCACACAAGCACTAAAAAAAGTGTAACCAATTTTGTTATGTTTCTATAAACTGTATGTACACCATACATGTGGTGAAGATTATGAAACGAGCTTTATATTTTCTATGTAATTAGATTTGTAGATTATTTAATATGTTTGTCTAAGACGGAAGCCACATGTGCTGTAAACGTGGGCAAAAATTTATGGCCCCCGTGCAGCGCATGGGCATATATCTAGTATTAAAAAGCAGAAAAAAAGAAAGCATAGCCTTCGCTTCTGTAAAGTTGTCTTTATAGAGGTGTGCTTCTGGCTTAGTCCATCGAGGCTCTAGATAGTTCCAGCTGAAAAACGTTTAGTTTCGCTCCGTAGATGCAAAAGGCCATAATCTGAAATGTTGCCTTTGGTCTGTCCTTTTCAATAAATGGAATGCTTTCAAAGTCTGGTTTTGTGATTTTTCCTATGCGTGCAGAGAGGCAATGCATTCTCCACCTCCACCAATTCTGTGACAGTAAAGAAGCCAGCTGACGACAAGGTCCAGAAAGATGCATCAAAAAAGGATGTTGATGTGGAGATTGCTGATTCTCAGATATTGAAAAACCTTGGGAAGTACTTACTGTTGAATGACAGCCCTGACTTCCGCTTTAGGGTTGCCTTGTCGTTGGGCCTATTAGTCGGTGCAAAGGTAAAGGCGGAAATCTATTCCCTCCAATTCGAAAAGTCTGTTTGGATTTTTATAGAAGATTCATTACCCTTACTACATAGGCATTTCCCCTTTTCCTTTATGAAAAGGACTTACTGTTTGTTGGATTCATTATCCTTACTACTCTGATGTAAATTGATAAGTTAGACGCATTCTATTTGTTGGATGTGAATCTTTAGACTGTTCTTTACCAGATTATGCACTTCATCTTGTTTCATAGTAAACAAGGATACAACTTGCCATCTCTTGCCAATGTTAAATAAGAGGGTGAACAGTGTCCCTTCAAATAAGATAGATAAAACAGGTTGAACTAAAAAGATGGAAGCTATCATATGACAGTTCACGTTTCTTACTTGTCCCTTTGCATTTGCTATGAACACCAGGTTATAAATGTTCAAGTGCCTTTCTTGTTTAAGCTAGCTATCGACTGGCTTGCAGCCCTTGGTGGTGCTGAAGCTTCACTGGCATCATTCACTGAAACTAATGCCACCCTATTGGCTCTCTTTGCAAGCCCAGCAGCTGTTCTGATAGGATATGGAATCGCACGATCAGGAGTATCAGCCTGTACAGGTAAACACCTTTTCTTATATATCATCAGTTACTCCCCCCTCCCCCTCCATCCCCACCAGATACATGCACAAAACACCCCACCTATCCTCACTCACCGCAGAAAAAAAAAACGCTGAAGCTCACCAGAGCTTGGAAATAACTAATAAGCATTTGAGATCCCTTTTTTTGGACCCCCCACCACCACACACACACACACTCCCCTCTTGAAATGCACATGACTACTCCTTTAATCCGTTTTCCCTCCTGATGATTTCTGTGTTGCCAGAACTACGAAACGCTGTATTTTCTAAAGTGACTTTGAGGGCCATCCGTTCAGTATCCAGAAAGGTAAATATTGGAACTTTTTGTCTTATTTCAATGCACAATCTTCTTTTTATTGTCCATTCTTGTTTCTGACCGTCCAAATAATTCAAACACAATATGGATCTTTGTTTTTGTGCAGATTGTAGTTTTTCCTGTGTATTTCTGTATTCATGAAATAGTTACTTCCAGTCATTGGTTGAGTGATCATATGGATTTTTGTTCTGCAGTATTGTGTTCTTTTATGTACTTCTGCATTCATGAAATAACTACAGTTGCTTCTTGTTGTTGGTTGAATGATGAACATGTTATTGCTGTGATGCTTATATGCGTATTGGAATATTTTCTTAGATAAAATTGTTTTTGAAGATTGCACTAATTCCGAATGAAAAAAATCATAATTGAAGCATCATCAACCTTTAATCTATCTTGGGCACTGGTTACTTCTGATTGTGAAAGCGAAGGTATGCGGCAAGAATTAGTAGATTGATTATGGAGATACATAGTACATGCATATATAGGCAGGGATTGGGGTGGCTTATAGACACATAACCATCCTCCGATATCCCTTGACAAGTTCAAGTCAATCTACAATATGTGCCGGACTTGGAGTCCAAGGCACACAGCCTGAAAAGGCTGGCCGCCTAGACCTGGGCTGCAAGGCCTAGTACAGGTCATCTAACAGAATGTTCTCTATTATTGATGCTCGACGCATAATTAAATGTTGAAATTATGATTACCTTATCTCATGAGCTTGTGATATTTGCAGGTTTTTTCTCACTTGCATGAGCTTGATCTTCGTTATCATCTAAGGTACCTGTAGGAAATTCTCCCTCTATACTTAGTCTCTGGAAGGGATAAATAATTTATTTAACTCATGGCATTTTTGGAAAAAAACTATCATAACTCAAAAGTAATGTAGAAGGCTGTGCAGATAACGTCAGGGAGTTAGATGGCTGCCTAATTACATTAAGAAATTGAGAATATTTGTTGGAAGTTACAAAACTCCTATTCAAGGGGGTGCACTATTTTCATAACAATAGTTTCATTTTAATCCCATTGAGGAAAGGAGCAGCTCTCTAATAGATACCAGTGGGAACAAGTCATGAGAATTCAGCTTTTTTGTTTTTAACTTTGGTTCAAGCTGGAGAATTCTTGGAGTCTTTCTTATGCTTCTTACCTTCTTTTGTGTTTCTAGCCGGCAAACTGGTGCTATAAATCGTGTAATTGATCGAGGAAGCCGTGCAATAAATTACATTCTCACAGTCATGGTGTTTAATGTCGTGCCCACAATACTAGAGGTACTTACAGACTGTTGTGTGTGAATGTTATGGTCCATATCTTGTGCATGTTGCCAGTGATATTATTTCTTCAGATTTTTTTCCTCGAACACGCAGGAGAGCTGTGTATCATTATATTAAGAAGAAATATATGGCATTTATTTTTTGGATTTTGCTGATACTTCTCATTTGCAGATTGGTATGGTGTCAAGCATACTTGCCTACAAGTTTGGTTCAACTTTTGTTTGGATTACTTCAGCTTCAGTTGCTGCTTATATTGCTTTCACTTTGGCCGTCACACAGGTGCAAACAAAATACTATGCCGTTAAACCTATATAATCTCAAGATATTCTTGTGGTTTCAGCTATTTAATTTGATGTCGTCATGTGACGTCTAAATATGCTTTACTCTATTTCTGATTGGTGCTTTTTTTTTAAAAAAAAATACAATTACAATTATGACAGTGGCGGACTAAGTTCAGAATGGCCATGAATAAAGCTGATAATGCTTCTAGTACGGTGGCAGTTGACTCTCTTCTGAATTATGAGGTCATCCCATAACTGCCCATTCCCATAACTGCCCATTACTCCGGTTTCTTTATCTTACCTTGTTTATTCTAGCAGTAACAATTTATTGTTCTTCCCTTTGATTATGTGTAGACTGTGAAATACTTCAACAATGAACAATTTGAAGTTGAGAAGTACGACAAATATTTAAGGAGTGAGTGCATTTATGCCTTAAATCTTGGTGGAAGTGTCATTGTAGAGTAAATGTGCACAACCAGATGTTCCTCAAAATACTAATTTCAGCATTTGATGTTACATAGTGTTTACCTGTCTAATCTGTTGATGTTTATCTTTGGCATCTTGTTATGTTGAATGTGCTCTTGCTCTCTAATTCTAAAAAAGAAGAAGATTAGAATTGATTATTGAAATGATCCTTTTCAATTAACTAGGGTTCTAACATGAAGTCAAGTTATGTTTCATAGATTTGATTTGTCCCACCTGACTTGTAACACTGGGTCACTGGCACACACCATAACTTGATATTGTTAAAGAGATCTAATCTATTAATTATTTTTGTTACAACGGGATTTGTGATCAGAATATGAGGATGCTGCATTGAAGACCCAAAGTAGTCTTGCCTACCTGAACTTTGGGCAAAATGTTATCTTTAGCTCAGCTTTATCTACAGCAATGGTTTTGAGCTCATATGGAATAATGAGTGGTGCTCTGACTGTGGGTGATTTGGTAACTATCTCATCCATGTTCTATTTGTTTTCTTATGTCATTCTCTGTTGAAGTTGCATGTGTACCATGGCATGGATAGTTGCTTGTCTTTATTTTCTTATGTCTCTATCCATTTGCAAGTTGCTTTTGACTAATTTAGTGGGTTCTTGTCATACAGGTCATGGTTAATGGACTTCTATTCCAGCTTTCATTGCCTCTGAACTTCCTTGGGAGTGTGTATCGAGAATCTAGACAAAGCCTCATTGACATGAAGTCGATGTTTCAGTTGCTTGAGGTAAAGTTGTATACTGAAATTATCAAGTCTCTAAAGGACTTTAATTTCGCTTTTCATACTCGACTCATGCTCTCTGATACTTGAGATATGTTTTACTTTTTTGAAGGAAAAACCTGCAATAAAGGATGAGCCTCATGCACAACCTTTGCAGTTCAAGGGAGGGTGCATTGAATTCGAGAATGTTCATTTTGGGTAACTTTTGTTCTTTATTAACTTGTTGAGTGTAGCAAAATGCTCATATTTTATTTCCTTAAAAAAATGTGCTTATGACACAAATAGCATACAGGTGCTTATTTTCTTCTAACGATTAATTTCATTTTCTCGAAAAATATGGAAATACTATTCCTGCCCTATATATGACCACATTGCGACTTGTGAGTGAGCATTTCCTTTCCTGAACCCTATTTCAAAACTGAAATTGTAGCAATCAAACTATCCTTTGGTCAGCTAAATCTTGTGATTCTATATTTATAGTCTTTGTCATAATCACTTAGAAGGTTAAACTGGTGAAATGTCACATGCTTGTATGTGACAAATTCCCCTTATCATTGTCATTTTACTGTTTTAGTAAACATCACTATATCAGATAGACAGAGTATAAGAACATACTAATGCACCCCAATCCCTAATTTATCAGATATAAGTTACTGCACATGTGGGTACTATGTATTATTCCAGCAATAATTAATTTTACTATTGAGAAACCAGTTGAAGGTGTTTTTCTGTTTTGGTAGAATTAAGAAAAGATTATCATTATTTGGTTTATGTTGTAAAAACTGAAATAAACTGACATACAGATGTATTTACTTATGATTCAGCGAATGATTGATTTCTTCCAGGTATGTGCCAGAAAGATATTTATGTATTTGTTAATGATTCAGCAAATGATTGATTTCTTCCAGGTATGTACCAGAAAGGAAGATTCTTGATGGTGCCACTTTCACTGTACCTGCAGGAAACAGTGTGGCCATTGTTGGAACTAGTGGAAGCGGTAAATCTTTTTTTTTTAATAAAAAAATATATATCTTATGTTTTTGTAACCAGACTTTGAGTTTGAAGGTCACTATTGCTTATCATATTTCACATTATACCAGCTGAGGACCTATTTTTGTTTTTAATGAACATGTTAGTTTGCTTCCACTGTTGATTCTGAGTGTAGTGAGTTGATTAGATTCCGCATCCTAGTATCGAGTATATTTCATAATAATTCGTAAACAGAGATAGTATTTATGAACAGTACAGAATAAATGTCTTCATATAATCTATCGGCAGTGAACAATATAAGTTAAGCATTGCCCAATGCTTTGATTTCTTGTACACACCCCTTCTTTTTGTGGCAAATAGGAGTTGATACACGTGTTTTAAGGTCCTCCTCGGCTTGTCTTCTGTCTGTGCTTCCTCCCAAAACAACTGGCAACAGCCAGCTAGTGTCCAGCAAGTTATACATGAGAGAAGATATGGCACAGGGAAAATAGTAGATTGATTCAATGTGTACAAGGGGGTACAACATATATAGGCAAGGATCGGTGTAGGGTTTATAGAATACACCCAATCAACGGAGATCCTTGCCTAATCAGGGAGATCAACTACTATAACCTGAGTCAGCTCAGCCGCCAGGCATGGGTGCCAAGGGCCATGGGCCAGCCCTATAGGCGCTAGGCTAACAATATGTTAGCCTCTTCTCTAAAACAATGCTCTAACCAATATGTCCATTTTGACGCTCAACTAGTGTTAGCTGGGATGATCCTGTTGATAATCAACTGGCATGTGTCTATATTTTACCTATTTGAGATTTATATACCAAACCTTATCTTCTTGATTAGCAACAGGTCATGGTGAACTGTTTTCCATAACTATGGGAATATCTTTTTTATGCTAAAGTGTGGGACTTAAAACTTCTTTTATGAGAATTTGTGTTCATTACAAGCATCACTAAGGATTTCTTAACTGTACCTTTCTTATGCAGGGAAATCAACTATTCTTAGACTTCTGTTCAGATTCTTTGATTCATCTTCAGGATCTGTAAGAATATAGAAAATATTAAGTCTTCTCAAATTTCATGTTGATCTAGCCGACACCCATCTCATGGTTTATTGATTTTCATCTATGTATGTTAAAAATTCCATCCACTTGATTTTTTTGGGGTTGCTTTCCTGACAGATACGAATTGATGGCCAAGATATCCGAGGAGTGACACTGGAAAGCCTTCGAAAATGTCTAGGTGTTGTACCTCAGGACACAGTAAGTCCTCTGCTATACATTTTTCAGTTTTCAAACTATAGAGAAATGTGGGAATTAGCATCACTTTGTTAAGTTCTGTTTTATAAGCTGGGTTTCCATGTACAAATTGGATCTTTTGATTTCTATCATGGGTGAACATCTTTTGAATATTTCTTTGACATTCCAACACAAGTCCAATAACTAGAAAAGATAATTATAGAACAATATTACATCTGGAATTCTGGATTGTGGAATTTATTTAGCACATGGATCACTAACTACATTGAAGTTCTTATGTTAATGGATTTTCAAGGAATCGTATCTATACATGCATATAACATATGTCAGTCAGCACTGTTCAAAGCCCAACCAAGCTCACATCATAAATATGAGTGCAGGTACTTTTTAATGACACGATTAAGCATAATATACAATATGGGCGGTTATCAGCAAAAGATGAGGAGGTACCTATTTTATTCCTAGACATTCCGAAGCCATAGGGCATATAGTATGATCATATCTTTTGGTTTTGGAATGATATAGTTTATTTCCATACAGGTGTATGATGCTGCCCGACGTGCTGCTATTCACGATACTATTATGAACTTCCCAGACAAGTACGACACAGTAGTAGGAGAACGAGGATTGAAGGTGAGACAATATATTGTCATTTGCCAAATGAGGAAATTTTGTAACCTGCTGTACCGCATCCAGAATATCTAGCAAATTTGGGTGTACTTTGTTGCAGCTAAGTGGCGGGGAGAAACAACGAGTGTCAATAGCCCGTGTATTCTTGAAGGAGCCCTCCATTCTGTGAGTGTCCCTTGCTTAGTTCTTCTCTTAACCTATTGAGGAAGCCACTCTGTTTATGTGCTTCTGCGAGAGTTCACTTGTTATGTTAGCCTTGCTGAATTTAGTTGGAGTAGTTTCAAATTACTTGCAGGGAACTTTTTTGCAAATAGTAGGCTTATCCAATGCTCGTTTGTCTTGACTTTTTTCTTCTGTACTCTGCCAGATTATGTGATGAAGCAACTAGTGCTCTTGACAGCACTACTGAAGCATCAATTTTGAATTCTCTGAAATCCTTATCTGTTGATCGAACATCAATCTTTATTGCTCATCGACTCACAACTGCAATGCAGTGTGATCAGGTATGCTTTTGTAACTTCTCAAGAAACCATAGTACATTACTACGTTTTGAACCTATTCTCCAGACATGTATTTGAATTTCAATGCAAGCGGTGAATGTTGGTTGGTTTAATCTTGTCTCAAGTATTTTGATGATCCCTGTTTATTTTCAGATAATTGTTTTGGAGAATGGGAAGGTAGTAGAACAAGGACCACATGACTTTCTTCTGTCAAAGGGTGGGCGATACGCAGAATTGTGGTATCAGCAGAACAGCAGTGACGCCGGTGATTCTGCTGCAGTTAGCCTAGAGGTTTGATTGACGCGGTATACCTTTCCCTTCTGCAAGGGAAAAAGAAGGGAAAAAACAACCATAACTGAGAGAGAGGGATGGAGCCGGAGTTTATCCCTTGGGTGGCATAAACTTACCGTTCCATTTTCAAGATAGCCGGAGGATTTTTTTTTTCTTTTCCTTCGAGATTATACGATCCCTGCATATTATATGGTAATATTGTAACATTTCTGTAGCACAAGGGATAGGCCCAGTAAATATTCAATTGCCTCAGGTGTATTACCATTTCAATACAAATGCTCTCATGCTGTTGTTTCTTGTAAATACAACTTGCGTGCACGGTGCATCCCAACATTGGTCAAATCCGTACCAACATCACAAGTCATGACATCTACCTTTCAGCCATATGATGAGTCCTGGCAGATGTATTGGAGGAAATTGACTGCAGGAATCGGTTTACATGGATTGGCACGGATCGAATTTCGGGAAGGAGAAATGCAAGGTAGCTTGGACGCCTGCAAACAACCTATGCAACCACAAAGATTGGAAAGAACTTTTCGCGGCAACTAAAATTCATTACGTTATAGGAGACGGAAGAAAAACAAAATCTAGGAATCGACTGGCTTGAGGGAGCACCGAGCATTTACAAGATCTGCAAAAAAGAAGCAAACGCAAACGGGATTTGACATATAGTTTTTGGGTTAACATCACTGGTACCACTTCGTTACAATACTTAGTGGAGCTAAGTGAAATCTCCGCGTGTTCCAGCAGCTCACGGGGGTCATCGTCATCGTCATCGCCCACTTCTCGCCCGTGCTGTTCCAGACGGCCCGGTTCGGCAGCAACGCCGCGCTCATGGGCGTCGTCATCCTCGGCGCTGTCAACCGCCTCCACGCTCGTGTCCACCGTCACGGTCGACCGGTATGGCCGCAGGCCGACGCTGTTCCTCACGGGCGGGTTTGTCATGATCATCCAGATCGCGGTCGCGTGGATCATGGGGTCCCAGATCGGAGCCGACGCAAGGACAGAGGAGGCCGGGCGGCCGACGATGAATCGGCGGCGGCAGTGTGATAATGTGAAGACTGAAGAGCCTGAGCTTGAAGACAAAGGTAATTTGGAGATTCTCTCACATTTTCTCTCCTGAAATCTGATAAATGGATAAAATAGTGTAATGGTACTAGACATATTTTGCTTTTGGCAGTGTTCAACTGCATATTACACCTTCGATGTAGCAAATTTCCCAATATATTATATGAACCAAATGTAGAAGTATATGTGTACTAGAAGCTCTACCGATGCCAAAAAAACATTGTACTGCCCCATCGCTTCAGAGCCTATTGTAGGTATCTCGCAGCTCACAGGCGTGGTTCATGCATGGCTGCTGCTTCCCTTTGTTCAGGATGTTTTTTTGTTCCTAATCTTCAGCCAATAAAAAAAACAACCAAAAGAAGAGTGGGATGCCAATGAAGAGCCTATGGAGGTCTTCTGCTAAGAAAAAACAAACAAACATGTGAAGACCATGCACCAAAATCTTAGAAAACCAAATACTCACTCCATTCCAAATTATAAGGCATTTCAAGAATCTTGGAGAGTCAAACTTTTTCAAGTTTGACCAAATTTATATGAAAAAATAATAATATTTATGATGACAACTAAGTATCATTAGATTCTCCATTACTTATATTTTCATTGCATATCTAATTAATGTCACAAGTTATTATAGTTTTTTCTATAATTTTGATCAAACTTAAAAAAATTTTACTCTCCAAGATTTTTGGAATACCTTATAATTTGGAATGGAGGGAGTAATAGCTTGTCTTCAAAGTGTACTGGTCATTGGTCATGGCACAAAGATGTGAGGGCCGAAGGGCACCAGGGAGAAGCCGGCTAGGAGTGAGGGCTGGTTTCAAAGGGAAGCAGAGGAACCTATATCAATGTCTCAATGGAATCATCAAATCAAAAAGTTCTTCTGCTACACTAGTTAACAGTGGAGGTCGGTTGAAGAAAGTTCCATGGATGAGGATTGGATATAAAGTGGCAGCTCCCGTAAGATACACAGGCAGGATTATTATGCATCTCCAGAAGAAAAGTCCTTTAGCGGTTGAGCTAGTTGCAAAGATGCTAGTTGCAAAGATCAAGAATATCCGGGAACAAGAGTTTTGGAGTGCTAGCTTCCTTAGCCTATAATTCCTTTGGACAGACGCTGCTGTATAGCTTTTCTGCCTTTTTTTTTTTGGGTCAAATCTCTTGTTATTGACCTGGACCCATACTCTTCTATATTAATACAGATCTGGCATGACTCATATGCCAGTTTTACATTAAAAAAATCTACACGCTTTCCTATTAGTATTTACTTTCCATTTTGCCAAACTAAAAAATTTCTTACATGCATCAAATTAGCTTCTATACCACTGATAGTTTTTTTTTTTTTTTTTTTTTACATAATGGAACGGGGTCCAGCATCTACATCGTTAATACCACCTATAGATGTATACCGCCTTGGTATGGTGGTTTTTGTGTCTCCAGTTTCTCAAACCCTTACGAGAAGGCATTGTTGCAGCCCTTTCCTACAGCAGATTTAGTTTCCTTGGATCTACAGAAGTGTTGTACAGTTATTCCATTTGCACCCAGCAGAAACCGGGTAATACAATACATACATGGCAACTATCAATGCTATAAGTGTCATGTCATATGCATGGTTGTGGATTATGATGGTTTGGGACCAGTTAATTCGAGTTGAACCATGCTATAACCAGCAGTAAATGGTAATACCTCAGTGCCCAGCTGCTCATGGGCTGTCGCTCACTATTTCTTACCTTGCAGAATTGAATGTTACCTGCTTAATCTTGCTTATACCTAGTAGTACTTTACAGTCTATAGTATAATAGTAGGATTACATTTTGAAGAGAAACATTATAACATATGGGGGCTGAGAGTAGAATAAATTGTGCCACTTATGGTAAGTCGGTAACGCACGGGCAGAGCTGTTACATGCATGCTCAAAATAGTCTCATATTCCAAAGCTAATATTTGGGATGCTCCTTGCATTCGCTGTCTATTCCTCTTCAAATTCTGTTTGTCTCTGGTCCATCACTCCTCACAGCTTGTGCTGCATTGCTCCTATCTATAATCCGTCATACCAAAACTGCAGGCCTTAAAAGGCCTAGATATCATGGCATTCCGGTGCCTCTACAGCCCAATTAAAAATCTCATTTCTTTTCTCCAAGAAAGAAAATTCCATTTCAGGATGAGCGGTCACAAATACATAGATATACATGAGCTACCAGCTGTAGAATTGAAATCTTCTCAATCTCACACATAGTAGGTACACAAAAGTTGAAGGTAGATGCATTGTTATCATCATAGTAGCCCCTCTCTCTCCCTCCCTCCTTTTAGTTCTAAGGAAGGAAGAAAAATAGGACCAGCAGAGATGTCTGGAAAAGGGAAGAGGCGAAGTGCTAGATTGTTGAAACTGGAAGAGCAGAAGAACGACGGCGACTCCACCGCCGTCTGCCTCCTTGATCCCTGGCAAATAATCCGAACAGCATTTCCGGTCCGAGTGCCCGAGGAAAAAGAAAAAGGAATGAAGAAATCCAGGTAAAAGAATCAATCTGCAGCCATTGGGTGTTTTCAACTCTCTCTCTCTCTCTCCTCCTCCGGTTCTCATCTGCCGGATGATTTTGAAGCAGTTGCAGGGAGAAGCTTCATGTAGCCACCAGGAGCCATCATATGCAGCCAACAACAGTACATAATTTTTGCTTCTTTGTTATCTGGATCGGCACTGTTGCATTGCCTGTTTAGACATGAGAGTTTCATATTGTTTTTGTTTCAGATTACTTACCAAGCCAAAGCTCAGTAGGACAGATCATTGAATATATCCTTGACGAATTGGAGCTGTAAGCTTCAGGATCTCTTGTTTTGGATTGTCCATCAAGCATAGCGTAGTTTCCTGTTATGATGCTCTTTGTCTTTTGGCTTGCAGGAGAGACAGACATGAGTTGTTTGCAATGCCAGATGACATACAGGTAAGAATTAAGAAATGAAGTGATAGATCTGAAATGTTTGTGTAGATTGAGAAACCGAAACACGAACATGTCACACCATTCTTGATACATCTATTTCTTGTTTCAAGTGAAAGACTGACGACATGTTACTACAGGTGACTGATTATGCGGAGCTGGTAAGCAGGCCCGGTGACTTTGCAACATTGAGACAGAAGAACAAGGATGGCATGTACACCGCACTGGAGCAATTTGAGGTCCGTTTCTTGTCTTGACGCAGTTGCACGTCGCTATACTTTCCATTTTATGGTTTAAATTTCCATCCACGGCCTTATAAAACAAATAAGAAAAGATCCATCCACTGTGCGATCGCAGAACGATGTTTACATGGTGTTCCAGAAAGCGATAACGATGAACAGCCAGGACACCGTACCTTTCAGAGAGGTTTCGACATTCGCCTAGCTCTTATTAATGTACCTGCACAATGCAAGAACCTAATGATCTTGTTGAATTTCTGCAGGCCATGTCACTGCTAGATCAAGCCAAGCTGGTGTTCATGTCCCTGAAGAACAACCAGATGTTCTCGGAGTCGGAGCTGGCGGCGTGGCGCCAGAGGCACGCGGACCAGCTGCAGCAGCCGATCACCTCGGAGGGGAGAGAGGGCGGCGGCAGAGGCCCATCATCACGCCACACGGCTGCTGCGCCGCCGTTGCAGCCGCCCACTACCACGCCGAGGAAGAGGAGCGCCGCCGAGACGAAGAAGCAGGAGAACGCCAGCACAGGCGGCGGCAAAACTCCGGAGAACCAGAGAGTGAGGCAGCGCGGCCCCAGGGGGAGCAAGGCCACGCCCACGCCGCCGGGAAAGAAGGCGAGAAAAGGTATCGAGCTGCCGTAAACCAGCGCTGTCTCTGACTGACACTGAAATGTACTTAGCTGACACGCTGCTCCGATCTATGGGAGACGCAGCAGGAGCAGCAACGGCGGGCTTTCACGGCGGCGCTGGCCCGGCGGCAGCAAGGAGGCTCACTTACACCGACGAAGCTGCAGCCGATCGAAGCTGGCGGGCGATAGCGGCGACGCCGGTCTTCCAAGGCCGGCACGTTACACTCTGCAACGTAAGATCCACCGATCGGCCACTGGGAGTTTGGGTGTAGGTCTCTATTCTGAAACATTTTTCCTGGTGCAATGCAAATCGTGCAGCAACCGCAGGAGCAGACGTTCCGAGGCAGCCTGCAGCGCTTCGTGCGGCACGCGGGGCTCAAGGCGCGCGTGGCCGCCGAGTTCAGGACGCTGGAGTGCGTGTCGCGGGCCAGGCACTGCAGCCCCGGCGCGCCGCAGTGCTGGAACGGCTTCGCTCCCGGCGCTGGTTTCCTCCCGCCGCCGTCGCCTCGAGCTCCGGGCGCCACCGCCACCCCGGAGGCGCGGCCGTCGTCGTCAGATCCGCAGGCGGCAGCACTACCGGAGTGCAAGCTGGAGACGGACGAGGTGCTCAAGCTGTTCGTGCTCATGGGCACGCCCTCTGCGTTCTTGGCCAGAGCCAAGAAGATGTTCGGCCATGACGACCCAGAGCAGATAAGCGCAGCGAAGGAGGGGCAGTCGAACAAGGACGCCGATGACGTCGCCCGGGCGCACGCCGGCCTTGCAACGGCAACGGCGGCCGAGACTGGGCACGGGAAGAAGAGCAGCGCGAGCGAACCATCGACCGCCACGTGCGGGCCGTTCGCGCCGCCCAAGTTGGTCCCCGGCCGGCTGGGCTTCGGCCAGTTCGCGGCCTCTTCAGCACGTCCGTTCAAGCTGAAGTCTAATCCTTCGGCGTCGAATGCTTCCGGCAAGAAGAAAGTTCCGTGAATAATAGTTCCTCCATATTTGTCATCTGTCTCCATCGATCATAATCCTGTCTCGTCGAACTTGAGAGATACATAATAATTGGGTGATTTGCCTTCTATATACTTTCCATGTTTTTTGATATACCGATCCGATCATAGTTCATATTTTCAAGTTTGGCGGTGGAGAAGATAAAAGATAGTCATCATAGTTCGTACATATTATTATTAGCAAACAAACCACAAGTTACAAGGGGCGTATTATAACTACTCATTAACATGAAGCTTATTGTAGTAGTCTTCTCCCTCACGACACCACATTTCTCAAAGCATTGGACGGCAGTAAACCTCATTCCCACCTACAGGGCAAGGTTTCTGCATTAGCTCACTTTGGAATGCTGGTCCAACAGGCTAGTGGCAGCCATGGGTGTGATCAACCTTTCCAGTTATCCTTGGTCTTCCTGACCTCTCTCATTGCTTCAACTGGAGAGTTAGCACCAAATTTAGCCTGAAAGATTCACAAGGATAACCAATTAAGAAAGTCGTTCCGATGTAGTTGTGATTGGCAAGAAAGAAAATCCCTTCTAAGCGCTCCTCGTTCACAGACATCAACCAATTCTGCACATGGATGTGGAAGGCAGTGCAAGGAAAGTGTTCAAAGTGAGGAGATTAACCTGTATTTCTGGTAGATCAACACGCATGAAAGTATTTGTCTCAAACTCATCTCCTATAGTTGAGGGCACTGTTGGCTGGTTCGCTTCGCGCTGCTTTTCAGCCCATTCCAGTTTCTGTTTCGTCTTCTCATTCTCTGGTTCGACTGTCAGGATGAATTTTAGGTTCTTCACAGTGTACTGCAACTCAACAAGCAAAAGGTAAGACCATAATAAAGAGCACAGTATGTCTCTACCAGCACAATTAATACACCATATCAAGAAAAGAAAAAGAAAAGAAAACAACCAAATGTTACTGGTTCTTTCTTTTTTTTTGAAAGAAGTTAGTGGTTCTTTCTTGTTGCCAAGATTCCTTCATCTTTTACAAGAAGTTGGAAAGCCACAAATTCAACCAAGCAAATTAAAAAGATCATGAACAGGATCTCGCAGCCCAAGCACCTGTTATCAAGATAAAACATGAAACAGAAAGGCGAGGAGGCATAGGCAGGCATCAGAATTCTTATATTCACTCCTTCTTGTTGGATTACATTTCAACCATTGTAAATGTATTAAAAATATGACAGTCAATAAATCATAGAATTTAGAATCTGCTACAAAAGAAACTGAAATAAACAGTCAAAGTCAATCAATCTGGAAACTGCCTATTCCTGAGAACATGAAAAAGAAAGCATTAGATTTGTACATATGTCCTTGAGTCATTCATAATACAAGATTTACATCCTAAATGAAAAAGGAAGACACATAATTACTTTATATACTCCACCATACAGGTTCAGTGGTTCACTAGCATTCAGGTTCTGAATGAACCTGATAGAATCAGAAAGAAAAAAAAAAAAAGAAGAGATAGTACCTCATGCCCACAGTAAACTCGAGTTGACTTTGGCAGCGAACCCAGTGTAACAATAAGTGATTGATACATTTGCTCTGCAGTACCCTCAAAAAACTTCCCACAACCAGCAATGAACTGTATTTCAGAAAAAATAAGTTAGGATATAACAATCAAAGGAACTATCACTGTAAGCAAGATGTGTATACTAACCAAGGTATCTCCAGTGAAGACTGCTGGATCTTCCCCCTCCTTACTAGTAATATAGTAGCTAATATGACCTTTTGTGTGGCTGTTAAGAATGAAAATGAAAGGGACCTAATCAACAGGCCAGGCTTTTACATAGAAGACATATATAAAAGGTTCAAGCAAAAATGAAATTTTATCAAAGAGCTAAACTAAGTTTCCCAATATTAATGACATGTTCATGCCACTCATCAGCTGCATGAAGATTCCAAGAATATAAAAAAGCATCTACCAAAGAGAAAGCGCAATTTCTAAAGTGAACATGAGTTGTTATTCTACTGAACCCATAAATTTCATACGATTTGGCAGTGGTGACTCCTGTACTACATTAGATCCTGAAATAATCCTGCCACCCACATTGCTCTCCAGCTGTCATGCCCCTTGGCTGCCAACAATCACTCGCCGGAACATGAGGCACAGGAGAAATCGAGAGGGATAACGTGTCGAGGAAAGGTTCCTCCGGTCACTGTTCTATTGCATAATAATGTGCTATTCCCATATAAGTTCACTTATTATGAAACACGCTTGAATGGTAATTAAATGCTGACCCAACATAGTTTTTTTGAGCTGCTATGCATCAGCGTTGACATTATACCATAAACGGAGAGGTAAGATTTATGTTATAATAAAACAAGAAAGTAGCATAGTGAACAGCATACCAAGGTGTGTGTAGGCATAGTATCTCAATGTCCTTCCCAAGTGACAACTTCGTTCCATTCTCCACCTGATCAGTGCAGCCTTTCACATTGTCCAGGGATCCTCCAAAGACCTTTATCCCTGGCACCTGCAACCTCATCTTCTCATTGCCACCAGCATGATCCCTAAAATCACAAAATTGGTCGCATGATTCATTAATGATGCATTACACAATTGTCAATGAAGTCCACAAATGTTCAAGTACAGACGAGTAGTTTGTATATTGTGCCACCTGATACTCATTTTCAAAGCATTGACCTTTCTGTCTGATCTATCTTTAAAAGTGAAAGCTGGAGAAATCCCCAGTTCTATTAAAGAGATGAAAACATTGTGGAAATGATGAAAAGGTCTACCTCCCAGCAGCCTAAGCAGCAGCATATAATTTAAAATTGGAAATGGACTACTCTAGGAACTGAAATGAAAACAAACACGAACGACTGCATCTGCATAAGGCACGTATGTGAAGCACTACCATTGCATCATCAATTACATGACCTCAGTTTCCATTTTCTGCAAGGTGTATCTAGCCAATACTATGTGGACTTCATTACCAGAAAAGATCAATCGGCCTATATATATCTTGCATAGTTCTGGCCATCAAAATCTGTGCACTTAGGAACTGAACTGAAATCATCTAAAAAATCGCAGGCCAGAAAGCTCTATCTATTAATATTTCCGAATTAGTATATGCATTCTGGATCCACTAAGACACGAGCAGTGGCGTTGGCCTGATTAAATATCTAAATATGAAGCCCTTTTATGTGAACTCGGCCAGCAACTCATCAAAGCAGCAAGAATCAGAACGTTCTAACCCTAGCAAAGAAGGGGACCTATAGCAAATAAACAGCTGGAACTGAAAGGATATGGTATACCAGTGGTGATGGGTGGTGAGGACGCAGTCAACGTTGGCGCCGACCTCGCCGGCCGCCTTGAGAACCTTCTCCGGTTCCACAGGGTCAACGGCCGCCGCCTTCTTGGTGCTCTCGTCCACGATTCTTGGAACGGAAGAAACAAGTAGCAATCAACTCAATGATTTGAAACGAACCGCTGAAAGAACAGGGCAAATTAAACAAGCGATGCAGGCAGATTCGCACAGGTAGGCATAGTTGTCCTCCAGGCAAGGGACCGGGATGATCTTCATCTGCGGATCGCTCGTGGGTGGGTGTGCCCTTGAGGCGAAATCTCTGGAGCGAACCCCCCCTACGGAGAAGACTGGAAGAAGCAGGGAGCACCGGTCACCGGAGCAGCAGGTGGATATGGGTACGGAAGGTTTAAGAAAGGAAGAAAGGGAATGAAAACGACCGCTTTGCCGGCCGTGCGTGCGGTGGGTGGTCGCGTCATCAGTGACCGCAATGAGGCCGGCTCACCACTTCATCAGTCATCAGTGTCTACTAAGGGTGAATAGGCCAGTCATGTGAAAAACTAAGAATGAGCGTTTTAATCAAGTCACCAGTAATTTATCCTCAATAGAATGGTATTGGTATTGGTTGTGATTAATAGTAATTTTTTAAAATATTAGAGAAGATGAACCAGCTAATCATCAAAAATCTTTCTCAGGAACCACATGTTAGAATAGAGGATGTAGTAAAGATGGTTTTATTGATTTAGGACATATTCGAAATCCTTATATTTTTATAACTGAGGGATTACAACATAATATTTCCAGTGTCAACCTCATCGATGTCACTTTCGCATAAAGCATAGGACACTTCATATGGCATTTCAGGGTGGCCAGAGTCGATTTTTAAGGACATCTGTAGAGTAGAAATCAAATATTTCTATAAGCAAGTACACCACATTTGTCTAGAAATGTTCTCTTAAATAATACAAATCTATAAAATAGTAATTTTTTTAAGTTGGGACTATTCTGCTAAACAAGTACATATTTTTTCTTGTGAAATACGTGTGCATGCGGTTTCTTGGATTCAAACACATGGCTTGTTGCCTTGTATGAGCCCTCTTGACCAAGTGTAGGGGATGCTATCATTTTTGTATTAAATTTCACAAATATTGTATCAATGTTCCAAACATAGAATTTTAGATCCTCTCGACTGTTACAACTATAATTTCGGTATAGGGCATTCTCCATCAAGGTTGTTCAAAATTTCTAGAATTTGATATTTAAAATAAGAACTTCGTCTATCTCTTATTGTATATAACTTTGAATATGAACTTTGAATTTGGTTTTATTTGAATATGAACTTTTCGGTGTTACACCTCCATTTTTAAAGATAGGGTCATATGTTACCAAAGAGTGATGACTCAAAATCGCGCTCTAATTGTGATTGGTGCTAGCTTCTGACAGCTCCTAGAAGTATCTGTACATTTGGCTTGGCCCGCAACACCAAACACTTGTACAAATGATAATCTAGCCGTGGTTGGTGTTACAACTGAAAATAGAGTCATTTTTTGGACATGATCAAAAACACTAACAACGACTAGAAATAGATTTCTAGTGACGATCCGCCATGAAATCATTTCTAAAGGTTTTCTTATCTGATTGCGGCTATAAAAGGTTTGAGGCACCTTTAGCTAAGAACCATTTCTGCGTCTCATTTCTTTTTGCGACATTTTTGCATCACAGTTAAGATCGGCAAAAGAGTACTGTAAAATGATACATGTCGAATAATCCACGGCGCACTCAATACCAATGCACCTTTATTTATTTATGGACGAAGTGCTCCGGCCTGGACAGCTCCAAGTTAACATAGCTCTAGTACACATATGTATAAACGTGGCCCTGCATCTCCATTATAAATACCCAATATACATACATACATACACACAGCAGGTAGACATCACGTGCGCGTATTGTTATTGAGCAACTCTCGGTATACTGCGTCTGCATGTCCTCATCATACCTCTCGAAGAACTGAAGATCGAAGGCTGGCACACGTCCCAGCCGTCTGACCAATGCTAGGGTGAAGAGACCTTCTAAGCGGATCCTGCGACGGAGGGTGGATACACTGCTCTGGGCTGGCGTTTAGCAAGAGACCCGTGCCAAGTGAGCAGCTGCATTCACAGAGCAAGGTGTAGGTATCATGACCGTGTCAGTGAAACCCATGAATCATAAATCTTGAAGATGAACACGCGACTGGACTCTGCTGCTGTTACCTTGGCATTGGATCCATCGGGGACTACGCGTCCCTCCCTCTTGAGCTTCAGGTACTCCGTGCGAGAGAACTTGGTGAACCCCCTGAAACAAGGGACACAAGCATCATCAAACATAGAAGAAAAATGGTCACCGACTCTGCTTCACTTCTTTTTTGAGCCTCAACTCTGCTTCACTTCGAAGCCAAAGGAAAACCATGGAACTCCATACAAAACAAAAAGCACGTCTACGTACCACTTGCCGCTGGTGATGATCCGCTGGCGTCCGGGGAACTTGAACTTGGCCCTGCGCAGCGCCTCGTGCGCCTGCGGCGCGTGCGCGTCGCGGCACCGCACGGAGAGCAGCACCTGGCCGATGGCGACGCGGGCGCACGTCCCCGTGGGCTTGCCGAAGGCGCCGCGCATGCCCGTCTGCAGGCGGTCGGCGCCCGCGCAGGAGAGCATCTTGTTGATGCGGAGGACGTGGAACGGGTGCGCGCGGACGCGCAGGTGGAACGCGTCCTTGCCCGCGTGCTTGGCCATGTACTTGTTGCACGCGATCCGGGCCGCCTCCAGGGCCTCGCTCGACACGTTCTCCTTCTCCCAGCTCACCAGGTGCACGCACAAGGGAAACTCGTCCACGCCGCGCTTCTTCTGCCCGACGTCGAAGATGCGGATCTTCGGGTCCGGGACGCCACGGCAGTAGCGCGACTTCGGGTACGGCTTGTTCTTGATCTGGCGGTAGCAACGCGCAGGCCCTGCAGTTTGCACGCACGATCCATATCGTTGTTAGTACGAAAACAACCAACTCCAACTGCATGCACGATCGATCATTCGATCGCGTGCAGTAAGTAGTAGTAGTTCGTGCTTGATTTCCAGGGCGGCTAGAGAGGAACATGGACGACGAAAATTCAAGTGGTTGAAGGAATTATGGAATTGGGTGCTTACTCCTGCCCATGGCGGAAAGTTGGACGTGACAAGTGGTGAGCTGGTGGGTTCGAGAGCCAGGTTCCGTTCCGGAGCGTGCGGGAGAAGGCGAGGCCAGGTGGTGGATATATAGAGAAGAGGAAGACCGGCAGGAGGCCGCCGCGGCGGGGAGGCCAAGTGCAAGTGCGGGAAGGTTCTGGTTCGCCGGGAACGCGTGGCGCCGGCGGCCAATCGACAACTTGCGTTTGGGCTGGCTGGGCTCCGTAATCGTAGTCCGTGACGCTGACGCCTCGCCGGCTTTGCTTCGGTCGCTGCGGGATGGAGCCGTGGAGACCCGTTGGGCCGTCGTCGTGGATTTGGTTTTGACTACTCCACGAGGCCGAGCCGAATGCTTGGTGGGCAAGCGAGGCGGCGCCGGCAGCCCGTGGTCGCTGCGCCACGGGTGACGCCTGCGGCCTGCTTGCGGTAGCAGCTGCTCGTCTTATTGTCTGTCTCCTCAACTGTTCCCGTGGCCGTGCGCCGTGCCCGGATCAACAAACAATTAAGGTTTTTTTTTTTCTTTATTTTTTGGGCTCAATTCTTCGTTTGTCGCCGTTTTTTTTTAACTTTGTTTGTTTGCCGCTTTTTTAAAACGAAGCCGCCGTTTGCTTTTTATTTTGATGTTCCGTTGGCTGGGGTTAGAAAATAGCCTAAAAAAAAGAAAAAGAAAAAGAAATGGGAAAAAGACCTAAATACCCCTTATCTATTTGCTGCCTACCGGCCTTCTCCTTTCTCCTCCCGTTCGGTGTTGCGTTCTCGTGACTGTTCCTGGCGGCGCATCTCTCGGGGGCTAGGGTTTGGGAGCAGCAGGCGAGCGGCCAGGGCGAAGTAGCGGCCAGGAGCGAGCGGCCGGCCGGGCGGTCTTCCGCGCGGGTGAGTCCGGCAGGAAGGGGCCTCGCGCCGCGGCCGGGCGGGCGTCGGATTCGCGAGGGGGCCGGGCGGCCTCGCGCGGGCTGCGGCCAGGCCTCGGCTGCCGGGCGCGAGTGCAAGCCTCGGCTGCCCGGGAGGAGCTCGCGCAGGCGGCACCAGGAGCATGGCGCCACCGGCATCCTTGAGCCCCCTCCTCATGCCGTGGCTGTGGCTGAGGCTGCAGCCTTGCCGTAGAGGTGGCAGAGCGGCCAACACGCAGGCATGGCGACTCTCGGCTGCAGTGCGGCGACAGCGGTCTCCTCGTTGATGGCTGTAATCACGGCGGCAGCTGTGCAGTGCTCCCCGCCTTGCACATCCAGCTTGCCATGTGCAACGACGAGGAGCTAACCAATTTGCTGGATGTTGCGACCGTCGCAAATAGCAAGCAATTTGCAGTGACTTATCAATTTGCAGCTTTGCTTGTGTCCTCTGTTGTCTGATCTGTGGGTGAAAGTGCTTGCAATTTGTGTAGTTCACAAATGGAGTCAAATGTTGATGATATATTTGATTGATTTTGACATAGGATGTAATGTACTGCCACATTATTTTGGATGAACTAGTATGTACGGTTGCAAAGGATAACAAGAATTTGACCGGTTGGATGATATTGTTTCGACGAACAACGTAAAAAATATTATGCTTATATATTGTGCAAATATTATATGTATATATTGTGCAAATATTATGCCGAATTTGAATTTGTAGAAAATATATATTGCCATTTGTTCAAGACAAGTGCAAAGTAAATCTGAAAAAAAACAGGGGCGAACGAGCAATTAACACTAGTATTCATGTTGAGGGCATTGTAGTCTTTTTACCCTTGACTTAACGGTGTTAAGTACACTTCACAGATTAGGGGCAACCAGTGGCTTCGTTTTCGAAAAACAGGGGCAAACGAGCAAAGTTAAAAAAACGGGGGCAAACGAGTAATTGAGTTCTAGAATAGGGGCAGTAGCACAAATGACCCAACAATTAATTGTCCCGCCTTGATTAGTTAAGTGTGTAGTTTCCTTATCAAAATAGGCGAGAGACACATGGGGGCGTGTCGATTGACACGCACAATGCACGAGATAGCGGGAGGCCCTTGCAGGGGTTATCTCGTGTTGCGGTGGCACTACGTGCACGGTATGCCGCACGCAGCTATTACAAACAATCATTGAGTTGAGTTTAAATGAGTGTGCCATTGTGAGAGCAAGCATTGTGACATGTGCTTAGCAATATTTTATCATCTTTTTTTTCGAAACCATGTACGCAATCGAAGTCTCTTTCGAGTTCTAATCTTTTTCTCATCTTCTCAGTTATGTGATATTGATTTGATGGTGAACTTTGTAATAACCAAGTGAATTTCTCACGCGTTGCCACGGGTATTTCAAGAATAATGATAAAAGCTCTAAGTAGCAAAATCTTGCATAAATTAGAAGCGTTTCGGAGATTAAGGTATGATGGGAAAAAATGTGTTACTAAGAAAATTTAGTCAAAAAATCTCAAAAGAATACGCCTAGGACATCAAAAAAGTAAAAGTAGAGAGAGATGCCATCTCATTAAAGCAGGGTCATGCGACTATTTCAGGAATAACATTAGCTTAGGCTAACAAAGAAAACATAAAGCAAGAGCTCAGAAATGCATGATTGTGCAGTTCTTAGATTGTGTGGGGGTAAACTGAACGTCCTTGGCAACGTCCAGATAATGCATGCATTGTAACGCAACGATGCATGATGGGGGTGTCAAAAGCTGAAGCGAGGCGGCGTGCGTGCTCGATAGAAGCTGAAGGGAGGGAGTCTTAGGTTTATTGGGCTGTTGATCGGAGGTGTGACTTGGTGGGGCCTTGAGTTTGGTTTGGACTTGTGATGGTGAGACTCTTGAATGACATTGGCATAAGTAGGTACTAGAGAACTAGGTTAGTGGGGTTTATCTTTGTAGGAGATATAGATAGATTAATTTGTCGTTTGAGACTAGAGAGGACGAAGCTAGAAGTTTTTCCTTATCTAAAAAATATAATATTATCTAGTAATATTTATTCATAATTTGAAAATCCATAAAATGGTAAAAAAATTAACACTAGAACTAGGCCACCATACAAGTCCTAACTTTTCACACGAAATACATGTGCTTGTCGTTTCTTGGATTAAAAAACATGATCTTTGTATTAAATTCTTAATACAAAAGATATTACACAGACAAAAAAATGAAGAAAAATGTGCTGTCAACAAAAGTGATCTTAGAAAAAACAACAAACCAAATAAGCATTATTGAATATTGACTACAATTCTTTATTAATGAGATAAAAACGGTAGAACATAAGCAACACATTATAAGGATGCAGTAAACATTAAAATCAAATCGCTGGAATCCTTGAAATAAAAATAGATAGTGCTCTCTCAAATTACCATATCAATTAGAAGCCACTGTAGTTCAAACATAACAAAAATAGCATCACTCTACCCAGTGCACTAGGTTTAAAACCCCTGCTACTTCAAGTCCCGACTACAACAAGTCATAGTAGTGATACTTATTTACATAATATTGATATTAAGGTCGGACAATGTGCATCATTACTGTCCAAGGTATGACTAATAGCCCTATGAAGATTTTTTTGCATGGACTTTTCGGATGGTTTTTGCAAAGCCAACATGTATTTGACGTCTTGGCAAACAGTTTTAGAAGACACATTCAGATAATAATAAAACATATTTTTACATAATCAAAATTAATAAGCACACTAACATATATGCTATTACCTCATCATTATTTTTAAAGATACATGCATTGCCTATGTATGGTGCTGTTACAGAAGGATCACATGAAAGTTCAAGAACACATAAATGTTTTTCGTTGTTTTCATGCATATTAGCTATTTTCTATATTGTTTTGTTTCCGTTGCGACGCACGGGCCTGGTCCTAGTTAGATTAGATGTTACTAAGTTCCCATTTAAATGCGTTCTTCATATTTAGTTTGGCGGTGGAGAAGATGAAAGATAGGCTATCTCATACATTATTATTGGCAAATAGACCACAAGTTCGACCAAGCAAATTAAAAAGATAATGAGCAAGTAAAAAGATAATGAACAAGAATCTCGTAGCTCAAGCACCTGTTAAGGCGATTCAACCAGACGGTCAACAAATCATAGAATTTAAAAGCTGCTACAAAAGAGGTTCTGAATGAACCTGATAGAATCAGAACAAAAAAAGAGACAGTACCTCATGCAAATCTTAATAAAGAGGATACAAAAATAAAGAAAAATGAGATGTCAACAAAAGTGCCTAGAAAAAGCCAAAAAACAAACAACCATTACAACAAAAATAGCTGGAATTAATAGGCAGAATAAAATACCATTAGCATTAGGTACCACCATTAATCATATGATTCATATCAAATATCAAAAGCAAACTTAAAGGTCATAGCCATGCTACTGAACCTTATTTACATATAGTTCTAATACTAGGGATCAAGACAATTGAATTAAATTTTGAAGTACACCTCCTGCCCTGCGGTGCTTCTTCTCACGGTCCTTCCTCACGGTTTTGACGGAGCCAAGGCGGACTTCTAGCAAAGAGAACAGTTTTCAGCCTAAATGTTCACATAATAAAAAGTCTACTAATTTGTTTATCTAGAACTAAGTTTAATTGTTTTGCGATGGCAAGCTGAAAATGTTGTCGTCGATATAACATAATTCTCTACTTAGAAAGTTGCTACTTTAAGCTAAGACATTTAAATCTATCAATTTGTCATTTCCAAACTCACAAATACATTTAAAGCTAAGACATTTAAATCTATCAATTTGTCATTTCCCAACTCACAAATACATTTATCATTTCTATGTGCATTAACTTATAGAATTAAGCAATGCCAAACTAAATTTTACTAAGGCAATGAAATGCATTATTTGAGTTATGAGATTTTGTATTGCATAAGATGCAAATAGATCAAATGATTGATTTCCAAGGTGGCTAGAGAGGAAAATGGACGACGAAAGTTGAAGTGGTTGAAGGAATTAGGTGCTGACTCCTACCCATGGCGGAAAGTTGGACGTGAAAATGGTGAGATGGTGGGGTTCGAGAGCCTTTGTGAAGTGTGGGTTCTATTCTGGAGCGTGCATTAGTAGGTGAGGGTTAGGTGGTGGATATATAGAAGGAAAAGAGTCCATATTACCTCCCTGAACTTTCACAAAAGTCTGTATTGCTCCTAATACTGGTCAAAACATCTCTCAACTTTAAAACCGTTTGCAAAAGTCTCGGTTGTAAGCGGGTTTGAAGTTGTCTTTTCTTTTTTATTTATTTCGACTGTAACTTTGAAAAATTATAGTAAATCACAAAAAATCATAAAATGAAAAATCTAATTTTGTTGGGCTCCACATGAGTAGATCTAAACAGTGATTATATAATATTATATGCTTTAGTATAAAGTTTTTGTTGTAGCTTTAGATCTATGCTTTTATGTAATCACATAAAATAATTCATAGCTATAGTTTTATATGATCCAATTATGATGAAATTCTTATGGTAGGGTATTGCAAGCTTGAAGTGTAGTAAAAAAATTGTACTCATTGGATCATGTATAATTTAGTTACATATTTATTTAGGTTTGTGCTTGATAAATTTAAATAAATCTATAATTAAGTTATATATGATCCAATTAGTATGATTTTTTACTACAGTTCAAGCATACAATAATTAGCCCACTATAAATTTTTCATCATAATTGAACCATAGAAATTATAGCTATAAGTTATTCTAATTAATTATAGAAAACATAGATACAAAGGTACAACAAAAAAATGTATTAAAACATATCGTATTATATGTTGAACATGTAGACCTACTAATGTGAATTCGAACAAAACTTGATTTTGAAATTTATGTTTTCTTATGATTTACTATGATTTTCAAAGTTTCAGTAAAAATAAATAAATAAATAAATAAATAAATAAAGGTAAAATCACATTTAGAATCGCTTATAATTAGGACAAAGAGGTAAGATGAACGGTTTTAAGTTGAGAGAGGTGTTTTGTCTTATCTTAGAGTTTTGAGAGCAAATATAAATTTTTAGGAAAGTTGAGGGAGATAATATGGACTTTCTTTTCAGGAAATACCTCGCGGCGGGGAGGCCATGTGCCGGAAGGTTCTAGTTTGCCGGGAACGCGTGGCACCGGGCACCCAATCGGCGCAGCTTGCATTCGGGCTGGCTGAGATTCGTTCGTTCGAAACTTCGAATCGTAGGCCGTGAGGTCCGTGACGCTGACGCCTCGCCGGCTTTGCTCCAGTCATTGTGGCCTGGGGATCGATGGAGCCGGGGAGACGCGTTGGGCCGTCGTCGTGTGTTCGGTTTTGACTACTCCACGAGGTTATGGTTTGTCAAGTGCTTTGGTGTCGCTGTTGTCGTTCTACCCCGGAATGACTATCTGGTCGTTGACGGATTCTCGTTCTTACCCTGATCGCTGGGAAGGCTCTCTAGCTTCTGCGTAACGGCTACCTGGTCGCTGGTGCGCTACTTCGCAACGGCTTTCTGGTCGTTGGCGGACGTTGTCGTTCATACCCCGCAGCGGCTATCTGGTCGCCGAGGAAAATCTCTACTATCTTGGCAATCATTGCGTGGATGTTTTTCTTTTGCGGGCTTAGTTGGTTGGTGTGTGGAGGCGGGGTTGTCCCCTCCTCCTGTATTTGCTATTGTATGTGTTTTTTATGTTTTTGTCTTGGATTTTATCGGTAATTTCTGAATTATTTGTAACCCCTTTGTATCTGTATTTTGATCTTTTTTTAGCTCCTCCTCTTAATGAAATACGGATAAAGATCTGGTCACGGAAAAAAGACTACTCCACGAGGCCGAGCCGAATGCTTGGTGGGCTAGCGAGGCGGGGCCAGCGGCGCCGTGCCGACGCCTGCGGCCTGCTTGCAGTTGCAGCTGCTCGGTCGTCTGATTGTCTCAAGGGTTCGTCCCGTGGCCGTGTATCGTGGCCGTGTCTTGCTCTTGCCGGATCAATAAAACAATTATCCCGCCTCGATTAGTTAACTGCAGGGTTTCCTTGTCAAAAAGGACGAGAGGCACGTCTAAGGCGTGTCAAATGACACACAACGCACGAGAGAGCGGGAGCCCCCCTTGCATAGGGGGTGTCTCGTGTCGCGGTGGCACAAGGTGCACGGAATGCTGCACGTAGCTATAACAAACAATCATTGAGGTTAAATGTGTGTGTGTGCCATTGCTAAGTTGAGCAAGCATGTGACACGTATGCTTAGCAAATTTTTTTTCTTGCCTTTTTTTTCTGAAACTATGTAACAAACTAACAATTAATGGATTTTTGATAAATGCTGGTCTGATTGTCTGAACTGTTCCCTTGGCCATGCCTGCCACAAGGCGGTTAGACGAATTTGGTTAAATGAGTGTGTGCCATTGCTAAGTTGAGCAAGCATGTGACACATATGCTTAGCAAATTTTTTTTCTTGCCTTTTTTTTCTGAAACTATGTAAAAAAACTAACAATTAATGGATTTTTGATAAATGCTGGTCTGATTGTCTGAACAGTTCCCTTGGCCGTGCGTCTTGCCGCAAGGCGGTTAGACGAATTTGGTTACCGGAGCAAACCCTGCTGCATATCTAGCTCTTTGCGATGCAGGATTGTTCAGCTGTGGTACTTCTTTTGTTACAAACACATTCAGGTGTAGAAGCAAAAGAAACAATGTTCTTCTACTTTTATATATTCTTTACGGCCTGTGCTTATTCTGCATTGACCATTCGTTTACAGAATCGCTTTGATCCCTACGAAGGAGTAGTCTGTATGTTCATGCTTAATTTTATGAGGAAAGAAATCAATCAGGCACCCCCTCCATCCTTCAGGGAACAAAGTACATGGGGTTGGGTATCTTGAACACGCGGATCATGTAGCCTTCGTCCACGAGCTGCCTCCTAATCGCCGACTTGAATATCGACGAGCTCTGCCCTCGGTACTCCGGAGTCCTGCAGGCAGACACGACACGTCAGAACGCAATTTCACAATCTGCCGGCCGGGATGACGTTCCTGGTGGCAATTTGGAGATGGTGACTCGCTGCTCCGTGCTCGTGAAAGGAGGACCGTCCAGCGGCCTTTTCCTATTGTCAGTCAGTGAATCTGAATGTTCAGCTAGCCGTCCACGTCACCGACGAACTACGACGTGGTTTAGGCTCGGTTAAGTATCAAGATAGAACCAAGTGGAAGAAGTTGTTCTGCACTGCACCTCATGATGAGCCTCTCGTACCCGGAGAAGCCTTCGGCTTCCAAGTTGGCTGCCGTGCACGAGCCCAGGGTCTCCTCGTCCCTCCCGGTGAGGAGGAAGACCTTGAAGCCCTTGTCCAGCAGCGTCATGAACAGCCCAAGCACCGGACGTATCCCCGGGCACGCCTCCGGCTCCCTGCTCGCCCAAGCCTTGAACGCCGGCGGGTCGTACGCCCCGAACTGCTTGGCCTCGTAGTAGAGCAGGTTGGAGAGGCAGGTGTCGTCGATGTCGAACACCCAGGCGTCGAGGCCGGCGGCGATCTCGTCGGCGTAGGCGGACGCCTGCTCCATGGCGCCGGCCAGGTCCCGCTGGTACTGGCCCCGGGTCATGTACCCGTTGACGTACCCGACGCACTGCGCGGGCACCGTGCGCCACCCGCGGGCGTTGTTGGCCTCCACCATGACGCGCCAGCTCAGGCACCCGGCGTCGTCGGACGCCTGGCCAGGCCACAGGCACTGCCACTGCCTCGCGACCACGGCTGGGGCGGCGCTGAGGAACAGGTGCGGCAGCAGAGCCATGGGGCGAGCGTGCGCGAGACCATTGCAGCCCGTGTATCAATCAGGTTTTTCACCGAGTACAGCAGCCACTGCCAATGCGCATGTGCCAATGCGGCGGCCAAGAACAAAGACAAGCTCAGGCTGGTGTCAAGGTAACACTCAGTGCATGGGTTTTATAGTGAGCTGAGGACGATATGGCATGACCGCATGAGTCATCGCCGTCCGCCGCCCACACTGCGAAAGCAAGCGTCACCGCCCAATGCGAGAGCAAGCTGCTGCTAATGCAAAAGCATGATTACGCCATGGAATTAGCGGGAGGCCGGAAGGCATTCCCCGAAACCGAATTCAGGATTAGGTTGTGTTTCTCTCGGTGACGAAGAGTCGGAGAGTGAGGCCACGGCCACCTCAGGATGATGACCTCGTGGAGCATGAAGGGCCATGGCCGCCGACGGGACGCCGTGCGCGGCCGGAGTTGCGGCCGCGGACGAGGATGGCGACAACGACAGGACCGGGACTGTGCCTGACTGCCTGGCCGGAACTCCGACGGCGGAACCACCTCGCCGCGTTTGAGGCTGACGATGGATGGACGCCCCCCACGCTTGATCCCGACGGCGGAGTTTGAGGACGGCGAAGATGACCTCCCCGCGCGCTCGATCCCCGATGGCGAAGCCGAAGCGGATCCAGGCGGACCTCACGCTCTCGCTAGGCTGCAGCGTGGTGGTGAAGCGAGGCCTGGCCCCGATGCGATGTCGAGCTCCATGGTGCGAAGCGACGGGCCGATGCCAATGTGGTGGAAGATGGATCGAGAGGAGAGGAAAGAAAGGGAAAAAATAAATCTGATCGTGGGTTCCACCTTTAGACTATCTCCAACAAGAGACCCATAGCTAAAAATATGTCAGAAAAAGTTGCTTTGCCTATCCAAAATGTCCTCCAACAGATGACTCAAACGCTAGATGCATTTTACCTACCAGCCCAAAGGAGACCTAGAATTGAGTCTTCTCTCTCCTCGCAAGGCAAATCTCCGGTGGTGGCCCACTAGTCTCCCCGCCCAGTCGCCCACGCACGCCTCCCTCCTGGTGGCGGCTCATGCAGCATGCTTGGCTCTCCTTTTTCGTGTTTTTCTTTTATATTCCTTCTTTGCGTGTTGGTTGTTGGAGAACGCTAGTTTTAGGTGCGATATGCTTTTACTATTTATTTATTTATGATCCAAAGCAGAGAAATGGTCTTGAGTTTGGGTTCCTGCTGTTGGAGACAGCCTTAGGGGAGTTATATTGTGAGACTCACCATATATTTAAAAAAAAATATTGGGCTACCCCAATACCATTTTATTGGGGGACTTGTGTTGTGAGACTGTGGAGATGTTCTAAGCCTATTAGAAACAGAAATCATTTCACAAAAAAACAATAGAAAAACATAAAAGAATAGAAATGGCAAAGGCTATTTCGGCCTTAGACAGCTCATCAGCCTAGTCCGACAGGTCTGCTTGCCTCACTGCGCTCACCACTTCAAGCAGGCCGGCCCAACTACCGTGCTTGCCCGCACACGGTCCAGCCCAGCTTCGCAGCCGATCCGCCCGCTGAAGCCCACTCTCGCTGCAAAACCCTAGCTCGGATGACACAGCCGTCTGATCGCGTTGATCACCATAGTCGTCCATCTCGTGCCTGCCATCATCGTCGCCTATAAATTGGACTCCTCTGGAATCCTAGGTTTTCTTCAACATGTCGCCAAGAGAAGGAGAAGGAGGGAGACGGAGCACGAGCTGCCCGACGTTGTTGACCGCCTCCCCTCCATTGCCAGCCTCAATGGTGAGCCGCACACTTCTTCCCTGTCTTCATGCATTGGCCGTGCTAGACCGCCGCCACATCCCACACCACGGGGCGTAAAGACTGAGCCTCTGCCGACTCATGGACACACTCGCACACAGGAGCATCGACCGACCAAACGGATGATTGTTATGTTTCATATAAAAAAACATCAACTATTATCTTCTAACTACGATATGGACGTACAGACTAATTGGTTCAATAATAGTGACATAGTTTTATTGCTAGCTAGACTGGTGGTTAACTCATAACTACTACATAAGATTTGCAGTTGTCCAAAAATTTATGTTATACTTAAATATTTGTAGTTGTTAGAAAGCATGACGGTACATAATCCACAAGACACCAACATCTTTATCATTCCAGAGCGTGTCAGAGAAGGGGAGGGCTAACTGGATGTGACAAGTGGTGAGTTGGTGGGCTCGAGAGCCTGTTGTGTGTGAGCTTCCATTCCAGAGTGTGTGGGAGAAGGGGAGGGCTAGGTGGTGGATATATAGAGGAGAAAAGTCCACTTTTGATCCTCAACTTTTGTAAAAGTTCATTTTTCACCCTTAAACTCTAAAACTAGATAAAACACATCCCTCAACCTTTATATCGTTCATATTATGTCCCTCGCCTAGTTTTGAGAGGTTTTGAAGGCGGTTTTGTCTTTTCTATTTTATTTATTTTGGTTGAATCTCTAAAAAACACATCAAAATTTTGTTCTAAAGTATACAATATTGTATGTTCATTGTATGGATCTACTCATGTAGAGTCTAATAAAATGAATTTTCTATAGATCTAAGCTTTTTGTAATTAACTAGAATATATCATAACTGCAGTTTATATGGTTCAATTGTGGTGAAATTTTATGGTGGGCTAATTATTATACGCTTGAATTGTAGTAAAAATATCATACTCTCTGGTTCAAGTATGACTTAGTTATAACCCTAAATAAAATCTATAAATAAGTTATATATGATCAAGTGACTATGAAATATTTACAACAGTTTAATAATATAACAATTAACACGTCATAAAATTTTTATCATAATTGGACCATAGAAACTTTAACTATGAATTATTCTAATTAACTAAAGAAAAATATAGTAAAACTATATCAGAATCTTTGTTCTAGAGCATATCATACTATATGTTCAACGTAAAGATTGATTTATGTAGAGTCCAACAAAATTAGATTTTCTATTTTCTATTTTTTGTTATTTACTATAAATAAGTAAAAAGGAAAAACAAAACCCTTCAAAATAGCCTAAAACTATGCAAGTACGTATAAACGGTTTTAAAAGCTAAAGGATGTGTTTTAACTGGTTTTAGAGTTGAGGAAGTAAAAATGTATTTTTTTTAAGATACGGAGGAAGACCGGCAGGCCACGTGGTGGGAGGCCATGTGCGGAAAGGTCTGGTCCGCTGGGAACGCGTGGCGCCGGGCAGCCAATGGGAAAAGTCAAATTTTTGTTCTCTCAACTATCACAAAAGTCTACTTTTCATCGATAAACTTCAAAACTGGACAAAACACATCTCTTAACTTTTGAAATCGTGCAAATTTCGTCCTTTTGTATTTTTATTTTTTTAAATTATTTTTAGGTTGATTATTTGAAAAATCATAGTAAATCACATAAAAATCATAAAATAAAAAAGTCCAACTTTCTTGGACTCCAAATAGATCTACACAAGAAATATATAATATGGTATGTTTGAAAACCAAATTTTTGATGTAGCTTTAGATCTATGCTTTTCTATAATTAATTAGAATAATTCATATCTACAATTTCCATGGTTCCATTGTGTTGAAATTTTATAATGGATTAATTATTGTATGCAAAGTTTCATACTTATTAGATGATGTTTATCGTAGGAATAGATTCCTTTAGATTTTACAAGTATAAACCTAAATAAAACTATAGCTAATTTATACATGATTGAATGGATATTAAATTTTTATTTCAGCTCAACTGCTCAAGCAAACAATATTTAGGCCACCATATAAAGCTATAAATTATTATTATTCTGATTATTTATAGAAAAGCATAGATCAAAAGCTATAGTAAAAATTTTATTTTAAAGTATATCATATTATATATTCACCGTATAGATCTACTTATTATCTCGGAGTCCAAGAAATTTGTTTTTTTATTTTATGATTTTTATGTGATTTACTATGAGTTTTTAAAATTCATCCAAAATAAATAAAAAGAAAAAGACAAAACCGTCTTCGAAGCCAATCATAACCAGATGAGGGACGAAACTTGTATGGTTTGAAAAGTTGAGAAATGTGTTTTGCTCGGTTTTGAAGTTGGATGAAAAATAGTCTTTCGCAATAGAAAAAAAATAGACTTTCTCCCGACAGAGCTTGCGTTCATGCTGGCTGGGATTTGTTTGTTCGAATCGTAGGCCATGATGCCGACGCCTCCTCGGCGGCTTTTCTTCGGTTGTTGTGGGTGGGGATGGAGCCGTGGAGACGCGTTGGGCCGTTCTCGTGGGTTTGGTTTTTGTTGCAACAGCAAAGATCGATCTCATCTGGAACGCTCCCAGGATGGGAACCCCTCCCGCTCCTCGCTCCCTTCCATCTCGCGAACCGTCGGCGCCCATGGCGGTTACCTGCGTGCATGCCCCCATGGCGTCCATACGGGTGTATATATATCTATTACAGATCAATGAAAGAACTCTCGGTTCTTTTTACATTCCAACGTATTCCATTTACAATCTACGTATAACACGTTATCAGCACTTTTAACCGACTTAGTGAGTTCCTTCTGAAGAAGGGATACACTAACAATGATGATTGCCCATGTGTTTTCATCAAGAAGTCCCAAACGGGGTTCTGTATCATATCAGTGTATGTTGATGATTTAAATATCATCGGCAACCCACAAGATATCGATGAAGCACGCAATCATCTAAAGACGGAGTTTGAAATGAAGGACTTGGGTCAAACCAAGTTTTGCTTAGGTTTACAACTTGAGCACATTTCCACTGGAATTTTAGTCATCAACCTTCCTATATCCAAAAAGTATTGAAGAAATTCAATATGGATAAATCACATCCCTCTAAAACTCCTATGGTTGTTCGATCTCTAGAAATGGAGACCGATCAATTCAGACCACGGGATAATAGAGAAGAGATTCTGGGAGCTCATTATCCATATCTCAGTGCCATTGGAGCGCTCATGTATCTTGTAAATTGCACCAGGCCTGATATTGCATTTGCAGTGAGCTTGCTAGCTCGACATAGCGCTGCTCCTACCAAACGTCATTGGACAGGAGTAAAACATATCCTCAGATATGTCAATGGTACAAGAGATCTTGGATTGTATTTTCAAAGGAACCCAGACTCTAATATGATTGGATACACTGATGCCGGCTATTTATCTAATCCCCATAATGCCCGATCCCAGACAGGCTTTGTGTTTCTACATGGAGGGACAACTATTTCATGGAAGTCTTCTAAACAGACCCTAGTGTCTACCTCCACCAATCACTCTGAAATAATTGCACTATATGAAGCCTCACGTGAATGCGTTTGGCTTCACAGAGTGATCAACCACATACAACAGTCATGTGGTATTGGTGCTATCGATTCACCAACAATTATCTATGTCTGCTTGTGTTACACAGATGGAGACAGGCTACATCAAGAGCAACATAACCAAGCATCTTTCTCCTAAGTTGTTTTATCCCCATGAGTTAAAACAATTGGGTGAAATAGACATCTTACAAATCAAATCATGTGATAACCTCGCTGATTTGTTCACTAAGTCCTTACCAGCTTCCTCGTTCCAGAAATGCGTTCAAGGAATTGGTATGCGACGACTTAGAGATTTGCAAGGTTCAGGGGGAGAAATCTCCTAGATGTTGCCCTGCCCAAACCATCATATTGCACTCTTTTCTTTGTATGAGTTTTACTCACAAGGTTTCTCATATAAAGTTTTTAATGAGGCAATATTAGCATAAGCATATGTCGCATTTCCTTTTTTCCTCATCGGGGTTTTTAATAAGATATTAATGACATATATTATCCTCTAAACTTTCTATGAGTTTTCTCCTGCAAAGGTTTTTCTCATATGAGTTTACAATGAGGCAATAATCATTATATGATATATCACTTTCTCCTTATTTTTCCACTGGGTTTGAAGGAGTTTTTAACAGCATATCTATCAAAGTATTTCTCCTCGTTTTTATCCTACAGGACTTTTTGGAGGATTAATACTATTCATTGATCTCAAGCTGGATTCGATCGAGGGGGAGTGTTGCAACAGCAAAGATCGATCTCATCTGGAACGCTCCTAGGATGGGAACCGCTCCCGCTCCTCGCTCCCTTCCATCTCGCGAACCGTCGGCGCCCATGGCGGTTGCCTGCGTGCATGCCCCCATGGCGTCCGTACGGGTGTATATATATCTATTACAGATCAATGAAAGAACTCTCGGTTCTTTTTACATTCCAACCTATTCCATTTACAATCTATGTATAACAGTTTTGACTACTCCATGTGGCCGAGCTAAATGCTTGGTGGGCAAGCGAGGTGCCAGCGGCGGCCCGTCGTCCCCGCACCACGGGTGACGACGCCTGCAGGCCTGCTTGCAGCTGCAGCTGCTCGCTCGTCTGATTGTCTCAAGGGTCCGTCCCGTGGCCGTGTGCCGTGCCTGCCTTGCCGGATCAATAAAACAATTATCCCGCCTCGATTAGTTAACTGCAGGGTTTTCTTGTCAAAAGAGACGAGAGGCACATCGGAGGCGTGTCAAATGACACACAACGCACGAGAGAGCGGGAGCGCCCCTTGTCTAGGGGACTGTCTTGTGTCGCAGTGGCACAAGTGCACGGTATGCTGCACACAGCTATAACAAACAATCATTGAGGTTAAATGAATGTGTTGTGCCCCGTTGCTAAGTTGAGCAAGCATGTGACACATATGCTTAGCAATTTTTTTTCTTGCCTCTTTTTTTTTTCCTGAAACTGTGTACAATTAATGGATTTTTGATGAATGCTGGTCTGATTGTCTGAACTGTTCCCTTGGCCGTGCGTCTTGCCGCAAGGCGGTTAGACGAATTTGGTTACTGCTTCGTCAGGGAGCAAACGTAACCTTGCTGCATTTCTAGCTCTTTGCGATGCGAAAGGATTGTTCAGCTGTGGTACTTCTTTTGTGACAAACACATCAGGTGTTGAAGCAAAAGAAGCAATGTTCTTTCGTCAGGGAGCAAACGTAACCTTGCTGCATTTCTAGCTCTTTGCGATGCGAAAGGATTGTTCAGCTGTGGTACTTCTTTTGTGACAAACACATCACGTGTTGAAGCAAAAGAAGCAATGTTCTTCTACTCTTATATATTCTTTACGGCCTGTGCTCATTCTGCATTGGCCATTCGTTTACAGAATCGCTTTGATCCCTACGTAGGAGTAGTCTGTATGCTCATGCTTAATTTTATGAGGAAATCAATCAGACACTCCGTCCATGCTTCACGGGACAAAGTACATGGGGTTGGGTATCTTGAACACGCGGTCGCCGGCGCTGTCGCCCTGCAGGTCACTCCACTGGTCCCCGACGTTGCCCCGGATCCTGTAGCCTTCGTCCACGAGCTGCCTCCTGATCGCCGACTTGAAGATCGACGAGCTCTGCCCTCGGTACTCCGGAGTCCTGCAGGCAACCAGGACACGTCAGAACGCAATTTCATACTCTGGATGACGACGTTCCTGACGGCAATTTTGGAGGTACAGATCGTGACTGGCTGCTCGTGAAAGGCGGACCATCCAGCGGCCTTTTCCTATTGTCAGTCAGTGAGTCAGTCAGTGTTTCTGAATGTTCAGTTAGCCGTCCTCGTCACCGACGCACTACGACGTGGTCTACGCTCGGCTAGTATTAAGATAGAACAAGTGGAAGACGTTGTCTGCACTAACCTCATGATGAGCCTCTCGTACCCGGAGAAGCCTTCGGCTTCCAAGTTGGCAGCCGTGGACGAGCCCAGGGTCTCCTCGTCCCTCCCGGTGAGGAGGAAGACCTTGAAGCCCTTGTCCAGAAGCGTCGTGAACAGCCCAAGCACCGGACGTATCCCCGGGCACGCCTCCCTGCTCGCCCAAGCCTTGAACGCCGGCGGGTCGTACGCCCCGAACTGGTTAGCCTCGTAGTAGAGCAGGTTGGAGAGGCAGGTGTCGTCGATGTCGAACACCCAGGCGTCGAGGCCGTCGGCGTCGGCGGCGAGCTCGCCGGCGTAGGCGGACGCCTGCTCCATGACGCCGGCCAGGTCCCGCTGGTACTGGCCCCGGGTCATGTACCCGTTGACGTACCCGACGCACTGCGCGGGCACCGTGCGCCACCCGCGGGCGTTGTTGGCCTCCACCATGACGCGCCAGCTCAGGCACCCGGCGTCATCGGACGCCTGGCCCGGCCACAGGCACTGCCACTGCCTCGCGGCGACGACGGCGGCGCTGAGGAACAGGTGCGGCAGCAGAGCCAGGAGCATGAGCTGCCGCCACGGGGCCAGCGTGCGCGAGACCATTGGAACGATGCTGCCCGTCACCATTATCAATCAGGCTTCACCGACGTACCACAGGCCACAGACACTGCAGGCATTATTCATTTCATTTCATGTCACCATCACAATCAGTTGCAGGACCAATGGTCCAACACAAAGAATTAAAGAAAGATAGAAGCAAGCCAAAAATGTCCTATCTTTGATAGAACTGCGACTACCTGGATGTGCCAATGCGGCAGCCAAGAACAGAGACCAGCTCAGGCTGGTGTCCAGGTAACACTCAGAGCATGCGTTTTTATAGTGAGTTCAGGACGATGGCATGAGTCACCGCCGCCCAATTGCGAAAGCAAGCGTCACCGCCCAATGCGAGAGCAAGCTGCTGCTAATGCAAAAGCATGATTACGCCATGGAATTAGCGGGAGGCCGGAAGACATTCCCCGAATACGACCGGATTCAGGATTAGGTTGTGTTTCTCTCGGTGACGGAGAGTCGGAGAGTGAGGCCACGGCCACCTCAGGATGATGCCCCCATTAATTTGCACCGCCAGCGGCCCGGGTGCGCGCCACGTGGACCCAACCGCGCCGCCGCTAGCTGCTGCCTGACGGCGACGTTTGCGATCGTGCGATGGCGACCTTGGCTACCGGCGGCTCCTTTTCCACCGATAGAGTAGCATAGGCAACCATGGCCGCCTGTGCCTCCAATCAACAGGTGCAGAGGGGCAGAAAAACGTTTTGGTAGAGGTTGAACCTCCTAGAAACGGCATGAACAATGTGCAAGAACTTTAGGGGATCCTATGAAAAAATTTATATGAAACAATTTGATTCCCACGCGGGAAACACAAACACGAGAGTTACAAAATGGTGCCTGCAGCAGACTTGGGCAGATAGCGATGTCGACTATTTTCAGTTTTGCTTGCCTTTCATGAATTCACCTTCTGATTGCGCCAAAGGAGTCAATGCTGAAATGAGTTGCCAAGCTCTAGTATATTTTATATTGAAGTGGACCAGTGTGCATGAGTCAACGCCAACCTGATCTAAGCGGCAAGAAAACCGCCACCTCAAAGAGATTCGATTATTATTGGACGATGCTAGCACTTAGCAATTGTAACAGGGAAGGCTACAAGTCTGTAGCCACTCACCAGTCACCATTAGTGGTGGACGGATAAATAAAGGGTAGAAGGAGAGAGGAGTGTGTGGAATGCTCATAAGAAACTTCAGCATTGTCCACCAATCCCAACCAGTGAATGAAATCATATTCTTTGGGACATAGGCCAACCGTAATGGAATAATAGAAATGCAGTACCTACCTGCCGATACCATTAGTGGAGTTATAGGTCACTTGTTCAAAATTCTACTAACTTTTGCACACTATCGTATAATATTCATATGTGTCCTGTAGAACATACATGCATGTTGAAGAACAAGCCACCGTAATAACTGGTTTCATACTTCGAATGCTATATACCAGTCTGGAGGCAACTGAATTGCTTGTAGGTCCGAACATCAGTGACAGGGCTCAAAAATGTTACTCAGTACAGAAGCTGCATGCAGCACCAGTCATGATAGGCCATATGCCTGAGGAAACAAGTAATATTCAAATATACAAAATTTGGACCTTGTATGAACGCTCGCTATGCTGTCCCTATGTATGACTACTTGTATCAATATCTTGATCCAAAAATTCTCACAGAGAGGAGGTGATGGATGCAGCTCCCCACCTTTATAAGACAACATGCCCGGTCTAACTTTTTGCTGGATTCACTATGTGGTACCCCCTGAATGCAGTAGGTGTACAAACCCCAAGCAGTACTGCAGTAGGCACTCTGTTCTGGCAAGTAGGCTACTGGCTGGTGAACAAGCCCAAGCCATTTCAGTTGCCCAAGTTATTTGACCTGCAATAAGTGTACAGCCGTCAGCTCAGCCTCATTTACCTTTGCACAAACCAATCTAAACATATTCCTTTTAATCATTTAGTTTCTTTTATTAGGAGGGATCATTGGTACTGTTACCATGTAAGTGAATAGTTCAATTTCAGTCAGAAAACCAAATATCCTCACAACATAAAAAGGAAAGGTACAGGGAATAAAACACTACCTGCTACTTTCACACTATACAAGGGCAATTGATTTGAAGCCACCTTCATTAATTTGTGTGGCAATAGAACTGTCACCTGTCTTGATTATCTTGCCATTTTCCTGGAAGTAACCAATCAAGAATTATCAGAAACAGCAAGAACCCTTCCTTATTCCAAGTTAGAAAGCACCCAAATACATAAAACAATTCTATCAACTTCTGACAGTTGAAAAATAAAGGAACTACAAAGACACCAACAAGGTTGCTGTGGGGATCATATGAGTGAACTCATCAGTGTTCCCTATTAAAATTTGTTTAAGTTACATCCCCTTAGTTAATTTTACGTTACATCCTCCCGTAGTTAATTTTAAGTAATACATCCTTCCTTAGTTTTGTTTTGTGCACGTCTTCATTTTCCATCTGGTGTTAAGGAAGAGAAATACCTACATCTTTCTGAAGTAACACATCCATTGTGTAAGACTCAGTGCCAGTGTTAATTGATCACAAGGCGAGGGGGTGTTCAAAACCATACAAATTTAATGAGATGCCATGTAACATCTAGATTTTATTTAAGAAACGCGCGGAGTATAGAACATCAAACAAAAAAGAACAGAGGGAGTAGGCTACTAGGCTTTCAAACATCTGAAGGGTGTTCTTTATAAATACCCAAGACACAAATTGTCTTAATCGTATGCACATGAATTGAGGTAGAAGACAAAATGACCATGTTGCATCTCAATGAATATCATAACATCATAAATGTAACCGATTCAGGCTTTAACCTCTACCCCGTGGGAAGAGGAGACATGGGATAAACAACAGTTATTTAGCTCTTTGCCACATTATCCCTAACTAACATTGTAGAAATAGTCAAATAGGGACCACAAATGCATTCTTTTGTACGAAACTGCTCTATAATGATGCACAGTAGATGTAATGATCCATCTGTTATAAATTTACCCTTGAAACAAACATACAGGAACAGGTAGATTAAGCGCACCTAAACAGACAGGTTAACTCTGAAGTGTAAACATAGTAATATTCAACTCTGAAGTGTATGCAATATTTGTCGGCATATAAACCAAGATGCATACCTCCAGAGGAAGAGGAGCCATGGGATAAAAAACATAAGTGAATGTATATTACACATCTAAACAAAAATATTGAGGCTTACCATGATGTGAACATAGCTGGGTTTAATGAGATCCAAAAGACGTTGGTAATGTGTAATCATCAGAACAGAGTTTTGGGGTGTCAAAAGTCCATTCACTGCATTAGCAACATCTTCAAGTGCATCAACATCTAGTCCTGAATCTATCTCATCAAGAAGGGCTAAATCTGCTCCAATGACCTAAATTAAAGTAAACCAACACCCAAAATCAGAGATGGAAGTCTATTGATGATGCGCACAAATAGATAGACAAGACAAATTCTGAAGCCTAGTAAAAATGTCTACAAAACTAATAAATGTTCTCATACTCATGCGTGGAAACTTCATTAAGCACATGTACACAATACACCTAACAAGCCTCAAAAACAACAAACCATGCTCAAATAAGGGACAGAGAACTGTTTTCAAAGATGGTCCTCCTTGGGAAAAGAAAGGCCTAGTAAATCAAATACAAGCATAACTGAATATAATCATGGTATTGAATGCACAATTCATGTAATACGCATAGCTTTAAAAAAACATATGGGGGAAAACATGTTCGAAAGGTCTGCAGACAGATCAGCCATTAATTTCAGGCAGGAAAAAAATTCAACTCAATAGACATAACAGAAAAAACTGCATGCAAGGCTGTGAACCAAGAAATATATTTCCCTACAGTCCTATATAATTAACCTGAGATGTTTTAAAACATCATGCCTGCAGTAGGAGATTTTTTTTTTTAAAAAAAATGCACTGCTTCATATTAGTTCACAAATCACCACTGAAATGTAATATTCATTGGCATATAAACCAAGATGCCGTGCAAATTCATAGTGATATGAAGACAGAAGAAGAATAATCAGGAATCTTACTGAAAGTTGCAATATCTCATTACGCTTCCTTTCACCACCGCTAAAACCTTCATTCACATTGCGATCAAGGAACTTTGGGTCCATCTTCAAGGCATCAACTTTGGGTGATACAACTGAGTAAAACTGCAAGAGAAAGCAAAGATGTGTCAGAATCAATGCGACTATAAGTAACTCATAATTAAAAAAATAATGATAAGAACGTATCAATCTAGAAAATGCTTACAAAGTTTTATATTACTAGATATTTCACATTTCAAAACAAAAAAACAAAAGAAGAGAACCATAATGCTACAGATCAATATGGCAATGAAAGCTCCATTTGAAACAAATATGAAATGAACCAAAACAAAATAACTTTTCACTTTGTTCAACCCTTTCTGCCTTCTTATATAATGCATCGGTACTAAAGATCATTGGGTTGTAATTATATTAAAACAGTTTAATATTATTATTTATCTCTTGTAAAAATTTATAGTATATCTTGGCACATATAATTGTGAAGTTCACCTCAAGGGGCCCCAATGCTGGAAGACCACTCTTTTCTCTGCGAGCGTTGACTGCCATGAGCAGAAAATCGAAATTGCTGACTCCAGGAATCTCAATAGGTGCTTGGAAACTCATAAAAAGGCCTGCTAGAGATCTGTCCTCTGGCTCCATGTCAATCAGGTCCTGACCCTTGAAGAGAATGGTACCTCCAGTTACCTCATAATGCGGATGGCCAACAAGAACCTGCAAGGCAAAGGTGAAAGCCTCAATTTATGTGCAGGAACCAGAGCAAAGACCATGGTCACTTCTTTTTTACAATTTGTATATAGGCCATTTCCTGATTATGAACTTCAGAAAGGTATACATGACTAGCTTGCCAACAGATATAAGCCCATCCTGCTTAGTGCAGTAATTTTTCAATATTTTACTGTAGTAAGGGTAGCCCTAAGCTAACATAGAGAACACTAGAATGAACAAAATTAGATACAGGAGTAACGCCTGACTAGCTTACCAACAGATATAAGCCCATCCTGCTTAGTGCAGCAATTTTTCAAAATTTTCACTGCAGTAGGGGTAGCCCTAAGGTTCGTGGCTAACATAGAGAACACTAGAATGAACAAAATTAGATACAGGAGTAACGCCTGCTCAGCAAAGTAGTGTCTCCGTTGCATTTCCGACAGAAGGATACTAAAAATCGACATAAACACATGCCCACAGAAAATTGTCCTATATGCCAATCGACTCAATGGTTCCAACTATTATAACATGAAGAAATATGTGCATCGAACAGAAGCTTCTTACCTTTGTGAGGGTGCTCTTGCCGGAGCCGTTCTTCCCCATAATCGCATGAATCTGCAACAACCAAACACAGGCACAAAACCAGCATCAGCCAACCCCCCTGCAGCCCTAATCAACCACTAACACACAACAGGCCGCCAATAAATTTGTGCAGCCCCATGAGCTGCCCACACGAACCTCGCCCTCGCGGATGGTGAGATCGACGCCGGCGAGGATCTGCTGCCCAGTCTCCTTCACGGACGCGGTGAGCCCGCGCACCTCGAGAAGCGGGCTGCCGGAGGACTCGGCTGCCCCCGCCGCCGCCGCCGCCGCGGGCGAGCGTCCCCGCGTTCGGAAGGTGATGAAAGGAGGAGGCGCGTGGCGGCGGCCGAGGCGGAGGGGGCGGGGTGAGGGAGGAGAGAACAGGGGCGACGTCGATGAGACGACGGCGGCGAGCGGCGGCGCCATGGGAGGCAGGCGAGGCAGGGCTCAGGCGCGCGCCTCCGGTCCGGATGCTTCCCGAGTATCTTCCCTCTTCGCTCGTCGCGGCGTGGCTACGGAGTTCGGATGACGACGGGCCCCTCGGATGACAGTTGACGGGGACGGGACGGCGGACCGGGCTTGTGGGCTAATTTGTCGAGTGCCGTTTCGTGGGCCTGATTTTCACATCCAAGAGATAAATACGGCCTAGGCCGGCCCATGTCGCGCTAACACGCGTTCCAACAATCCAACGACAGCAGAAGCGAGGACCCCTCTGAGCTCGTGTCTGCCACTGCCATGACGATGCCATATTCTGGTGCCTGTGTCACTGTTGTGCACCGGGCAGACAGGTCGTGCAGATGAGCACCCTCGAGCCTGCTTGTCCACGCCCATTAGCGCGACGGCGCGAGACAACACGCAGGCAGCAGAGCAGCTAGTCAATTGAATCCGCCGCTGCCACGACGTTACAGTCCCGTCCGGCCGCACTGGCGTCCCTGCCGCTGGCTCGCTGAGGATGGAGACAGCGACGACGACGGACGGAATAGTTTCTTCAAGCGAACAGCGGGTACATGGTACTGTAGATTGGCAGTACTGGCATGGCATCCGCTCTTCTTCATGCATCGTTTTCGTGTGCTTTGTCAGCAACTCAGCATCAACAATGGCTACGGCGGGGATCTTCAGTAGTCGTAGTACTAGTACTGCGCACCGGTGCTCTGCGGCATTTCGATGCGCGCGAAGTGGCCGGAGCCCTGAGGCCATTTCTTCTCGGACGATGCAGGCCTTTGGCCCTTTGCATTGCAGCAGCCTAGCGCCCTGCGCTCTTTTGTTCTCTTTCTCAAGTCTGAACCTGCTGCCCCCCAAAGCAGGAGAGCCAACAGCAATGAAAATGCTTAAACGGTGCTAACTGACTTCCGCATCTGCTGATCATCTCCAGATCGTGCTTGGTCTCATTCGTCGCGGGCTGAACATGCGTATTGCCAATGGGCACGAAGGTAACCGTGCAGTGTCGGTGTCTAACTGCGATGCGTATGCGTATAGGCCAATAGGCGTTTGGATATGGATTCCAGACAAGCTCAGGAATGCAAGCTCACGCAATCCGGCACATGATCAAACTGGGATTCAGGACAGGAAATACAACTGCTACCGGCTCCGGTCTCCGGATACACAGGTGGTCGCGGGTTCTTGGAAGCGCCGGTCCGGTCTGGTCAGGAGGTTTTATCTTGTGGGGAGCACCGAGCACAGACGCAGGGCTATGGATCGATTCAGAGCCAAGCAGCACAGTTGTTCGAAAAGAAAGTTTGATGCCATTGCAAAGCTGCAATGCGTGGGGCTCGGCTGGGGCATGATGCCATCATTATTGGTCTCCTCTGCCTTCCCGCAATTGCCGTTGGACCTCCATCATGCGGATATGGGTTCCGGATCGTTCATTGGTTTTGGTTTGGTACCCTTTCACACTCCTGCTCTTTTCTTGTCCTTGCGCCTTTAGCTCTTTTCTTTTCTGACCGACGATGCTGCAAAAAATCTTTTTTAAAAAAAAACTATGCTGCAAAAATCTTAGCGAGTAAGAAACCCAGAAAACCTGGACGCACATTGTTCACACCGAAAATAACAAGTATGAATGAACAAGCAAAGGCCATGATTCGACTGTATATATATAGGCAGTCCTACTTTTTTGATTCAAAGGCAGTCCTACTTTCGTCGTGGTCTTGTTGAATGATGATTATGGATTTAGGATTACTAATACATGTACGGCCCGTTTGCGTGCCTTGAATCGGAATACCTTTTCCGCATCTTTGAGCATGCATACTGGATAGTGTTCTTTTCTACGTTGCTGATGGTGTCGTGGTTTCTTCATTACAAACATCAGCTGCTTCGGAGGACAGGAGGGCAACAAGAGCGAGTAAAAAAAAGTAGCAGTAAAAAGAGTGGAATTAGCCTATCCATTTTCTAAACAAAGATTCTTAGTAGGTTGTGCGCTTCACTGGAATTATTTGGAATTGACGTTTCTACCAAAATAGGCTGCCCAAACAATATGACTGTAATTCAATCAAATTCTATGCATCCAGGCTCTTAGGGAATTGATATATTTATAATACAGTCCTACTTTCGTTCGTGGTCTTGTTGAATGTGAGATTAGGATTACTAATAGATTTAGGGAATTGCTATATATCGGTCAACTTGTATCCATCAGATTTCTTAGCTATCAGATGGAAAGCTGAGAAATCTAACAGATATATAGGCTACCTACACTTGTCGTCTCCGTTCTAAATTATTAAACATCTTTTGTTATGACCTATAAAAAAACAAAAAATTATAATTTGGAATAGAGAGAGAGCAACAGGTTATAGGTGTGCCCTTAAGGACAGAGCTACGCAATAGAGGGTTTCAACGTGACTCTGCCCATGTGTGTGTGTGTGTGTGTTTTGAGATTACTGCCCATGTGTATTTAGCTTGGTGGATATCCTGGACAGGAGATGAAGGTCCATGGACAAGTGGTGTTTAGTTCATGAGCGAGTTAGATATGGGTATCTTTGACAGTGAAATATTCTCTTATATACTAAATATCCCTGCTACCAAAGGCAAGTGTTTATAATCTTGGTCATTATTAAATTATTAGTATGGTATATTATGGCTTAGTAATTATGATGACAAGACTATTTTGATTAGTGTTAATATATTTATTAGTGCTTGTATTGTATACCAATTAGGATGATAGCGGTGGTATTAAGAGCAACTCGCCAAATGAGGTTGCTATCCTTAAAATTTTGGCAAAACCAAAAAAATCACTCTCCAACAGTTTGCCAAATGACCTTGCCAATTCTATCAACTTGCTATTTCTCCCCTCCGCGCGCGTAAAGATACGCGCGTGTACTCGGCTTGCCATCGGTCTTTTCCGGCGACACCGCCTCTTCTCTCGCACAAGAAGTCGTCCTGATTTTCCCGAGGTACCGCCGCAGAAAGGTTCATCGATGCCACGCCTGCTGTCCATCCATCGATCGATCGATTGTTCAGGTACAGCGTTCACGTCCATCGATCGATCATCCATCCATCGATCGTCCATCCATCGATCGATCGTTCAGGCCTTCAGGGAAGCGGCAGCGATAGGATCCAACTACGGTCATCGGAGGAGGCAAGTGAAGAACTGGAGATGCAAATTTTGGGATCCCGCGACGCTGTGCAGTCCTGCGTGCTCAGCTTCCTTCGGTCACCGGCCGCCAGCGACGGATCCCGCCGTCTCTCGGCCGCCAGCGACGGATTCCGCCGTCTCTGTACGAGATGACTACGACGAAGGCTTAAAATTAAATTTTGTTTTTCTCTCAAGGTTCCTACTGCAAGTTTATTATGTAGGGATATTTTTAGATCTGGGCTTCGTTAATTACTGAAAAATATAGAGTCCTCGATGCAAAAGTAACTTTAAGTTTTGGCAAACGAACTATAGCAAACTGTTGGGGAATGTTTGTTTTTTCACTTGGTATATATTTTAGCAAGTTGCCAAATCACAAGATTTACCAAGTAAATTTTGGCAAACTCTTAGAGATGCTCTAACATACTTTATTTGTAATTCATGATTATCATAATAAAATTAGTGTAAGTGCATATTTATTAGTGTATAATTAGTTGCTATTTTTAAATAGTACAAATAGTCAAGTATTCTTATTTCATCCACTTTCATCCATCTAAAAACATCTCCAATAGTCTTTCTACAACTCACCCTTTAAAATACCATTTAGATATTGATAACCCACCTTTAGTGAGATGAGTGGGTGGGTTTAAGTGCTAAAATAATCCACCTTTACCTCTAACCATCGGATTATATTTCTATGGTCTTGATTAAAGTTTTCATAGTTTTCACAAGAGGCTTTCATAGCATATGTTGCCTTGGATATTTGCACAACAATCACACTCCATATATCTTTTTCACTCTTCAACAGGTTCTCCATATCTTATTTGCACTATAGAGAGTCATTCTGGTTTCTTTATCGTTGGCTAGTGAGGATTTGGATGAGCTACTAAAGAGTTGTTTTATCTTTTACCAAAATCTCTTTTTTAAATAAAAAAGAAAAAGAAAATAGAGAGTCTCTTAGAGCTGTTAAAAAAAAAACTCACCTTCTGTATCCAAACAAATAGACAATATGTATACATATCTCGAAATCCATGGATAGTCATGTGATTTTTTTTCCCTAAGCATATCTCATTCATTCGTCCTCAAACTAAACACCCCAACAAATAAAGTTAAAAAAAAAACATCCCAACAAATAAACCGTGGAAAACGGTGAGTTTGACCGGCGGGGCCCGCACGAGCCGCGGTGGAAAAACTGTGGAGAGAGAGAGAGAGAGGAGGCATCGCCGTGGGCAGCGAGGAGAGCGTGGCGCACCCAACAGTCGTGGAGGAGCCGGTTGCCAAGGCTCCACCTCTCCAGTCCCCCACTCCTCGTTTTAAACGCTCCCCTCCTCTCCCTTGGCCCCTGCTTCCTCTCTACGAGTCTACTGCGAGTCTCTCTCCGCACAAGTCCGCCTCCGCCGCGGCTCCGGCGCCGCATCCGTCTCAGGAGTCACTCCGCGAGGTGGAGGTACTGCGCCGCTTTTCCCCCCCACTTGCCATTCAAGCCTTCTTTCCCGTTTCTCTTTTTATACCTGTGCTCATTCGATCATTTCTATGCCTGGGGTTCTTGAGGAACGCCCCTTGCGTGTAGGGAGAGGGAGACGGTTCTTGAATTGTGATATTTTGCTTATTTGATTCTTCGTCATATCTGTGTTTCCCCTCTTCTCTGTATTTTGGTTGGAGGAGGCATTTATGATTTATCGCTGGGTGTGCAACTGCAATGAGAACGGGCGTTCCTCCACTACCTGAAGAGCTTCAGTTACTGAACTCGCCCTGAGGGGTTTATGCGATTAGGTGCGGTCCAATGTAGTACCCGTCTGACTATTAGTGAGCTCTCAGTATTGGTAGGTTTTGTTTGTTGCACAGCGTCAAAAAAAACCCCGAATGACTTGTTTGGAAGCCAATTTTTTTTTCTTACTAGTTACTAGGTTCAGAGAAAAGTTTTCCATGTTGCAGTTTTCCTGTATTTTTGGGTGCATATGAGTTGCCAATAATCAGTGCAAGGTTCCACAAGTTTTTACAGCCGTTGCAGCTCACCAGCATTTGTCACACGCTGTACCATATGAGGCAGGACATTATTGTACCACGGTACGGTAGTACCGTTTTAGTTTACCTGTCACCAGCAAAGCATTGTACTCCCTCTAGCAGTGACAAGAGAATTGAAACCGAGGCTAGTATTTTTGCCAGACTGATACCTGTTTTGATCGCTAATAGTCATTTGTTGGGGGAGTGGAAGGCTGCGAGGTCGTGAACCATGGAGCCCCTCGTTAATCATGTCTTTAGCATTGGGTTCTGGAGGACTGACTGCCCAGTACTTGATTGTTCTCTGGAATTAAAAAAATGTGACCCTTTTAGGTCGAGATTAAACAATGGACACTAACCAAGATCTTGTAGTCAGTAAACAATCCTGCAAAGTTGAAAACCAGTACTACACCCAGTAGTTGCATGTACAGTTTCACCCCGGCTAATCTCCTGCAAAATTTACTACCTTTGTCACTGCGCCCTACCATCCCTAGTGCACATGTTTTACTTAAGGCTGGAGGTTCCGGCTCCTTTTGTCCAAAAGAGCAATTCAGAATCACCTTTGTTTGCCCCACTTTTCTTTCACCTTTTGTTAGTGGTATTCTCTTAACAAGTAGCTTTTCTCTAGTGGCCACTGCCTTACTCGTGCTGCACTAGTGTATGGGAGGTTCTATGGGTATGGGCATATGCTGCCAGGTTTTTTCTTTATCCAACACACTAATGGAGTTGATTATTACTTGGCGGTAATGATTGGTCCAAAACTGCAATCATTTGATCCTTGGCCTGCGAGCTTAAGCTTGTTGTTTTCTGCGGCTAACTTAGCAGCATGCTCCGGTCTAGAGCTTAGACTGTGTTTTTGCAGGGCTTACTTTATTGTTTCATTCAAGAAATTCTTGAACCATGCGATTTACTCGTTTTTAGGGGATCACTTATTTTTTGTTTAAACATGCTTGTGTTAATCATAATTTGGTGTTTCATTCAAGAAAGCTATTCATGATGTGATATGCTCTCTTTGAGGCGAGAGGTGGTTGTGCTTTAGCCCCTGTCTCGCACTGTCTCCTCTTTTTTATGCTTTCATGGTCATGGATGCCTTTAGTCTTTAGATGCTGGCCCTACCATTTCAACTATTTTGGGCCTTCAAATTTCATTGCTTTCTTACTGCAACTTCTAGCCGTTCTTTGGAAGTAGAATCCTTGTCCCTTGTGTTGACTAGCTAGGTTTTTTTTTTTATTCCCATGATTTAACATTGCTTCAAGGTAAGAGAGAAGAATCTCTTTAGTAGTTTAGTGAATGGGAAGTGTCGGTAAAGTGATTCTCTCCTAGACTGTCAGGGCCCTCTAAAAGCGTGATTGAGCAGGCTTCACAGTTTATAGTTCACACTGAGTAATTTCCTGGTATCACCACTTTCCCATCATTCTTTTGTTTCTTTATCGAAAAGCATTTTGAACTAGTTTGGAATAGATAGCTTCTTATAATTCTTAGATGACATAGTCCCTTAGAAAGCACCTTAGTATTTTGATGGCCTGAGCGTCTTGTGGGGTAAGTGCTTCCTCACTGTGGCTTCCATAGCTCAGTCACAGGCACACATGCTTCGCCACTTATGCATAAGCAAATCTCATTGTGCTTTCTGCTGGGCTCAGCACACACATATTTTCTTCAGAATCATAATGAGTTAAATACCAAGTTACTAAGTTGTGCTTTCAGTTTCAAATTTAGTATTAACCCTTTTTGTTTTCATCTGCAGACAGCTTGATCATTTCTCAGTCTTAAACTGATGATGCTGGTGATCGTTTAATCAAATTGATTCAGAGATATATCAGCTATGGGTGATCTGAATCATGGAAGCTCTCTTCGTCTACTTCTCTGTTTACATCTGTTGTTGCCACTGCTTCCGTTTGCTATGGCAGATATAGCCTCCGAGAAGCAAGCACTCCTTGCTTTTGCCTCTGCAGTCTACCGTGGCAACAAGCTGAATTGGAGTCAAAATATCCCACTGTGCTCTTGGCATGGTGTGGTATGCTCACCGGATCAATCGCGTATATTGGCCCTTAGGGTGCCAGGAGCTGGTTTGATTGGTACCATTCCTGCTAATACTCTTGGCAGGCTTGTGTTCCTCCAAGTTTTAAGCCTGAGGTCTAACCGTTTGAGTGGAAGCCTTCCACAAGATGTTGCCTCACTTCCTTCTTTACAAGCCATATTTCTTCAGCACAACGAGCTGTCAGGAGACTTGCCTCCATTTCTCTCCCCAAACCTCAATACCCTTGATCTCTCTTACAACTCCTTGACAGGACAAATCCCATCAGGTTTGCAGAATCTTACCAAATTATCTGTCCTGAATTTAGCAGGAAATTCCCTGTCCGGGCCAATTCCTGATCTCAAACTTCCTAGCCTAAGACAGCTAAATCTGAGCAACAACGAACTGAATGGTTCAATTCCTCCCTTTCTCCAAATCTTCTCAAATAGCTCCTTCTTAGGCAACTCTGGATTGTGTGGGCCGCCTCTAACTGAATGTTCTTTTCTGCCTTCGCCAACACCGTCGCATGTGCCTTCATCACCAGAATTGCCACATCATGGGAAGAAGACTGGCAATGGCTTGGTAATTGCGGCTGTCGCAGTGAGCTTTGTCATATTTCTGCTAGCTGCTGTGATGTTCACTATGTGCATTTCAAAGAGGAAGGAGAAGAAAGATGAAGTGGGTTACAACGGTAAGGTTACTGATGGTTTAAGGATTGAGAAGCGCAAAGAGGATGTCAGTAGCGGTGTCCAAATGGCTCATAAGAACAAGTTAGTTTTCTTGGAGGGATGTAGTTACAACTTTGACTTGGAGGATTTATTGAGAGCATCTGCTGAAGTTCTTGGAAAAGGGAGTTATGGAACTGCCTACAAGGCTATACTTGAGGATAGCACTAGTGTGGTGGTCAAGAGGCTAAAGGATGTTGTGGCAGGGAAGAAAGAATTTGAGCAGCAGATGGAGCTCATAGGGAGAGTAGGTAAACATGCAAACATCGCACCTATTCGTGCCTACTACTACTCGAAGGATGAGAAGCTTGTTGTTTATGAATATATTGCTACCGGCAGCTTCTCAGCTCTGTTGCATGGTATGCTAATGACCTTCACCAGTTCACCATTGCATGTTCATTACTTATTTACAAGTCTATTTTACTGTGCAAACTGTACCTGGTGACCATTTTTCTTATTAACATTGTGCCTAGATGTATAATTTGGATGCATGGTACTGATAATGTTACACAGTAGTGGTAAATTTGGGTCGTCAATAGTTCATCCCTCAGAGCGAGTGTGATCCCAGCGATCTCTTTTGAGTCAATATCACCAAACAAGTCCATGATTGCAAGCAAGGCAAAAGTTACACGTCAAAAGAATGGCGTCCTTGTCAAGTAGCAAGTGTATTAACATGATTAGGGTGACTGTTAATTTACCTGCTGAGTTACAAAATTGCATTTTGCCTGTTTTTCTTTTCTGTTGGATTTATTCTCAGAGGTTTCTTCTGTTGAGTAATAGGAGACTCCTTGTATTGTTGCATCATCCACTTCTGCTTCACCATTATATCTCACGGTGATATTATATAGCCCAGTATATATTAATACTATTTCTCACCATGATCACAAAACAGGTATTAAGGGCGTGTGTGAGAAGACCCCATTGGATTGGAACACCAGGATGAAGATTATACTTGGAACAGCACGTGGTATAGAGCACATTCATTCAGAAGGTGGCTCCAAGTTCGCACATGGCAATATCAAGTCAACCAATGTCCTGCTCGATCAAGACCACAACCCTTATGTCTCAGACTATGGGCTGAGCTCTTTGATGAGCATTCCAATCAACACTTCCCGATTTGGCACTGGTTACCGGGCTCAAGAGACCTTTGAATCAAGGAAGTTCACTCACAAGTCTGACGTGTACAGTTTTGGTGTTCTCCTCATGGAGATGCTGACAGGCAAAGCCCCACTTCAGTCACAGGGTCAGGATGACGTCGCCATTGATCTACCAAGATGGGTGCATTCGGTGGTCCGTGAGGAGTGGACTGCCGAAGTGTTTGATGTCCAGCTGATGAAGTATCCTAACATAGAAGATGAGCTGGTCCAGATGCTCCATATTGCCATGGCATGCACGGCGTGGTCTCCAGACCGACGTCCGACAATGGCGGAGGTGATCAGGATGATGGAGGAGCTCCGGCAGCCTGCCTCCGAGAGCCGCACTCCCTCCTCCATTGGCAATCCCAAGGAATCCAGTCCTCTGTCAGCCTAAATTGTTAGATTTTGTCATCTGATCTGTGATTCAGATTCAGAATTCGTGTATCATGACATTGATGATGTCCTGTATGCGGTGCCGAGGCTTTTGCACTGGGACCTCAGCGTTGTATCGCTATATACAGCTGTGGCGTTATTCCCGGTGCACACGTTGTCTGCATACTCATCCGAGCATACCGTAACTTTGGTTCAATGGAATGTTTCAGTTCTTACAGTTTACTTTTGGGTTCAATTTCAACTCTTAACTATCAAAATGATCATTTCAATCCTCATTATTCATCTTATATGGCACTCGGCACATCACGTTGTTACGCCTTGTCAGCTCCAGCACTACCATGAGCGTGACCGGTCGCCGTTGAGAGGCAGGCCGTGTCGAACTGGGAGGCTAGGATTTGCGTGGGTGAATACTGAATAGCTTGGTCCGGTGACTATACGTGGCGCACAAGGTTGATGTCCAACCACAGATGTCAACTAGGAGTACTACACCAAAAGCAGCAGTGACCTACGGCTGCACAGGATCGGGACAGATGTATGACAACGATGGGTAGCGGACGAGTGCAGGCCTTTGACGTGCCGGTGCCGCACCTCCAAGATTTGCTTTAGCATTTCACATCCCACGCTGGCTCCGCTCTATCTCACTATAGAGCGTGAGCGTTGATCAAGCGGTGTGGCTGCGACAATGTCTAGGATGAGAAAGACTCACGCTGGCTAACCAAAGAATGACCGTCTATTCTACTCTCCAGTCACGAGTGGTACTAGAGCTGTAGAGAACGACATTGTGGCAAGCCATGGAGGACAAAGGATAAGGTTGAGCCCAAAAGAAAATTATAAGGTCTGAATCGACCACTTTCATAGTTTATGGATGAAATTGAGCCCACAAATGAAGTTTGGGGCCTTTGGGCATTGAGAAAACCCATTCGATGGTCTTTTTTTTTTTTTTTTTTTTCTTTTGCGACGAACCCCTCGATAGTCCAGAGATAAAATTTAGTCTGAAAGTAATCTTTAAAGACTTAAATTACTACTTTGGCTATTCCGCCAGGGAAAAAATCATGCAGCGGTTTACGTCGCCAAAAAAGGAGCAACTTAAAAAGGAGTATCATTGCGCCACACAGAAAATAAGATTAAGATTAACAACAAGATGCAAAAAAATCAAGCAAGTAGCTGTCTGTCACAAGTTATATTGCTAATGCATCTATTAAGTCCTGTTCTGTCGCACACCAAAATTCAGTCGTTAATGGAATTTCTATCCAGAACAACTTTCGCATGGTTAGACCCGTATAAGAGGACATGGTACATAGCCTCTTGTATAAGCAAGGAACACAAGAATTTCTCCTGCGCCTGAAAAAAGTACAGGGGAAGGAGAAGAATTGGCAGTGACCCGAGCACTACCAAGCACTAATTGACCCTCCACATCTATGCTGAATCCAATCCACCCATCTTAACATATTGACTGATTTATCAGCAGAATCAAAAAGAAACTCCTGACATACAGATCCTGAATTCCTGATATGCAGACAGCTATTTTTGGTTAACCAAATCAGCACCGCTGACATACCTAGCAACAAATGAGATCAATCTGAAGGGAGCACCAATGATTGGGGCGTCGGAAAATGGAACCTCATCCGTCTCATCGGTTGCTCCCGGTTGCCGTGGGTGATCCTCATGAATCTGTATATCATCCAATGGAACTGGAACTATTTCTTCACTTGTTGGTCCATCAAACTGATGTTCATTGACGTCAACATGACCTTGAACAATACTATTGCTGGTGCCTATTTCTGGAAGCTGTATTGATGTTTCCTCTGGATAATGACTAGCATAGGCATTGCTGGGAATATCGTAGATCTGACCATAGCTGTTATCAGGATTAATTTTCACTGAACTGCTCAAATCACTCTCAGCAATCAATTGCTTACCCTGCAGGAAGAAACAATTGTTTTGTGCAAACAGTTACTACTTGCATATATGAGGAACTAAGTTCTCAACAGAAATGTGAATGATTAAATCGTAAATCCTGATCCACCATAAAGAATATGCTGAAGAACTAACTAGAATATCCATAATTGAAATTTATGTCAAGTTGGCAGACAAACATGAGATGAACATTCCTTCCAATCCAACAAGAGTAAATATAATCTATTAATAAATTATAATCCCTTAAATTCATGCTATCATAAGATTACTTCATTTGTGCCCAACCCTTGTGTTTCTTCTTTACATATACCAACCCACCTTTTGCTACGACCCATGGAGTAAGAAGTAATTTGGTACAATAAATACTTGATGACAGGGCAATATATATGTATAGTGAAACTGTGAAAGGAAAGAAACACTAAAATAGTTTAACCTAAAAAAATCATCTACTTTGCTTATCACCTCGGAAAAACCAATTGTGTGTTGCTGAAGTGGTGAATTGGCAAAATCCACTTGATCCATCACCTTATTATCAGGGGACTGCATTACAATTTTTGTTACATTGGAATATAAACACTAGGAGCAGACATAATGGAACAGTTGAGAATTGACATTAAAATACAGTGCATAACCCTTACCTTTTCAACCATTGAGGCTTCACTAGGAGCAGCCTTTGCTTCAAGTGCTTGTAGTCTTGAATCAAGTTCATCTAATTTTTTTACCAACATCTGATTCTCCTCAACAGTATTGTTTGAGGCTTCCTCCAACACCTTCACCTGCCAGGCTTTGTTATTAAATGGTAATATCAGAGGATAGAACGAAAAATATGTCTACTGCAAATGACCAAAGTGCCAAATTTGACATGTTCACATTCTAGCATATAACCAATGAGAACAAGAGAATTTTAGGTGTACATGATGCAGCATGTTGAAATATTCAAATTTAAACAGAAATGATACACGAAAGCTACTGGTACCCATATTCAGTAGTATTGGTTTTTTCCTCAAGTATAGGTAGCCAGAATTGCACAAAGAACTCTATACAATTACAAAACGAAAATGTTAAATTAAAAAAAAAAAAAAAAACTGTACCTGTACCAGCAGGGCTTTATTTGTTTCCTCCAGCCCACTTAATCTTTCCTTGAGCAAAGCCTGAAGAGAATCAGGTATACATCAAAGTAAATAAAGGAAAAAAAAAATTAGCCTTCAAACGAGTGCAGAATCTCAAGCAAAAAACTAGTAATCCATATGTTACCTCTTGATGAGTTAAGGTGTCATTGATGTTGTCTATGCACCTGGCTTTGTTTTCCAAAACTTCCTACATGGAATCAGAGAATACAGACTTATAACAAGAGCATGTAACTCCCTACAAGAGCTGTGTTTGTGTTCGAGGAAAAAAAACTCCCATCAAGAGCTAATACAGTAATACACTAGCCTTTAATACGGTATCTGAGTTGAATAGTTGATTACGCTAGCTTAAAAAGTTATCTCGTCATTTTGGGATCCTAATATCATCAGAGAACAGAAGGCTCTACATTGTCTTTAACTCCTTTTCAGTGCATAATATGTAGCGAGTACAATAATCAATCTACCTATTTCATCAAAAAATAATCAATCTACCAATAACTGAGGTCTTTATAGGAATTTTATACTTGCACCAAGGGCCATGGCCCTAGATGCCCTATGAACAACTCTACCCCAGAATCCCAGTCACTGGAATCAGGCAAGATTGACACAGTGACAAATATGTCCACTCAAGTATCAAAATCAGCTGAAGAAACTTTAAATACCTCCTTCTTAACCAGCACATCATAACCACTCTGTAGGTTATTCAGTTTTTCCTCCAAAAGGACCTGCAGATCAGAATGGCAAAAATTTTAGACGGACAAATTTCGAGTCCCCATCTTGCCAGCAAACTTGCCAAAAGGAAGAAAATTGCAATTGATCAAATCAAAGGATAGTTTGCATCCAGCACACAAAGTATACCTCATTTTGAGCATGAAAACCCACTTTGCTATGCAACTTTTCAAGTTCACCCTCCATAGTGCTCTGCAGGAGAAGGATATGAAGGAATGAAAAAAATATTTCTTATGTGATTGTTCTAGCACTTGAATATGCATGTGCTCCGAACTCATCAAACCAAAGCAGTAAGCACAAAGACATATGTCATAAAGACACAGATAAAATATGTTAAAAGCATGTCGGAAACTACATTGATATGTGTGTGAACATGTGACCTATCCTGTATGGTTGTATCCAGAACACAGTGATGACTGAGAAATCCAGCGGGGGGGGGTTGTAATTGGATAAGTTACATTATTTTATTGACATAGCATCTCATCGGCTCCTCCAATACTGTAAATAAGTTATTCTACATTTCTACCAACGGAAACACAAATTAAGGGCGTGTTTGGAACGTATGAATTTCACATAAATCAGATCAATTTTATAACAAAAAACGGAGGAACACATTTTTTTCCCACATTCCAAAAAAGGGACAAAAGTGCAAGATTAAATGACATTGGTGCCCTCCGTTTTTTTACTGGTGCATGGTGCTCCCTAAAATGCCATAAGTAAGATCGAGAGTGCAACATGAAGAGACTAGACCCATCTACCTCTAAGTTGTAGAGCGACTTATACTTAGGGAAAATTGGGACTACATCTCAGTAAAATTCTGTGAATTGGATAATGGTAATTTCAAATATGCTTCAGATAGATCTTTTCCATTGCTGCTATGAAAGCAGGTACAGTGAGTGTTGGCAGATGTATCTGGGAAAGTTGATGCGAAGGTGGAATGGTGAATATATTTGTAACAAATAAGAGATTCAGAAAAGAAAAGTTAAGCAAAAACAGTTCTTTAATCATGACCATGACCATCTATGCATACCACTTTTTGAAGCCATAAACTTTTTTCATTCTCCAGCTGCTTTATTGTCTCATGTAATTTATCCTGCATTGCAATGCTTTATTGTCTGGTCAACTCATTTAGAAGAGTGTGGAACAAAAATGAAGTCACATGATCAAAAAAAATATACAACTATTGAACTAATACTGTAAAGGTACTATATATTATCAATTCAAGTGCTGATCAAATTCACAAGCATTTTAAGAAAATGAAAAGAGATGACGCATTTGCAATTTCACAAACCAACAAACCACTCACGAGTTTTGCTTCATAAAGTCTGTGCATGTCAAGCTCCACACTAGACTCAGACAGTCCAACACTCCTCTGATCTGCAGGGACTGCATTGCTGGCCTTGTGGTTCTCCTGTGTCATCATAGGTTCATTGTTCTGATAGCATTCAATACCCTCTCCAATGGAGGATTTAGTATCATAAGCATTTGTGCCATTATGATCTGCCTGTAGAATTGGCTGGTGATTCTTGTAGTGAGGAACTCCCTCTCCAACACTGGACATGGCATCATCTGCATCATAACCTTTATGATGATCTGTTGGGTCTGACTCAGGATTGTGGTGCTGGGAAGCAGCTTCCCCAGCATTGGATGTGACATCAGCGGCATTCTTCCCTTGGTTTCCCTTCTTCTTCTTGTTCCTCTTCTTTTTGGAATCCATCTCTCTTTGCACAGCTCAGCCCTTCAACAAATCCTTGTATTGATGAATACAGACAAAAGAATATATTTTCAGCTACACTTTGATGAATGGAGTGTTTGATCAGCAAAATTGAATATGTTAAACGCAGGTTCAATGTTTCGACTTTCGACTGCAGCGTGGTGATTGAAAAAAATAAAATAAAAATAGCTAGCCTATGCACACAACTTCAAGTCTTCAAACTTCATGAGATCATAAATAACACAAATTTCACACTTTCAGTAAACTACAACACCTCTCTGTAATGAATGCCGCAAGGGGAAATAAAAGCAACGGCAAACTCTCTTATTCAACTATCCCCGAAAAACCCTGCAAACGCAACCAAGGATCCTAACACACCACCAAACACCTTTAAATTAATAATAAATAATTTCAAAGAAGATTCTCCTTTCCCCATCACCCGTGCTCGTGAACATGCATAAGCAACGCGATTTCGTAACCACAACAAGATGACACACGGCGGCGTTCCACGTTTAAGGATCTAATCTAACTCGACGAATTTGCGCACACAGAGGAAATTTAAATTTAGCAGAACACACAGCAATCGAAGCCAGAATCGCGATGAGAGTTGAATTGCTATACAAGATTCGCTGCCAAGTATATTGGGAAATGCCTGTGGAGCAAGCGAACTAACCCTAGAAATGGCCGCCGCAGTCGCCGCCGCTTCTGCCTGGCTGTGGGGATCTGGGGCTGGCGAGTGGAGTAGCGGTGGGATTAAAATTAGCTGGGAGGGTTGATTTCAGCGGGGGAAGCGTGCGCCTGTTTGATTTGATTAATTGGTGGGGATCTGCGTCGGTGTGAGGAGTGTGCAGGACGACTCGAGGAGGGTTGGCGGAAGCGCAACGCCCGGTGGCGTGTCGCTGCGCTCGTGATTCTTGTAATGGGCCTCGCTCTTTTATGTCTGTTTTTTGGTTGGGCCGGGGTTTTTTTCATGGAATTTGGGCCGTGGGCCTCGCGCGCGGGAGCTTGCACGGCGCACTGGGTCTTTTTTTTTCCGCTCAGGCAGCGACACGACCGAATACAATACCCACAGAAGCGCCGCCGCCGCCTCCCTCAACCTTTGCCAATCTCGTCTCCGTCCCGGCAGCGGCGGCAAGGCCTACCGCCGCAAACTCTCTTTCTTCCCCAGAAGAAGTTAAGTAGGAGGCCGGAGCCCTAGGTAGCCCCATGGCTCCGGCGGACGGCGGCGGCGAGCAGCCTCACAAGGCGCACCGGCAACACAAGGAAGTCCAATTCATCAGCCAAGGTACGGACACCATGAAGAACAAGAAGGGTAGTCGCCGCAACCGCAATGTAAGTCACTTGCCTTTTCTTATTAATTTTGGCCTGGCGAATTCCTTTGTCCCTTTATTATTTTGATTTCTCTATTTACTTCTGGTATATGTATGTCTGCCACATGCATATGCGCTGTTTGATTTTGTTTTGCAATTATATTGATGCAGAAATCGGCAGCTCGCAATAACCACTTACTAGAAGTGGATAGGTTCACCAAGCTTCCTGATGATATCCTGCTCAACATCCTCAACCGCCTCAACACCCCTAATGCCGTCAGAACCTGCTTCCTTTCTAAGAGGATGCTCCACCTCCGACATTTGCTCTCAAACTTGAACATTTGGGTCACTTCCTTTTTGCCTGATTGTGGCCATGTCACTTTCAAGGATACAATTCAGATGAATGCTGCGGTAGCCGAGGCAACAGACAACATTCTCACTTTCAGAAGCCAGGAGATTCCCCTTCGCGAACTCAGCATAGCCTTCTACTTGAAATACTACGACTGTCTCACCATCGGTAAAGCTGTTGCCCGAGCCATGGCCATCCACAATCTCCACAACGCTGAATTCATTATTATACCAGAGAAGAAGGTACAATATTGTACTACTGATGATTGCCGCCGCAGTGGGAAGCTTCTCATGTCATTTTTTGTTGCCTGTACTGATGCTTTTGCCGGCCTTACACGGCTCTATCTACGCAACTTAAAGCTTGCTGAAAATGACATTCCCAACATCATTGCCACATGCAGACGGCTAGAGTTTTTCCGTTTGAACATGTGTCAGACAGAAGATAGTGTGTTGCACCTGCAGGTGGAACACCCACGGCTTGTTGAGCTTGATATCTTCAGTGCAGGCTTAGAACTAGTTGAGCTCAACTCCCTACCGAACCTCAAACGGCTGGTTTTTGGTATGTGGGAATGTCCCCAAGAACCCTTGTCTTTTGGCAACATCCCATTGCTTTCAAGCCTAAGCCTCACTAATGTAAGCATGAGATGGCAGAAGGTTATCAGATTAAGTCAGTTCCTTCCTAGTGTCCCCTTCATAAGGGACCTGCACCTCAGCTTCCTAAGTGAAAAGGTAATTGCTTTAAATCAAACCCTATCAGCAGCTTATTTGCTCCTCATTCTCAATTTAATCTGCATCCTTCCATTATTACTTGTATTGCAGATTTGGGTTCAGCCAGAGTGCCCGAAACTTTTGTCGCCGGTTCTCCAGAATCTGCAATTTTTGAATCTGGAAAGACTCCCTGAAGGATGTGATATAGCCTGGACAAGATTCTTCCTCGAGGCTGCACCTAACCTAAAGGAGGTATGCATCACAGTTTGGGACCATTGGTGTGATATGGAGACAGACAAGGTGGAACGGGAAGAAGAGGGTTACTGTGACAAAACAAACGTGGAGTGGGAGTCGTCTGCCCCTGATGGTTTCAGGCATTACAACCTGACTAAGCTCACCATTTATGGTTTCCAACCAAATGAGAACTTCATGGGATACATAAGGGACATCATGGAAGCTGCAGTTTACCTAGAGGAGATATCCTTATATGACAGGAAGGTCCTTGAGTGCTGTGAAGACTTGGATCCAAAGATCGAGGTTGCTCCATCAAGATATCCCCAGACCATTGAGGAACAGGAGTTGCTGAGGGAGCAAATTGCAGAGGGATTGGTGATGGCGTCACCTCATATAATTCACTTCCGGTCTTAATTTGTCCACGCAAAGCTGTGATTTGCTAGTACCAATAATATATGCTTGGCTGTTCTGATTTTTCTGGCAATGAAATACTGTAGTTTCAAACGTTTATAAACGCATAAATTAAATAAATTTTTCTTGTTCCTTGCAACTTGGTTTCAGGCCATATGTAAGCATGCTATACAATAATAATATATTTGAATGTTCTGATATTCTGGTTTCATTTGCTTTTTGTTGCAATGGAATATTTTCCCTTATCCTTTTGCGTACAACTAGCTTGCCATCCAGCTCCGAGCTGAGGCAACTGTTTTGTTGAAGTACCACAAAAGAATTGTCCTTCAATGTCTTGATTGGTTAACTAGATTCAAGATAAATCAGAGAAGTTTGGACTTAGGTTCCTGATGGCATGCTCCTGTTCTATTCCTACGATGGTCTCTGTTAGGATCGCTTTTTATTATCTAAAAGGGAACGGGCGCAAGGACACAATGAAGCGGGAGAGATTTAATCTTCTCATTACCAGGTGTTTAGGCTTTATAGCAAATCCTAACAATCACTGAATAACATCCCGAATACAAACTGAACTGCAAAAGCAAATCAAGGTACTAAGTTCTATGAGTGCTCGCGGTCACCACGTCGTGGCCGCGTCCTGCACATCGCCAGCGCTTGGCTAACAATCACACTATGACTTGGCTAACCATCACACTATCGTACGAAGATAAATCATAGAAGTTTGGCTATACCAGGAGTGTCGATTTATTTGCATCTGAAATGGTAATTGTCATGTCATGGGTGTGCAAGATTAATGATAATATATAGATAGTCTGAGATATATGGAAATGTTTCATTTTGCTCCAGGGGTAAAAAAAAGTTATTTTGCCTTGTTGTTAACACCGTCAACCAACCAATCAAACTAACGAAATGGTCTAATTCCCAAACAAATTTCGTTCAGGGCCAAATAACTACCCAAAAAGGGTCAATAAACAATATGGTGCTGTTATCACTCTCATTTGAACAGGCACTATGATTGTTGCAAGAACTTGAATATGTAATTTCACCAAGCTCTTCCTATGCTCAGATGTTTCAACACCTGGAGTTCAAGTGTCACACAAGTAATTCAGGTAACCTTTTACCTAGTTGAGAAAAGTCCAAGCCATAGTTTACTAGCGCATTTGTAGGGACGGCTCGGCTAGCCGCCCCTCCCAGGGTATTTCTATAAATCACCCATTTGTAGAGGCGGCTGACCAAACGCCCTTAAAAATAGGTCGCCCCTACAAATAGTTGTCCAGAATTCACGAAACACATAGTAAAATATTTTTTTAATCTAAGGGGCACCAACTGGTTATCCACACCATCCATCTATTCCTCGTGGCATTTTTTCATGATTTTTTTTTTTTTTTTTTTTTTTTTGCAATTTGCATGATTCAAACCGGAGACCACTCAATCGCGCGCCCTCCACTGCCTCTGTACCCAGTAGATATAGTTTAAAAAAAAAACCCAGCAGATATAACACACCAAATGTCAGGGGGTTATTATTTAGAACTTTTCCTTTTTCTCTTTTATTTATTTCCTGTGTTGGGCCGGTGGGAAATCTGAGCCGTGGGCCGCCCGCTGGAGCGTGCTCGGCCCAAAAAAAAGCGACACGACCGAATAAGGAACTACCCGCAGGCGCGCCGCCGCCTCCCTAACCCTTGCGCCTTGCCAGTCTCGTCTCCCTCCCGGCAGCGGGCGGCAAAGCCTACCGCCGCAAATCCTACTCCCCAGCCGCAGCGTACAAAAGAGGCTGGAGCCCTAGAAACCCCCATGGCTCCGGCAGACGGCGGCGGCGAGCAGCCGCACAAGGCGCACCGCCAGCACAAGTCCGGCGCCAAGGTGCGGAAGAAGGGCAAGGGCAAGGGCAAGGGCAAGGGCGACGGCGACGATGACGCAGGGGGGCAGCAGAAGAACCCCAAGGTACGCTACAGATTCAATCAAGCTCGTGATTGGTGTCTGTGGAGCAACCTGCCCGGGCGACATGGGTCCGGAAGCCTTGTTCTAATCAGACGGCCTTGCCGTTCTTTCAGGCTTTTGCATTTCAGTCAGCAACCAAGGCGAAGCGTCTGCAAGCTCGATCAGCTGAGATTGAACAGCGGCGTCTCCATGTGCCGATTATGGACCGTTCCATCGGCGAACCTCCTCCTTTTGTTGTTGTAGTCCAAGGACCTCCACAGGTATGCTCTGCAATTTGCACGGATGTTTGTTAGTGTTCTGTCTCTCATCGTCGCTTCACCTCAAATTTATTAGGTTGGGAAGTCACTATTGATAAAATGTCTGGTAAAGCACTACACCAAACAAAACCTGACAGAAGTTCGTGGTCCCATCACTGTTGTATCAGGTTAAGGAAAACCCTTTGCATATTGTACATTGAAAATCAGAACTTATTAATGTAATAATGCTAGATTTTTGTGAAGATGATAAGCTTATCGTTTGTTTGTTGGGTGCAGGTAAAAGCAGGAGGGTACAGTTCGTGGAGTGTCCAAATGATATCAATGGAATGATTGATGCTGCTAAAATAGCTGATCTTGCTTTATTGCTTATTGATGGAAGCTATGGATTTGAAATGGTGTGTTGTCAATTTATCATATTTCTGTTTTCAAAATTGTTACCAGTTTACTATGTAGCTCTGTCAAGTTTTCTAGCAAACACATGTAGAAGAGTTCAAATACCTCCCTTTCTCTCGAAATGTACCTTAGAAGATCTTCTGATGTGACTTCTTTTCCCCCGCTATATGTTTGGCTAACGTTCTGTTGCCAACTTCAGATTCTCTACTATGATGATATGTTTGGTTCTTTCCTCATGACCTAGTATTCAATAGTGTTAACCCACATGGTACGATGGTGTTGACTTTAAATTATACTGATGAGGGCAATTGACATTGCTGTATTGGACTATATTGCCATACAATTGATTTTTATGTTTTCTTGGACTAATGATATGTAAATGAATCCTTGTTCCCAGGATACATTTGAGTTTCTTAATATCATGCAAGTCCATGGATTCCCCAAGGTGATGGGAGTGCTCACACATCTTGATAAATTTAAAGATGTGAAGAAACTCAGGAAAACTAAGCAGCGCCTTAAACATCGATTCTGGGCTGAGATAAAGGAGGGAGCAAAATTATTCTACTTGTCTGGTCTTATTCATGGAAAGTAAGTTGCTATTTTCTTTCATATATTAACTCTCTATTTAATTAACTGCAACATCAATGCACATGCTTGTATCAGTTTTAGCTCACAGCTAAGCATATATATTATAAAGAGTTTATATGGCTTTTTCTCATGGTGCAGCTTCATGATGCAAGTTTGTATTTACCTGCTGAGTGTGATGAACATTTTTGCTTAGATCTATGACCATTTGGCATGTAAATTTCATGCAGATACACCAAAAGAGAAGTCCATAATCTTGCAAGATTCATCTCTGTAATCAAACCTATCCCATTGAGTTGGCGGATGGCTCATCCTTATTTGTTAGTTGATAGATTTGAGGATGTCACCCCTCCAGAAAGTGTGCGCTTGAACAGGAAGTGTGACAGAACAATAACATTGTATGGTTACCTTCGTGGCTGTAATATGAAAAGAGGGACCAAGGTAAACATTTGTTCGTTTCATGATCAGTGTAACTTGATGTTGAGTTAGCGTGTTATTTTCTGCTCTGAAGTTCCAACTATCAGCTTTATAGTGTTATATTTTCCAGATGATTGCACTTGTATTATATTAAGAAGCACAATAATTTGTGCAGGTGCATATCACAGGGGCAGGTGATTTCAGCTTGTCTGGGGTGTCAGGTTTGGCCGATCCTTGCCCTTTGCCATCATCTGCAAAAAAGAGAGGATTGCGTGACAAGGAAAAACTGTTCTATGCGCCAATGTCTGGTCTTGGGGATTTACTTTATGACAAGGATGCGGTTTATATTAATATCAATGATCATCTTGTTCAGTTTTCAAAGAGTGATGAAAATGATGCACCCAAAAAGCAAGGTAAGCCTTGGGTAAAGGTTATCAATACCTAATGCCGAGTCCTTTGTTCATTCATTGCATGTAGTATGCTTATTCATCCTACTGCTGTTCTGATGAGCATGCCATTCATAAACATGCTTCCATTAACAAGAATAGGAGGCCATCAAGCTGAAAGTGTCGTTTTTTTTCCTGTGTTCATTACCTTAGCTAGTGTGCTATTCAGATTAATATCTTGGCTTTGAATTATTTATGATGCTGGATAACAAAATGCTGGTTGTTGTGTACATGATTGGTGCTTGATCCTCCCTATCGTATATTTGTGGTTCGTCAATCTAGATCGATACATTTAGAATGTGAACTGTTAGAACGGGAGCCTTTTTTTGGCAGATCTATGGTACAATATGGACCTTTTAAATCATAACTGTTTGTGCACTTATTCTGGAATTGGATTGACTTCAGTTTTGCATCTGGATTCCTGCCCTTAATTGCTGCTTCAGTCTTCGCTTAGTCGCTTATGCCTTTCTTAATTTTATTTATGTTGTACTGCTGGTCTTTCACTTTATAGGGAAAGGTAAAGATGTCGGCGTGGACCTGGTAAAAACACTTCAAAACACGAGATACTCCCTTGATGAGAAGTTGGAACAAAGTTTTATAAATTTCTTCGGTGGACGTCCTGCTGTTCAATCCAAAGACAGGGATGTTGAGGGCTCTGTGAGCCAGGATGATGGTAACAATAGCAATGCAGTCACCATGGAGAGCAATGAACATTCTGAAGGCTCTAGTGATAGCGAAGAGGATAATGATGATATTCAGCTGAGGGATCATGATGTTGACTTGAGGGAGGAAGTAGAAATTTACAATGGAAGATTGAGGCGAAAAGCTGTATCTGCTAATTTTCTAGATGACATTGATGATGAGGTATATTGTTTTCCCTTATTTCCTTGTGATAGATAGTATTTCTTGTCTCAGACTCTATTGCATGTTAGTTTATGATTCTTGTCCTTTAGAGCATAGTTTTGACTATATTATATGCATATGTTTGTAACCCAAGCCAGGAAAGTCCAGGTTGGGAAGTCTATTAGTTCATACATAAACTGATTCTTTTAGTGCTTGCATATTATTATTTCACGAATCCTTTGTTTACTTTACAGGGTACTGATGAAGATGGCGGTGATGATGACGACTCTGGTGATGACCAGTTGTCTAGGGATTCTGCATCAGCAGATGATAGTAGAGAATCTAGTGATTCAGGTAATATATTCACATATTCACATGAATATACTATTTGTGGCACCGATCTATGATACAGATTGTTGTTAGTTTCTTTGCTCAAACAATTATCTTTGCATGTTAAAGTGATACCATTTTTTTTTGTTTTGCGTCTATTTTTTCTGTTTTATAGAGGATGAAATTGAGAACTCTTCAAAATGGAAAGAATCCCTACTTGCAAGAACATTATCCCGACGGAATGCTAATTTGATGCAACTTGTCTATGGACTACCTTCAACAAAGCTAGGCGGTGTGGCGCTAGAAGAAAATGATGATAGTGAAGCCAATAGCTCAGATGATGAATTTTTCATACCAAAAGGACAAAAGAAGGTGCATATTTGTTGCATGCATGGCTCATGTGTCCAATATAAGCTATACATATTTTTTGCATGATAACCTATCATATAAGCTAACCTCTGCCACTCAGGCCATGTTCGTTTCTTGCACCAAATAAAGGGGGTTGGAGAGCATTGGAGGGGATTGAGGGGGATTTTGACTTGTAGGGGATTAAACCCCCCTTAATCCCCTCCAGCTCCCTTGGTTTGGGGTAGAAACGAACAAGGCCTCAAGAGTTTGCTAGAGTAGGGACATTTATGAACCACCTTTACCCTATCGTTGTACTGTTCTCATTATATGTTGTTGGGTAATGAAAGTGTTTTTTATGCTTCTTTCTTTTTCCCTCAATTTTTTTTTTTTTTTTTTGGGGGGGGTGTTGGTGGGTGGTGGTGGCGGTGAGGGGTGAAGGATCAACCATTTTCCCTTTTTCTATATGTGAATCTGTGATGCAGAACCTGGTGTAATGCATATTGCACATAGTTGCAAATTGATCCTGTTTTGTTGTAGGTTTATAATAGAACATAAATTTGTGATTTCGGTGGTTTGCAGCAAGCAAAGAATGAATCACCAAGCTTGGACGATATTGATGCTGAGGATTGCTCCAAGTTTTTCAAATCGGAGCTAAGAGATTGGTCTAATGAAGATCTCATCAAAAGCATCCGTGATCGTTTTGTGACTGGAAATTGGGCAAAAGCTGCTTTAAGAGGACAGGGTATAGATGAAAATGGAGAGGATGGTGAGGAAATATATGGTGATTTTGAAGATCTTGAAACTGGTGAGGTACATATGAGCCAGGCAGTTGAAAATGCGGAAGGGAAAGATGATCCAGAAGTTGAAGAAAGAAAGCTTAAGAAGCTTCAACTAAGAGCAAAATTTGATGCGCAATATCCTTGATATATGGTCCATGTTTATTATCCTCTTCATTTCATGCTCCACTTTACAATCATATTGAGTAGAAAAGGGCACTGTTACTGTATGTTTTTTCTTTTCATTTTCAGTTTTCTTGGTGTTCTTTTGTTTCTCTTACGCAGGAAAAATTTCTCCACCTGGTCTATTTACTTTGACTGGATACTTTTATTCCTTCATCTCTCTTAAGTATCTTTTCTGTCTTCTCCTTTGATTCTTTAACTGAGACCTACATATGATGGTTCTGAGCTATCCGATGACGAAGTTGATGATGTTAAGAAGAAATCCAGACAAGAACAGTCCGACGGAGGGGGATATTTTGACAAAGTATTGTCATAATGCCCTTTGCCTAGTTGCTTCTTTTGAGGTTCTTCACTTCATATCTTGTTACTAATTAGCTTTTGAACATTCAGCTAAAGGAGGAAATGGAACTTCGCAAGCAAATGAATATGTCCGAGCTCAATGACCTTGATGAAGAGACTCGAGTAGACATTGAAGGATTCAGGACTGGTACTTATGTTAGGTTAGAAGTACATGGCGTGCCATTTGAGCTTGTTGAGCATTTTAATCCTTGCCACCCCATTCTTGTTGGAGGTATTGGTCTTGGTGAGGAGAACACGGGATTCATGCAGGTCAGTTTCTTTGGTCCTATTTGCTGTGTTCTGAATCCATTTGAATAATTGACATACTAGAATTGCAATTGTGTTTCCATATCAAATTCTCTGTCAATACATGAAAAAGGTAGTGGCATGCATCTCTCTGCATTCATCTATCTGGGCTAGATCTTTTTCCTTCTGATGCTGTGGGCTGGGATAGTTGCTAGTGATCAGTTAGTTTTTTTTTTTTAAAAAAAAATTGTCAATCAATCTGTGCTGCACCTTCATAATAATATTATATGTATCCTCCATGGTTGGTGGGTATTGCCTTCCAATCAGATGGAGATCTAGGATTTACGGATAAAGGTATAAGAGCTGTTGCAATTGCATAATAAGTACAGATGTTTGTTCAGTTATAAGTGCCCAAATAGAATTCTCTTCTCAAATAGAAGAAGTTCATCCCCTGAGGGAAAGCCTCCCCTGAGTCATTGCATTGAGAAGAATATTGTCTTCCACGGTTGAGAAAAGACCACGACAGCGAGGTCGCACCTGTGGCCGTGTATGACGATACAACCTTAACTCCATAAGTGGACCATGCATTTCACTGAAACCACACTACAACCTTTAGGTTGCACATCTTCCCTACTTCTGTGCTACACGCACATTCCTCGCTTCTCAAAAATATGTGTATTGTACAACCTTCATAATGCAAAATGTTTATTGTTGCAGCATTGTATTCTCTTAGTACCACTGTTCAAATGTATGTTTCTGAATTGCTGTTCATGACTCACATGTACTTTATTCATTCACCATGTAGGCTAGTTTGAAGCGCCATAGGTGGCACAGGAAAGTTCTGAAGACAAAGGATCCAATCATAGTTTCAATCGGGTGGAGGCGATTCCAAACAACCCCTGTGTATGCAATAGAGGATCGGAATGGTCGACACCGCATGCTGAAGTATACGCCTGAGCATATGCATTGCTTTGCTATGTTTTGGGGACCACTTGCTCCACCGAAGAGTGGTGTATTGGCAGTCCAGAATCTTTCAAACAATCAGGTACATTTAGAGTGATCTGTACAAGTGTACATTAGTCCATACATGATTTAGTGATCTTAAATTTTAGAACTTCCTCACATGAATGTCATGACTAATCTTTTCTACCTTGTTTTGGGACACTTCTCTCTTTTGTTACTTTGCCATGAATCACTATGATTCTAGTTGACTGAACTACTGTGTAGTAAATGATCGATAACATTCTGTTATAACAGCTGTCCATAGCTCAACAAAACAAAAAGTCCACAGTTGTGCTGAAGTTAAGTGTGACTCTGCCCCAGATGCCATTTTTATGTTTCACAACGCATTTATCTCAAAAAGGTTAATGACTATTGAGATAGTAAGCCACCTCATTGTTGTCCTTTCCATGTGTAACAAAGGACCCCATTTCAAATTACTTTTTAATAATTTGCTTCTATCTCCTCTTTTGGTTATAATCAATTTTATGTCCTTAGACTGATATACTTTGCAACAATGCTTACACATCTTCGCAGGTGCCATTTAGGATAACTGCAACAGGATGGGTTCAAGAATTCAACAATACTGCCAGAATTGTGAAGAAGATCAAGCTCACAGGCACACCATGCAAGATATTTAAGAAGACTGCACTAATCAGAGGAATGTTCACATCCGATTTAGAGGTTGCTAGGTTTGAAGGTGCCGCCATTCGGACTGTAAGTGGAATCCGAGGACAGGTTAAAAAGGTAATGAGTAACATACCATGCTTTGATAGTTTTTCACGGTTAATGTAACTGTTAAACTGTAAAGATTGAGCCAGGAGTAACAAATGATTTCTTGTTGATTACAGGCAGCAAAGATTGAGCCAGGAGATATATTGAAGAGAAAAGGGGAAAATACAGAAGGGATCGCAAGATGCACATTTGAGGACAGAATTCTTATGAGTGACATTGTTTTCCTGCGTGCCTGGGTTAATGTTGAAGTTCCCACGTACTGTAACCCTGTGACCACGGCTCTGCAACCTAGAGAGCAGACCTGGCAAGGCATGAGAACAACTGCTGAGTTGCGGAGGGAAAACAATATCCCTACCCCACACAACAAGGACTCAGTTTACAAGGTTCTGAGCCTTTACTAGTTTTCTTATAACATTATTGCATGATTGTTGTCTCATATGGTATCATCTCCACTTTGCAGCCTATTGAGCGGAAACCACGGAAGTTCAATCCTATTGAGATCCCTGCAAAGCTGCAACAGTTACTTCCTTTTAAATCTAAGCCTAAGGATACACCTAAGCAGAAGAAAGTACCAGTTGAAAACAGGGTACAAGTAATCATGCAGCCCAGTGAGAAGAAGACACATGCAGCTATACAACAGCTAAGGCTGATAAAACAAGAGAAGGTAATGCCTCAAGTACACAGCAGCCAGTTCTACTGTCAGCTGTTATTCTGCTGCTTGCTCATGATTTTTTTGTATCCTTGCAGGCAAAGAAGAAGAAAATTAAGGAACAACAGAAGAAAAAAACATACGAGGCAGAGAAAGCCAAGACCGAGCAACTGACAAAGAAACGACAGAGGGAAGAGAGGCGTGAGAGATATCGGGAAGAAGATAAGCAAAAGAAGCGCGCGCGCAGATGAGTTCAATGAGGCGAAGAAGGGGATGCGGACCAGGAAACCCAGCAGCAAGGCATGTTCACTTCTGCAGAGCATGTGCCACAATCTTTCTTAGTTCATAGCTGTTGAGTTCTGAAAGGTGCAATACCCATCTGGGCGGAGACATGGCAAGATCATAATCAGGGGCCTGGATTCAGCTTACCCGCAGGTTGGGATGGGCAAGTTAGGTTGCTCGTGTATGTTCGCCCTAATATTGTCTGAATGTTAGGCAAACACATGCGTTCTTTAGCTCCCAAATAAATTGGGAATCAGAATTAGGAGTGTATACCACTCCATGATCTGAATGCTCTTGTGTAGCTTTGGTACTCTGCTGTTGATGTTTCCTTCCTGGTACCGATATTTTCAATCTAATTGGAGATCCAAGTGTATGAGTGTACACAATATTTTTTATAAATTTAGTCAAACTTGTGTGAAACGAGATTTACTTTCTTTTTTTTTGGATGAACATGCAAAAGGAAATGAAATATCGTCTACCTGTGATAGATATTGACGCTTCGTTACTGGTACCGACTGACAAGAACATGTCTTTGGCAATTAGTATGGAGCAATGTGCAACTGTGCAAGTTTGCAGCAGTGAGTACATGCGTAAGAAAAAGACTACGTGTACCTGCGATACTCTGTGCTGTCGACGTTTCGTTACTGGTACCGACTGACAAGGACGTCTTTGGCAATCAGTATGGAGCAATGTGCAACTGCGAGTTTGCAGCAGTGAGTACATCCGTAAGAAAATGGCTACGTGTACCTGTGATACTCTGCTGTCGACGTTTCCTTACTGGTATCGTTCGGCAATTAGTATGTAGCATGTGCCTTTAGCTCTGTTGTCAGCATCATAAATGATGGTGCAAGCTGATGCTCCAAAAAGAAAAAACGATGGGGGTCTGAGCGCTCTGGTTGGGAGCCAGCCGACCAGAGATCGATCCCCCACGGGGGCGATTTTCTGGTTTTCCCACCGGGAACTTTTGTTCCTAATAATTTCAGTTGCCTCACACGTGATGCGCTACATAGCCGAATGACGCGTCACATACGTGTCGAAGCCTCAAAGACTTGGATACCTCTCAAATCACGCGCAAGTGTTTCTTCGTATAGGTGTAGGTCTAGCGTTCAGATACTACAACTTGTACCGGAAGAGTATGAGGCTCAAAAAAAGGAAAAAACGATGGTGCAAGCCCTGTTGACTGGGTGAATCATTTTGACCAGGTGAATCATGTTGAGTGGATTTACAATGTTTGCATGAGTGGATATAAATTACGCCTTTATACAAACTGTCCTAATGGATGTGCTGAAAATGTGATTCACTAGTCATTTTGACATGGTGGATGCAATATATGTTGTGTTGGGTCACTCTCTAGCAAAGAGCTCCGCATTTGCCCATACAGATAATCAAATGTCACTATTCTTTTCAGGTCAATGTATTCACTCATCCTGCTTATCAATACAACTAACAAATGCTATAGCCAACTAAACAATATTCTTTTTCAGAATGAATAATGTACCCACTCAACTTCACTCATGCTGGATATATACTACCATACAACGTTGTAAAAGCAACAAAACGTATACTTATTTTCTTTCTCCCAGTTAAATGGGTGACGTGGGGGTCTGAGCGCTCTGGTTGGGAGCCAGCCGACCAGAGATCGATCCCCCACGGGGGCGATTTTCTGGTTTTCCCACCGGGAACTTTTGTTCCTAATAATTTCAGTTGCCTCACACGTGATGCGCTACAATGGTCAGAATGACGTGCCCGTCATGTGCGAAGCCTCGAAGACTTCGGATACCTCTCAGCCACGTGCAAGTCTCTTCGTATAGGTGTAGGTCTAGCGTTCAGATACTACAACTTGTACCGGAAGAGTATGAGGCTCAAAAAAAAGAAAAAACGATGGTGCAAGCCCTGTTGACTGGGTGAATCATTTTGACCAGGTGAATCATGTTGAGTGGATTTACAATGTTTGCATGAGTGGATATAAATTACGCCTTTATACAAACTGTCCTAATGGATGTGCTGAAAATGTGATTCACTAGTCATTTTGACATGGTGGATGCAATATATGTTGTGTTGGGTCACTCTCTAGCAAAGAGCTCCGCATTTGCCCATACGTATAATCAAATGTCACTATTCTTTTCAGGTCAATGTATTCACTCATCCTGCTTATCAATACAACTAACAAATGCTATAGCCAACTAAACAATATTCTTTTTCAGAATGAATAATGTACCCACTCAACTTCACTCATGCTGGATATATACTACCATACAACGTTGTAAAAGCAACAAAACGTATACTTATTTTCTTTCTCCCAGTTAAATGGGTGACGTGTGCAGTCGTGGGTGGTCTTATTCGATAGAGCACACCTTGATGGTTCTATTGATTCCTTTTGTGCTCGGGACAAGTCAAAAGATTAGAGAAACTCTGGACAAGCAAAGCACTACACCAAACAAAACACTACTAATGGAATCAAGAGTGGCCGCCCCGAGACCTGAGACCAATACCTGGCGATTTGGCTGATCAGATAATACGCTTAGCTGAACGATGATTGGTAGGGCCAGCGTAATGGCGGCAAACAGCTTGGCAAGACATTGCAGGTCAAAGCGAGACCCCGGCTCAGGCTGTACACCGAGACGACATAGTACACGATCACACGAGACGAGAGGGACGGTGGGCGTCACGACGCCACGAACACCCCTGCATGTTAGTAGGGCCCGAGTGCGGAGCCCACTTTCCGTGTGGCCCCGCATTCGACGGCCCTGATTGCGCCAGCGCACACGACCGGGAGAATCGCCGTCACCCAGATTCAGCGGAGGGCAACCAACGCGCCTGCGCGGGGCCCGCCGGCCGCACCGCGCCGGGCTGGCTCGTAGCTTGCATTTGGCAGCTGCTGGCCGTGCGGCCGTGCCCCTGCACCTGCAGCCTGGCCACTCAAGCTGGCCCGCCCGCGGCGCGCAGGCCCCGCTCGCCTCCGCCGTCCGGGCCCACGTGTCATCGGCACGCGGTCGAGAAATCTGGCTGTGTTGTGAGTTGTGACCGTGACTGTGTGAGAGTGTGAACTCTAGCAAACCGTCCAGCGTTAGTACGACCTCATTAAAATCTGAACGGCACTGACAAGCGGGACCCACCCGTTAGCCCGCGCACATGGCCGCGATTCCCCCACCACCGCGTCGCCGCTGCCGAGGCGAAAAGGCTAAACAAAAACAATCCAACGACGCGCAATCGCAACCGAGCACGACAGTGCGAGCTGTCCATCACCACCCGGCGCGCCACCGTCACCGCATCGCACCGCAGGGAACCAGCGCCCACGCCACTGCACGTCGGGTCCACCCAAGTCGTCCCCACCTGCCAGCGAGCCATCACGGAAACGCCACGCCACCGTCGCGCCGACGCGACGGCTGTAAACAAGAGACGGGGGAGTGAAATCAGCGAGCAAAGAGCGCAGCGGAGCAGGGTAGGTCGCCGTTGCCGTTGCTGGCCTGGCCTCGCCTCGCTCCCACTTAATGCCGCACCGCCCGTAATCCGGAGTCTTCTTCCCTAACGCCAGCACCCCTCCCCCTCCCTTCCCCACCCGCGGGCTGCTGCTGCTGCCGCCGCCACCTTCTCCACCTCCACGAATCTCGCCTCCGCCGCCGACTCCGGCCGCGAATCCACCCCAGATCGGCGCGGGCGCGCCGCTTGATGCCCGATCTGTAAGCGGGGGCTCGCCACCATGAGGGCCTTGCTGCTGCTGGCGCTGCTCCTGGCCGCGTGCGCCGCGACGGCGGCGGCGCAGGCGCCGGGAGGAGGAGGGGCCGACTCCAACGCCACCTCCACCTCCACGGCGTTCGTGCCGCGGGACGACATCCTGCTGGACTGCGGCGCCAAGGGGCAGGGCAACGACACGGACGGCCGGGTCTGGAACGGGGACTTCGGCTCCAAGTACGCCCCCGCGGACAACCTCGCCGCGGCGGCCGACGCCTCCGGCCAGGACCCCTCGGTCCCGCAGGTGCCGTACCTCACCGCGCGCGTCTCCGCGTCGCCCTTCACCTACTCCTTCCCGCTCGGCCCGGGCCGCAAGTTCCTCAGGCTCCACTTCTACCCGGCCAACTACTCCGGCCGCGACGCCGCCGACGGGCTCTTCTCCGTCTCCGTCGCCGCCCCGGGCGGCGGCAAGCTCACGCTGCTCTCCAACTTCAGCGCCTACCAGACGGCGGCCGCCATCACCTACTCGTACCTCGTCCGGGAGTTCTCCGTCAACGTCTCGTCCCCGACGCTCGACCTCACCTTCACCCCGGAGAAGGACCACCCCAAGGCCTACGCGTTCGTCAACGGCATCGAGGTGGTGGACTCCCCCGACCTCTTCGGCGCCTCCACCCCCAACATGGTTGTCGGCGACGGCAACCCCCAGCAGTTCCCGATCGATGCTGGCACGGCGATGCAGACCATGTACCGGCTCAACGTCGGAGGCCAGGCGATCTCGCCCTCCAAGGACACGGGCGGCTACCGGTCCTGGGACGACGACTCCTCGTACATCTTCGGCGCTGGCTTCGGGGTCAGCTACCCCAAGGATAACAATGTCACCATCACATATCCGAGCAATGTGCCGGAGTATGTGGCGCCGGAGGACGTTTACGGCACAGCGCGCTCCATGGGGCCAGATAAGGATGTCAACATGCAGTATAATCTCACATGGATGTTGCAGGTGGATGCTGGTTTCATGTACCTTGTCAGGCTGCATTTCTGTGAGATCCAGTACCCGATCACAAAGCCCAATCAGCGGGTCTTCAATATTTACATTAACAACCAGACTGCAATCAAGGGTGCTGATGTCAATTTGTGGGCGTCCTTGACTGGTGCTACCCCCCTTATTGGCACTCCCGTGTATCAGGACTATGTGGTGAGCACACCGGGTTTAGGGGCCATGGATTTGTGGATAGCTCTCCATCCGGATCCTGACAGTAAGCCAGAAAGATATGATGCTATTCTCAATGGGATGGAGGTGTTCAAGTTGCAGCTTAACAATGGTAGCCTTGCAGGGCTCAACCCTATCCCAAGTGTTGTCCCGGTGGATGATCACACAACTAAGAAGAAGTCACTTGTTGGGCCTATCGTCGGTGGAGTGGTTGGAGGTTTGGCGGTTCTTGCACTTTTGTATTGCTGCCTCTCTTTGATCTGCAAGCGTAGGAGGAATGCCGGGAAGGATGCAGGCATGAGTGATGGACATTCTGGTTGGCTGCCCCTGTCTCTTTATGGCAATTCACACACTTCCAGTTCGGCCAAGTCACACACCACTGGTAGCTATGCTTCATCTTTGCCGTCCAACCTGTGCCGCCATTTCTCTTTCGCTGAGATCAAGGCCGCAACAAACAACTTTGATGAGTCCCTTATTCTTGGTGTGGGTGGATTTGGTAAAGTTTACCGTGGTGAGATTGATGGGGGAACAACTAAGGTGGCCATCAAGCGTGGCAACCCCTTGTCTGAGCAGGGCGTGCATGAGTTCCAGACTGAGATTGAAATGCTGTCCAAGCTCCGCCACCGTCATCTGGTGTCACTGATTGGGTACTGCGAGGAGAAGAATGAAATGATCCTGGTGTATGATTACATGGCTCATGGCACTCTCCGCGAGCACCTGTACAAGACCCAGAACCAGCCTCTTACCTGGAGGCAGCGTTTGGATATCTGCATTGGTGCAGCTCGTGGGCTTCACTACCTTCACACTGGTGCAAAGCACACCATCATCCACCGTGATGTGAAGACAACAAACATCCTCCTGGATGAGAAATGGGTTGCCAAGGTTTCAGATTTTGGTCTGTCCAAGACTGGCCCATCTATGGACCATACTCATGTGAGCACAGTTGTCAAAGGCAGTTTTGGTTACCTTGATCCTGAATACTTCCGCAGGCAGCAGCTCACTGAGAAATCTGATGTCTACTCTTTTGGTGTTGTGTTGTTTGAGGTGCTCTGTGCACGACCTGCCTTGAACCCTACTCTTGCAAAAGAAGAAGTTAGCTTGGCGGAGTGGGCGTTACACTGCCAGAAGAAGGGCATTCTTGATCAGATTGTTGACCCCTACCTGAAGGGAAAGATAGCTCCACAGTGCTTCAAGAAGTTTGCTGAGACAGCTGAGAAATGTGTTTCTGATCAGGGTATTGACCGCCCTTCGATGGGTGATGTGCTCTGGAACTTGGAGTTTGCCCTTCAAATGCAGGAAAGCGCAGAAGAGAGCGGAAGCCTTGGTTGTGGGATGTCGGACGAGGGCACTCCCCTTGTGATGGTTGGGAAGAAGGATCCAAATGACCCATCAATCGAATCAAGCACCACCACCACAACCACCACTTCTATAAGCATGGGTGATCAGAGCGTCGCGAGTATGGACTCGGATGGGCTGACACCTAGCGCTGTCTTCTCACAGATCATGAACCCCAAGGGGCGGTGAGGTAAAGCTGGTGACATTCGTTACCTTGCAGGCATAATTTATTCATTCAGCATGTTTTTCATGAGTTCGTGCTGTTGATGTTCTCTCAAGTTAAGAACCAGAAGTAAGAGAACTGTTTCATACTAGATATTCTGCCTTTCCTTGTACTTCTTCTCCACTATTGTAATGACTATACATCTGTTGGCTTGTATTGTACCGCTGCTATTGACCCAACTAGTATTTTTTACTATAAGATGAGAAAGTGATGTGCATGACCTATTCGTATTGGTGGTTGTGTGACGTGCTGTTAGGAATGAGTCTCAACTCTGAATACGACATCTACACTGATAATCTGAATGGATTACAAGTTGATAGACCATTGTCTGGTTATTAGCAGAACTGAGGTTGTGTCTGTCTGTCCTTCAGACAGATTCCAATTGTCAATCAATCTATAGACTTAGACAACTAATCAAGCTGGCAGCTGAGATATTCTTCCTTTAGAAAATGTAAAAGCTGTGGACATTTCAAATTGGATTATAAGCACAGGGCGGTTCATGGGAGCTTCTTAAGATGTTGTGGACACTGATGTACTTTTTTTTGTTTAGCGGATGTTGATTGATTTTGTGATGGTGACTAACAGAATGTAGCGGGTTATGCTTCATACCTCTTGTTTCATACTGTAGTTGGGCAAGATCATGTAAACTAATGCTGATGATGCACTAGATTGTGCCCGTTTAGTTCCATTGGGTTGTCATTCACTGGCAGTTGCCACTTCGCTTTCTTAAGCTCGGTCCTTCGACCCGTCTGGGCTGGGTTGTTTCGGTGCAGTCGAGAAAACTCTGCTGCGGTGACGGGAGAACCCCACAATTGTCTCGGGCGGTCGTCGTGCCTGTGCTGGAACAGAGGCGACGAACCAATTTGATGTGGTTGTTGATTCCCATATTCACATCTCCTGACCTGCTGCTCAATGATAGGCACAGATTGTGCTCTACTCCTATTCGTGAGCTGTTTCTTCTCCCACCGTCAAGTCCATCTGTCCACACCCAAGCGGTCAAGCCTGGCTATTCCAAATTCCAGCCTAGAGGATCTGCCAACTCCCATTATCCTTCCGTCAAGACTGCATCAATATCCAAATCCCATTATCCTTCCGTCAAGACTGCATCAATATCCTGATATCCAGCTACGAACCATGAGTCATAACAACCGAACCGAGGCGTGTCACTCTTCATCAGTTATGCGCCGAACGTTCTAATAAAAGCTCATGGTGATTGATGAGCAAGTCATAATGTATATCTAAAAAGAAAAAAAAAGATTGGTGAGCAAGTCGTGCCTGCATGTCCACAGCTTGCAGATCCTCGCAAGGATCAACTCTGCTGGCAACAGAAAATTGAAAGGGAGATGACACTAGTAGACGATTCATGGTCATGGGCTCCAACTCGCAGTGTCGTGCGAGGGGGTTGCACCTGCCACTTGCTGGAACTCCGGCAGCTGTCAACAGTTGCGTTCGGAATCACACGCGTTTCCACCTGTGGACTGTGGTCATGTTCAAAGAGGTGTGAGCCGGTGCACGGCCAGGCAGTAGCACTTGAGTACTGGCCTAAACTTGCCCTGCGGAACATGCATCCGTTTTGTTAAGCGCAGCACACTAGACGTTACACGTCCACGTCCATTGAGAAATGGAGGAGCTAGCAGCCGAGGCTTTTTGCTCGGCGAGACCATATATAGCCGTAGATTAGAGGCCGTGTTCCTGTGTTCCTGATGATTTGGCCGGTATCGACATCGTGGTCATTGAAAGCGGTGTGTTCCTTCCCAATGTTCCATGGGACGGAAGCTATATCACCGTGGCATGCATATCTTATCTTTCAGGAAGCAGGTTACGGAAGGTTGAACTGGTAACGTATAGTCCACGTGCCCACGGTGAGCCGTCGCTGTCCAATAGTACGTACTAGTTGTAGGCCGCGAGAGAATGCCACGAGCCCGGGACTGCAGACAAAGCCTCGAGTCATTGCTGCTGCGACTGGGCACGACTGACTGCACGTTCAAACAAGAAAACACGTCGCCGGGCGGAAGTGCTGGAAAAGGACGTGCTAAAAGCATTTGGCATTTGTAATCAAAAGAAGAAAAAAACTTTTGGCATTAGCCCACCTTTTGCAGTGAGGTGCTTGGGCTTTAAGCCCTGCACAGAACAAACTGGGCTGCCATGTCCAGGCATAAAAGGCTAAGCCCGTTTGGAATGGAGGAAATGGAAACAAGATTTTTTATTTATAAAAAAACTAATATTCAAAAACAACATGTTTTTAGAAAAAATAAAGAACTCACCTTTTATCGCACAAGCCACATGGCGTGCTCAGGTGCCATCGTGAGTTCGTGAGACTCGTGGAGGATCAGTTATGCGATGGTATGACACAATTGTTCCAAACATCCACTCGGCTATATATATGAGACATGGCGCCAAACCCGACCTTTTTCCTCCTCTCTTCGCTATCCTCTCCAAAAGTTAGAACTTTGGTTCGATCATGGCACCGCACTAGTTCCTCCTTAGATATCCACGTTTCGTCACCGTTTCAAGCAACCAAGGAGGCAAGGAGTGGAAAACACTGGTAGAAAGGGTATTTCCACCATATCCTTGGACTCATTTCATTGTATTTGAATGTGCTAGGATTTAGGGTGGTTAGTGTTAGTTGTTTTGGGTGTTAGTACGTATGAATGCGATTAGATCGGTATAGATTGGATGTAGCATTTCATTTAGTTGGTTTGCAATTTTGTTTTTTACATACAACATATATGTTCTAACGTGTTTGCTAACTATTGAACATACATTTATTCAAGACTGTATATACTTGGAGATACAAAGGCTTAATTCTTTTTACCAGAAAAATCCATCTAGAATCCGTTCCAAACAGGTCCCCTTTATTCTGGATTTGGGCAGGATTGCAAAAGTGCCACATGACAAAATGTTTTGAGAATCTGTTCTTTCTGCAAAAACGACATAAAAAAACGAGGAAGGACGAACACACAGAGGAGCATCGCAGCCGTTGGATCGCAACGAAAATTGGTAGCGGCTCACCCAGCTCTGGATCTTCTCGCCTTCTCACATAACCCTTCCCCAACGCCGCCGTCTCGACACTCCACTTTCCTTCCCTCGCTCCTCTGACGGCGAGCCCCGACTCCGATTCTCTCCTGCGCGTGACATCTAGGTTTCCAGCCGCCCGCGGTCGCCATGGCGGACGACGAGCAGGCGGAGAAGAAGGAGGAGGTCTCCGAGGTGACGTGCTCTCGTCCCCTTCTCACAGCGTGGTCCGATTCGGTTGGGTTCTGGTGGCGATAAGCTGACCTCCTGTCGTGCTTGTGTCCGCGGGAGTAGGCCGGGCTTGGGGCTAAACCCTCACCTCCGTTCCTCCTCCCTGCGCTCCCCAAAAGAACGCTAAGATGTTGAATCTGCATGAACGGATTAAGTTAGTGTGACGTGGTGTAGGATCGATTTGAAGTTGGCTGAGTAGCCAGGGGCTAGACCTTTAGATGTGATGGACTACGCTGCTAGGATTGAAAAGTTCTTGCTGGGTGTCTTAGAACTGTTGGATGTTTACTCTCTGGGTAATAGTGCTGCGCCGCATCGATATATATGCATTTGGAAATCAAGGATTATGTGTTGTGCAAATGGATGGATGCAACACCATTTTTAGTTGGACCTGAAGTGTACTTCATTTGGATAGAGTTTGTACTTCTGACTTGTACATGTATCAAGGATTGTTCTTTTTTCCTTAAAAGATGGGTGCTATTTATTTTAGCCTGATATTTAATTTAATAGTTTGGTGCATGATGTCTGTTAAACTATTTGTGATACTCCCTTTAGTAGCATTTTGTATGTTGTCCAGGCTCCTTTTTCTTCCTTGTGTGTTGATGCTGATAGTGTTTATAATTATCTTGCAGCTTGCTCCTTTTGATCCAACCAAGAAAAAGAAGAAGAAGAAGGTGGTGATACAAGAGCCATCAGATGAGGTGGATAACTTGGCAGAGAAGACTGAGAGTTTGACTGGTGTGTTTAGTATCTACGAAAAGTAGAGCAGCTCAGTGAAGATATTTTTAATGATATGCATTTATTTATTTATGCAGTAACTGAGTCTAGTGAGCCAAGCTTCGCGGGCATGAAAAAGAAGAAGAAGAAACATGTGAGTTTATTCTTCTGTCATCATTTGGTTTGACTAGTGATTACTTTTTATTATGGTTCAGTTTTTCAATTGTGTAAATTTCAGGTGGAACTTGATCCTTCACTTACTGAGACCGGAGATGGTGATGATGCTGGAGGTAAATATATTGCTCAGTCAATTCTTTTTTTACCGTACACTTCTTACTGTAGTTAACATATGTGCTTCAGACGATCAAGTTAGAGAGGATGATGAAGGAGAAGGGATTGTGCTCAGTGGTGCTGCTGCCACCAGATACCCTTGGGAAGGAACTGACAGAGATTATAAGTATGAAGAGGTATTTGATACACTCTGTTCGAAATTGCTCATCAACCTGTAGTTGTTAGATCATGTGTTACGGTAGAGCCTTTATTATAAGTCGTTTGTCTGTATGATTCATTCATTGTCGTGCAGTGTCTATTTGCTGCACTTAAACACCATTTTTCATGTGTTTCTTGATTTAGTTTTTGCTTCTCTTCATTTATCTTCCTCCCTCCTTGAAATTATGGGCTTGTTTGGTTAGAACCCTCATCCTTTTGCTCCAGGCATAGGCGTGTTTGATTGGTGGCCTGCCAGACAGGTTTCTCGCTAGGCATCAATCCTGCCTCCAGATGACCGAAATTGATAACCTGGATCTGCTGCCTGGCTGTAATCAGTGTTCGAGAAGTAAAAAACACACTTTTCTGATTGCAAATACAGGCAACACCTAAACCAAACACTGCCTGCCCCTTCTGACCGTACAAGCATGTTATTAGGGCTTCAGCCAAACACTACCATGAATTTGAGATGTCTGACAGGCAATTCTACAACCTATAACAGGCAGTTCACAGGTGGCTATAGAGCTCAGGCAACTCATCCAGGGCTTGAACCAAAAAGCCCTATTATAATGAAATAGCATCTTGCCAATATATATGCTTTTACCAGTGATCCAATTATGTTTTCTTTCGTGGTGAAATCTTATCTGCAATCTGTTTGGTTGCAGCTGCTTGGCAGAGTATTCAATATTCTGCGTGAGAATAACCCAGATCTTGCTGGTGATAGAAGAAGAACTGTTATGAGGCCCCCTCAAGTCCTCAGGGAAGGAACAAAGAAGACAGTTTTTGTGAACTTCATGGACTTGTGCAAAACGTATGATCCTATTTCGTTTGATCATCACCATGTGTTTTGGTTTCAAAAGAATAAACAGCCAAGCTAAAAGGAAATTATTATTCTCTTTCCAGAATGCATCGGCAACCAGAACATGTGATGATGTTCCTGCTCGCTGAGATGGGAACAAGTGGATCCCTGGATGGGCAGCAGAGGTTGGTTATCAAAGGAAGATTTGCGCCAAAAAATTTCGAAGCAATACTTAGGAGATATATCAGTAAGTTAAATAGCCCTGACTCCTACTCCTTGTTCTTTATTGTAATTATTTATAGTAATATAGTGTCTTATCTCAATGTTCTGGGCCGAAGCTTGCTAATATACTGTCATTTTCATTCATTTCCTATTGGTTAATTATTAGAAAACACACAATGATTTCAAAAGGGCATCGAGTGCCAAAGAGGTCTTAGGTAGGTAGGTAGAATTGTCTTATATATTCTTTAGATGTATCAACTTGCCATGAGCCCATGATGTGCTGAATAACTTGGCTTAGTTGTCTGTATCCAGTACCTCAATCATGAACCTTTTGATCTTTTCATAACCCGGACACAAGGATTAACAGATGGCTTGAGATGATCTCAGCAGCCTTATTCTTTGTAATTTTGTATATATTAGTTTTATCAAGAACAAGGGCTTAGGGAAACTTGCCAAAGCACAATGGTTAACGGGTGGCTTGAAGTGACCTCAGCAACCCTGTTCTTTCTCCAACTCCATGTATAAGTTTTTTCAAGAGCAGGGTTTAGGGATACTTAAAGCCGTTCACACAATGATTAGTGGATGGATTGAAATGATCTGTGCAACCCTAATATCTTTCTTCAACTCCATATATATTTTTGAAAAAGAGCAGCTGTCCACAAAACTTAAAATGAATGGTAGGTTAGAACTTGTATTAGGTAGTCATTACTGTCCTTTCCTTTTTCTATGTGGAGACTCAACACGAATGGTTTACTATTTTTTAATATATATTTTTTCTAAACTTGCTAAAAAAAATGTTTCCTTTTTGTGTAATAAACTAATAAAGCAATAATTTCTCTTTTTAGATGAATATGTCATATGCAATGGCTGCAAGAGTCCGGATACCATTCTTTCTAAAGAGAACAGGCTGTTCTTCCTCCGATGCGAGCAGGTAAATTGTTTCATTGTGTTGCATTCTGAATTTTCTCTGGTTTCATCATGTGAGTATTTGCTGCATAATATCATGATTCTGTTATCTGGAGGACTTCTAGATTAAACATTGTCCATGTGAGTGCATGCCTGCTTGGCATGGCTTAGTGTCCTGGGCAAAAGCTTGTTTCATAAGAAGTTGAAGACTGGAAAATTACCCTGGATATAGTCTACCCTAAGGCATAATATTTCATATTTGTGATGCCTGATGGTGCATGGGAATCGCTATTTCAGTATTTCTGATTTCCAAGCTTTTGCCTACTATTTAGTTTTGGTTTTTCGGCCAAGGGAATTAGAGATTATGTACATGTACAGAAGGGGTGTATTAACCATGAACTAACTTTGCATGTGCATTGCTGCCACCTGTGTTTATGCATTGTGATTTCTATAGATCTTGCCTATGATGACTTGCATGTTGCCTACATTATCTGATTAATATCTCTATGATAATAGTCGCAAGGTCTGAGGCTTCTAACTTTATCACCTCGCATATGTATATATTAATCATAATAGCAGTGGTCTTCTTTTTCTCCTGCACGGACGGACCAATTTTTATTACCCAAGAGCAATGAAATTATAAAAGTTTAACAATCCATAGTGCATGTTTAACTGGAGTTAACCAAACTGCCAGTTGTGCTGAACTCCCAGGGTTCAGACAAAAGGCAATCAAAACCACCAAAACGCAATAGCATTAGTCTTTGTTTATAAACTTTGCCTGTGATGACTTGCAAGATGAATGCCTACATTGTCTGATATATCTGTATGATAATAATTGCAAGAGCTGAGGCTTCAAACATGGTCGTATTTATCTTCTTGTGTGCATTTTCATTTTCAAGTAAGCACATAGTTGCAGAGCTTGGTAGCTGCTGTTACATTCGTTTAACTCTTCTGGAGTTGCCTATGATGAGTTGCGGAATTATTGCCTACATTGTTTGACAAACATCCCTGTGATAATAATTGCAACAACTGAGGCATTAGATTTCTTTGGTATCACATTTGTTGTTTCTGGCTTGAAAGAAACTATGTGTTTTTGCATCCCATTGCTTGCGCTGTTCCAGAATCTATGTTTTTTATAACTATTCCAGAACCTATGGTTGGGTTGCATTGCCAACATTGTTTGCTCAGCTGGGTGAGAAAATCTCAATAAAGAATTTCGTTGATATAGAGCTAGGAATCTGAGCACTATAAGGCTGACTTGGTGTGGGTCTACATCTGTTTGAACACTTCATGAGCCGTGAGTATTGGTTATATCCTAACTGCTGGATTATTCACCTTGCAGTGTGGTTCGTCGAGGTCTGTTGCTCCCATCAAGGCTGGATTCGTTGCCCAAGTCGGCCGTCGTAAGGCTGGATCTTAAGTTACCTACTAGCACGCCTGGACAAGCTTCCTGATCAAGACTATGGAAACTAGTTTGCCGGTCCCCCAAAATTATTGTTCAGATTTCCTTTGTGCTTATACCGTTTACTGGATTTGTGCTGTTCACTATACTTGGATTGGTGCTGTGAATTTATTTCATCTGATGAGAGGACTTGTGTTTGCGGCTCACTTGGGCTTACGTTTGTTTTGCTCATAATTCTATGTGGAATGCACTGTCGGGGTGCTTCATGAATTGGACGAGTAACCAAAAGCCAAAAACGTGTTGCTGCCGTGCACCATGGCCGCCCTATCCTCCGAAATCTTTCGAGCCCATACTCAGCCTCCCAAAAAGAGTAGTCGGGATAAGGAGATAAGCTGACGTGTCGCCCGCGTTGCCGTCGCCCACAAACTCGCTTGTCACTGCCTTTTTCCTTTTTGCTCCTCTCTTTGTTCCGCCGAGTTCACGTCAGTAGAGATGAGGGCCGCGTCGTCCCCCGTGCCCGCCGCCGTCCTCGCGGCCCCCTCCGCTGCCGCCGCTGTAGTCGTAAAGCCTCTGCCTCGCGCCGCAGCCAATGGCGCCGGCGGCAGCACAGGCAGGCGCGACGTGCTCGCCGGGACCGGGCTGGGCGCGGCGCTGGCGCTGGCGCTGGGGCCCGTGTGCGGCGCGGCGCGCGCGGCGGACGAGGAGTACGTGAGCGAGACGAAGGAGGTGATCGGCAAGGTGCGGTCGACGATCAGCCTGGACAAGACAGACCCGAGCGTGGCGGACGCGGTGGCGGAGCTCCGGGAGCTGTCCAACTCGTGGGTGGCCAAGTACCGGCGGGAGAAGTCGCTGCTGGGGCGGCCGTCGTTCCGGGAGATGTACTCGGCGCTCAACGCCGTGTCCGGCCACTACATCAGCTTCGGCCCCACGGCGCCCATCCCGGCCAAGCGCCGCGCGCGCATCCTCGAGGAGATGGACACCGCCGAGAAGGCGCTGCTCCGCGGCAGGTAGGCCGCCAAACCCCGGTGAAGCCGCCGGCCATGGCGATCGCCGTCGCCGTGGCTAAACTTGTGGCAGGAACGCGCGCGCCCAGCTCAGCGACAACGCGACCATTTTGTAACTCCTGCGATGTACTCAGTATATATATATATGCATGCATTCATACGTGAATGCGAGCTGTGTTTTCGGCCGGCTGGGAGCGTGTCTTGTGACTACATATATGAGTAAAAAGTTACCGAGTTTTTGAGCTCTGAGTTTGTGACTTTCAGTCACATTGTATATCCATCTTGTAAAACTACTTTTGAATCACATACAGCTGACATGGAGTTTGTCCATCAGTTGTCCTGGTGGCTGCCATTCTTGGTTCTTCTTCGCATTGCCAGTGCGCGTTATCTTGTTCACAATCTTGGCATAGCCGCGTAGACAATGCCACATAATCGAAGGCACTGATCGCCTGTGGCAGCCGGCATGAGGCAGATTCCTGTGGATGCGTGAGGTAGTCTTTCCGACGCCGGGCAATAAGACTGACGTGCAAAAGGAGGACAGGGACGGGGCGCACCATATGTTCCACCTTTCTTTGCTGGCAGTTGCAAACTGCTCAGTCCTGCACATATTGCTTTGCTTGTGTTCTTCTTGGACCAAGCAAACAAAAATTTGGCCATGTCAAAAGTCCCATGGAACCTGCCGGAATGACATCCCACAGACCCACACCACTGCTACGAAGTTCTTGGAATATATGCTGTTAAACCAACTCAATGTTATCAACCCTAACTTTACCTTTATGCTCACTCCATTCCAAATTGTAAGTTGTTTTGACTTTTTTAGATACATGGTTTTTCATTATATTCCTAAACATAATGTGTATATATATATTTTTTTTTTTTTTGGACCAAAGCATAATGTATAAGTGATGCATAGCAGAAGTTGAGTACCTAAAAAAATTAGTACCTTCTTATTACATTCTGCAAGGAAAGCTCTTTTTTTCAACAGCAGGAAAGCTCTTTGTTGCCAACCCCAAACTCTACCTTTGTACTCTACTCCTTTCTGCAAGGAAAGCCCGTTGGTGTTGTCAGATGATGTAATCAGTCTTGTAAGGTTTTACTTTGCTGTTCCTAGTAGCCCTCGACCAATCTTACCGGCCAACAGAAGTAGCACACTGAACTCTCATGAGAAACTCAAGATAAAGCATCAGCTGCTGCATAGAAAGGCCCTTTGTATAAACCAATGCACAATTATAAGCCCGTCAGCTTAATAAGAGCCTTCTGTTGCCGTCTGCTGAACTGCCGCTCCTTGTGTTATGCATCAAAATACCATACCCACCCTTAAACATATCTTATCAAGCACCCATCACAAGCGGCAAACACTAAACGCATGTCCCACACACCGAGACTGCAGGTCAGCTTGACGATGTCTAGCTATCACAATATTTACCACTAGTTAAAAACTTAAAATGCATAAAAAAAGCAGGACAATAATAAGGAAAAATAAATACTCATTAGGAGGATAATTATGGCCCTTCAATAAGACCTTCTTGCAATATTACACATTGCACTAGCCAAGCTGTTGTTCTCAAGTAATAGGCACTTGGCAGGCCTACCCACAGCACAACAATATAAGGTTACATTTCCATCACAATTGTCTTGAAGAAATACATAGGTTCGGTCTCAAAAGATAAATATTTTTACTCCGGGGTAGTTCTTCAGCCAAGGGGGCTCGGCTTTTGGAGGAACGGTGCGGGCCTCACATAACTGAACCCCACAAAGTTGCTGTTGGCTGCAACAGGGCTGGCCACTGGAGAATCAAGCACGGGCATGTTCGTCCAGCACTCGTCAAAGTTCGCAATGCAGGTCTTGCCAGCAACATTTGGCCGGAAGCTTGGCTGGATCTGCCGGGCCTCCAGTCTCTTCCAGTTTACAGACTTGAACCACTTGTGATTCTTGATTTCATCACTGCCGCCTGGTCCACTTCCCAACCGTCTGCCAGCTTCTTTGTGCAGTAACTGAAATAAAATAACACTGTGTTGAGAAATATGACATGACCATGCCAGGATGACTATCCTAAAAAGGGGAACATTCCGAACAAAGTGTTGAGAAATATGACATGACCATGTCAGGATGAATATGGAAAAGGGAAACATTCCAAGATGGAATGGTAGAGTGATGGGCATCATTAGTACAATCCACCTCAATCTAGGAATCCACAAGCACATCATACATTGTTGCTCTTATTTAGACTTCAGAATTTTAATTTACCAAACAGTAGATTTTAACAAAAAAACACCAAGCATAGCAGCAACTTACTCCTTTCAACAGAGAGTGAACTTCACTAGATAAATATGTCGGCAGCTTTATCTTTTCCTTTACTATCTTCTGTTGAACCTTGTCTCTATTTCCACCAATAAATGGTGGCTGCCATAGCAAAAGAATAAGGATGTCAAAATGAGACATTAAAAAAAATCCTCCTGTGCAGCTAACACTTCAGTAAGAAGCTTCCAGGCTTCCAGCTCAAAAAAAGGAAACAAAAAAACTCACCTTTCCCGTAAGCATTTCAAAAAGAAGGATTCCCACACTCCACCAATCTGCAGCCTTATCATGACCTCGGCCCTGAACAATTTCCGGGGCCATGTACTCAACAGTACCACACATTGAATTTGATCTAGTGTTTTCATCAAATTCTTTTGCCACACCAAAGTCAGTCAGCATAGCCTAGAAAACATAGACATGTCAAGAGAGGGGAAATTTTCAAAATTCCAATTAGTATATGCGCAGAAGGTGATATTGGATGGGCAGAGGAAAGAGGATATATATTAACAGATCCTTACATGACCATCAGCATCCAGTAAGATGTTCTCAGGCTTCAAATCTCTATGCATAATACCATTAGCGTGGAGGTGGGCTACGGCAGATACAATTTCAGCAGTGTAGATGCGTGCAAGGTCCTCCCTACAAAGATAAATGGTAGCTTAATAAAACTACAACTAATAAAAACTTGGTAGGAAGAAAAGTAGATGACACTAAGTTACCTAAATAAACCCTGGTGGTAAAGCTGGAAGAAGAGATGACCCCCATTTATGAAGTCCAGGACAAGGTAAAGTCGGTACTTTGTCTGCAGAATAGGTGAGTGATCAATACTGGCAAAAGGAATACTGCAGAATGTATAGCATCTGAACAGGGCAACAAAGAATAAGCACATAAATGGCAATTGCCTACCTGAAAGGAGTACCTCAGCTGCACCACGAAAGGATGGTCAACTTTTGTCAGTATATCTCTCTCAGCTTTCATGTACTCAGCATGATTCTTCTCCACAACCTTGTCCTTCCTCATAACTTTCATTGCATATATTTCAGAAGTACCTTTCTTTCGCACCTGATATACTTTGCCAAATGCCCCTTGGCCAACAAGCTTCAAAACTTCGAAGTCATCTAGTCCAACACCCTCATTCTCCTTCTTTACATCATCAAACTCATCATCACTAAGGGACCCTTGGTTGACTTGCTTTTCTTTGGAAGAGCACTCTGAAAGTTCCAATGAGCTCTCTGTTTTGTGTAGTGTAAGCTTGCTAAATGGCAAAGACTGACTAACAAGAGATGATGGACCAACAAGAGAATGAGATCGTTTGACAATGACATCAGGGTCATCGTAAACCTCATCGTTGGACTCAGCCACAGGTGCTGGACTATCAGGAGTGAGAATACTCACTTCTGTGTGAGTCTGGACTGCACTAGGTCCAAAAACATCAGAAAAATCGAACTCAACATTTTCTGAAGGGACAACATCTGGAGGGCCCCCTGGCAGAAGGATCTTCCCTCTAAAAAGCTTGGGGCCCTGCGCACGCGCCGCTGTAACAGAGGTTACCTCAGAGGAAACCATCTTTGAGAACCTATGAGACTCAGCAAGATGACTAGGAAGTCTTAGGCCACAATTTAGCTAGGCAGCTCCCCACAGCCAATTCCAAGGCCACAATTTAGTGGTCTAAGGAAGGCTCCCTCCACAGATTCCCAAGACAACAGAAGATGCAGGGCTGCGAACAATGGCCTTGAATAAGTGGAAATTTACGAAAACAACTGGGAAGCCAAGAAATCCTGGAAGGAGGCAGGGTGGGAAGCTGCCGCTGTTTCCCGCTGAACAGGAAACGTTGGATGCCACTGTTCTTCCTGAATTCATGAGATCAACTTTTCTACTGGCTGCAGGCAGAATAATAATATTGTTATTTTACAGAATGATCAGCTTATTTGATGAATATTGAAAAGGGTACGTCAGTAAAGAGCATCAGACTAGGATGATTATTGCACAATGCTTAGGCATGAAATAGTTCACAGTTTTTTCAGTACAAAACACAAACCATAAGATTATTAAAAGATACAGCAAACGCTCATATCATGAACCTACAACCTCATGTTTAATTGGAAGCAACATGCATTCTTGTAGACTTTGTTGTATTAAGATTTTGTGTGAGCTATGATAAGTAGAGTATATGCAAGAGCATAGAGTAGAGTATATGGTTAAGCATATTCACAAGGTAAAAAGGAATTCAGAGACACACACGAGAATGATGCCATGCATGCCATATTCACAAGATAAAGAGCAATTCACACAAGCACAGGGATGATGCCATACAGGGAAATGCATCCATGTCGGTCAAATGACTTCCAATTGACAAACTATAGTAACTGACGTGCAAGAAAGGTGCTTTTGAGACTGGAACAATCGATCAAAGATTCAAACTTGTAAAATAATTTCTGCAAACTTGTCACGCATGCTACATTGGTTGGGTGTCAACTTCGAAGAATCGCAACATTCCAAATTTAGCCCTCCTCCCTAAAAACAACTGAACAAAGACCAGAAAACTCAGATAGAACCGTACAACAACTCATTAATCCTTCCAGATCTGGAAAAAAAAAAGACCATCCCGACTCCACATGCCCAATCAAAGCCGGGCCCAGTCAGCACTCCCATTCTTCGTGCACCGTTGTTCCCAGCAAACCCAAAAGCTGAGAGTACGAATCTGTTGATCATCTGGCAGCACATCGTCAATATTCCCCTAGGCTACAGACAGAATTAACCTACATAACCTAAATTAACCTAAATTACCCAAAGAGCGATTACTTAGCCATATACTGCGATAAAAAATTCCCTCCCCTCCCCTCCCCACCCACCCACGGTAAATCCCCAAATCCACAGCACCTGGGGTCTGGTCTCTCGCAGATCCACGGAATGGTGGAAGAACAACTCCCCACAGATCCAAACACCCAAACGAATCCTGACACCCAATCCAAACCGCGAGACATGTAGCGCACACCACCCCACGGGTGGTAGGCGAAGCAAGAGTTTTCAGATGGGGAATTAAAAAAAAAAAGATCGGGGAAGGATAGCGCAAGAAGGAAACGTCTGCTAATCGGCGAGCGCGAACCTGACCAACCGGGGAACGGAAACCGCGGCGGAGGAGGAGGGAGAAGACGGCTGGATTGAGGAGCGGAGACCACGTACATACCTTTGTAGAGGGGACGGGCGGCGAGGGGCAGCGGCGGGCAGCAGCGGCGGTTTGCTCGGGCGAGCTCGTGCGGTTGCGCGGCGAGGGGGCTATTATACCAGCAGCGGCGCGGGGGACGCGGGGCTCCGAGGCCGGGGCGGGAGGGGACGCGTGGCGGTATCGGATTGGTGGTTGGCTCGTAGCGGTTCATCAGATCGTGAGATACCGCCCGGGCTGCAGAATATGCTACGCTGCGGCTGGCCAAGTTGGACGGCGGGGGCCCTCCTCACAGACTAGGCATGCGTCGTCAGGGCGTCACATTGGCGAACCGCACGCACAATCGCAGGTGGTGTTTTCCTCGCGATAGATTGATTCTACTTTTTACCACTTCCGCCAATGGATTTCTGGTTTTTGGCAGGGGCCGATCTAGCCTTATCTTTGCACCATGCTCCAAGCTGTGACAGCCTCACAGGACAACAATAAAGTTATGCTGCACATTGCGTTTACTCTATCTGCCATTAGTTTTTGGGTTTTGGTCTTGGGAAAAAAATTGGAATTTAGTTTTTTGTATAACATGATTGAAAAGCCATTTTGCAAGTCAAGTCATCTTTTTCTTCTTGCTATCTCTAACTGCTTCTCAAATGAATGGGCAATTAGCTGCCAAGTGCACACTAGTCTGTACTCTCCCCTGTTATTAGAATATAATATAAAGCTAGGACAAGATAATTCTTTTATAAAAAGCAGGAAGAATTATACAGATTGTGCATAAAAAACCTAAAACAAAAATAACCAATATTCTACCTAAATCATTTTACTATCTTCTTCTCTAATCATTGTGGTTGATGCTTCCGATGAATAGAGCTTGTCATAATAGACAAAGTGCGGTCCTTATACCTAATGCGCTAACCTAATCCAAAACCTTAGACATGTCGCAAAACACAATGTCCAGCAAACCAAAATGCATCTGAAATCGATAAAAAGAACATCAGTAGTTAAATTTCGAGATATACCATAAATGCAATTTAGAACCTCTAATCTTTGATGACACGTGATTTCCTCTTCATGATCATCGATAATGTCCCTGATTTCCTATTCATACATCAAAGACAGAGTGTAATCCCCGTACCGAATGTGCTAACCTAACCCAAGACCCTAGACGTACGGAATGTTAAGAAAACAAAAATGCATCTAAAATTGATAAAAGAACTACGAAAAGTAAAATTGTCGAGATATGACAAAAACTGCAGCTTTAGCACCTCTAATCCTTGATGGACGCGTGATTTCCTCCTCATGGTCATCGGATAATGTCCCTGAGTTAATATCTACTCCTATGCAGGAAATGCCCATACGAGTATCTATGCTCTTTAGATAAGGACCAGAAACTAACCTTTCTGTTAGAATTATTGGGCCAAGCCCATCTAATAATTCAATAAACCTCAAAGGCCCACAATTAGTGTTAGGTGCTAAAAGTGATTAGTACCAAATGGATTAATCACTAAGAGGGTAATCAACTTAAATAGTGAGTATTGGGATGCTCTCATAGACAAGTTGAGAAGGAGAATCTGGGAGCCACACGCGCGCGCCGCCGAGCCGGCCGCCCGCCCGCGCGCGCGCGCGTCGGGCCGTGGGCCGGCAGGCCGGCGGGCTTGGCTTGGCTAAGTTTTTGTCACTGGGCCTCGGCCCAAGGCAAACCCAGCCAACTCCCAACCACCTTGTCCAGGTTCATCCTCCCGGACAGGGCGTAACCTATATAAAGGCCCCTGTCCGCACACTAGGGTTGCATCCCATTCCCGTGCTTCTCCCTCTCCAGCCGCCACCTTTCTTCCTGAGCTCGAGCTGCTCTGTGCATCTCCGACCAGAGCCTCTGCGCGCACAGAGGTCTCTGGTAGCAGGCCTCCGAAACTTCTCCCGTCAAGCGTACCTGCTCGGGTAGGCGGGAAATCAAGTTTTTGGGGAGCGCCGTACAGGCGCGACTGCTGCTGCTGTTCCACACTCACGGGCTATGCCTGTGAGCACTAGGCGGACTCCTGCTGCTGTCGACGACGACGTCATCGACAACAATACCGTCGTAGGCAGCGGCGAAGACATGGACGCGAGTGGTTCACTATCCGCGGGTACCGGAAGTGCCACGCTGGGGTATAAACCGAAACCACTTGCTGTTATTGTTTTGCTTTATATAGTTGCTGCTATAATGATAGGCATGTTTAGCTATGCTATAAATATCAGTAGCACATATGAAGCGGTCGCTTGCATTATACTTGAGTTAGTATTTTGCTTATCGTATTTTCGGATTAATGCATGGTGTAAAATGACTAAATATCCAACAATCCAAAAACTTGATAGGTCATTTTCATCTGCTAGCTTTGCTGCATCCATGAGGCCACCACCTTTGAAGGATGGTGGGTCCAACTATAAAATATGGCGATCCCGTTGCATGTTGTGGCTTACCGCTATGCGCTGCGACCACGCTATCAGGGGAAGGCGCACGGAACCGCCTCTTTCTCCTGAGGAAGAGAGCAAGTTCTGTGAGGCGGATAACCTGCTCAAGCTGTCGCTCATTAGCGTCATAGATGAGGGTATGATACCACTGTACATGGACATGCCTACGGGCAAGGACATGTGGGATACACTGCAGGCCAAGTTCGGGGTTCCTAACGCTGGCAGTGAGCTGTACATCATGGAGCAGTTCTATGACTACAAGATGGTCGATGACCATTCTGTGGTAGAACAAGCTCATGAGATACAGATGCTAGCCAAGGAGTTTGAGAACAACAAGTGTGAGCTGCCTGACAAGTTTGTGGCCGGCGGTATTATCGTTAAGCTGCCACCTACTTGGAGGGACTTTGCCACTTCTCTAAAGCACAGGAGGCAAGAGTTCAAGGTGACCGATCTTGTTGCTTCTCTAAGTGTTGAGGAGAATGCGAGGGCAAATGACACACGTGGCAAGAAAGTGCACGTCGAGGAGGCTCTAGCGCCAATTTGGTGCAAAAGAGGGACCCTCAGACCTCCCGCAAGAGGAAACAGAAGCAAAACAAGAATGCTTTCAAGCCTCAAGCTCAGGCTTTCAAGAAGAAGGCCAACAAGGAAAAGAGCGAAAAGAGTGGCGTTTGCTATGTGTGCGGGAGCAATGCTCATTGGGCAAAGGAGTGCCCGCACCGCAAGGACAAGCAAAACACAAAGAAAAGAAGACAAATCAACATGGTTGTTAGTGAAGCCGGAGGATCTCGGTATGGTAATTATTTACCAACAGTTCTTTCGGTTTGTCTTTCTCCCGATTGGTAGATTGACACAGGGGCTAATATTCATGTATGTGCCGACCGCTCTTTGTTTTCTCGTACCGGGAAGGACGAGGTTCCTCCTGGCGATGGGAAACGGCTCGCATGCGGCTGTTCATGGTGTTGGCACGGTCAATCTGAAGTTTACTTCGGGAAAGATGGTGCAGCTGAAGAACGTGCAGCATGTCCCCTCCATAAAGAAGAATCTCGTCAGCGGGTCTCTGTTGTGTAGGGATGGTTTTAAGCTTGCTTTTGAGTCCAATAAGTGTGTCGTATCGAGATATGGAACGTTTGTTGGTAAGGGCTATGAGAGCGGAGGCTTGTTCCGCTTTTCTTTGATGGATTTTTGTAATAATAATGTCGTGAACCATGTGAGACATGATGATGATTGTAATATTTGGCATTCTCGACTTTGCCATATTAATGTTGGATGTATGACGCGCTTAGCTAAAATGAGTTTAATCCCCAAATTCGATTTGGTCCAAGGTTCTAAGTGTCATGCTTGTGTGCAAGCAAAACAACCTCGCAAGCCTCACAAGGCTGTAAAAGAGGCGAGAAACACGGACCACTAGACCTCATTCATTCTGATTTGTGCGAGATGAATGGCGTGTTGACCAAAGGCGGCAAGAGATATTTCATGACACTCATCGATGATAGTACTAGATTTTGCTACGTGTACTTGCTACAAACTAAAAATGAAGCATTACACTACTTTAAAATCTATAAAGCCGAAGTTGAAAATCAACTCGAGAAGAAAATCAAACGGTTGCGGTCCGATCGCGGGGGTGAATACTTTTCAAAAGAATTCGATCTATTCTGCGAGGAACATGGAATTATTCATGAGAGGACGCCTCCTTTCTCCCCCAATCCAATGGGATTGCCGAAAGAAAGAACCGCACTCTAACCGATTTGGTTAACGCCATGTTAGACACTCAAGGGGACTTTCCAAGAAATGGTGGGGTGAGGCTATATTGACTCGAGTCATGTCCTGAATAGAGTTCCCACAAAGAATAAAGAGAAAACACCATTCGAGGAATGGGAAAAGAAAATATTAACTCTCTCATACTTGCGCACTTGGGGTTGCTTGGCCAAAGTGAACGTGCCAATCAACAAGAAGCGCAAGCTTGGGCCGAAGACTGTAGATTGTGTCTTTCTCGGATACGCAATAAACAGCGTGGGCTATAGATTTTTAGTTGTGGAATCTGGAGTCCCCGACATGAGGGTCGGCGGAATATTTGAGTCCAGAGATGCAACGTTCTTCGAGAATGAATTCCCTATGAGAGGGAATGTACCGAGCACATCTAGTGAGGGACCTCCTGATGCTCCCGATACTTTTGTGCCAGTGGAGTGCACTGAACAACCCACCACTGAAAATCCTGAGGAGGAAAATGATGGAGTCACTCGAAAGAGTAAGAGACCTAGGATTGCAAAATCCTTTGGTGATGACTTTACCATATACCTCGTGGATGACACCCCAACGACCATTAAAGAGGCATTTTCCTCTCCTGACGCTGACTATTGGAAGGAAGCAATTCGGAGTGAGATGGATTCAATCATGTCTAATGGAACCTGGGAAGTGGTTGATCGTCCGTACGGGTGCAAACCTGTAGGATGTAAATGGGTGTTCAGGAAAAAGCTTAGGCCTGATGGTACAATTGAAAAGTACAAGGCTAGGCTTGTGGCCAAGGGTTATACCCAAAAGGAAGGCGAGGACTTCTTTGATACATACTCACCAGTGGCTCGATTGACTACAATCAGAGTACTACTTGCCCTGGCTGCATCCCATGGTCTTCTCGTTCATCAAATGGACGTGAAGACGGCTTTCCTAAATGGAGAGTTAGATGAGGAGATCTACATGGATCAGCCTGATGGTTCCGTAGTAGAAGGTCAAAAAGGGAAGGTGTGCAAATTATTGAAGTCTTTGTATGGCCTAAAACAAGCTCCTAAACAATGGCACGAAAAGTTCGATAAGACCATGACATCAGCAGGCTTTGTTGCCAATGAGGCTGATAAATGTGTCTACTACCGCTTCGGTGGGGGAGAAGGAGTAATCCTGTGCCTATATGTGGATGACATCCTAATATTTGGCACGAACCTCAATGTGATTGAGGAAGTCAAGGACTTTCTGTCCAAGAACTTTGATATAAAGATTTGGGAGTGGCCGATGTGATCTTAAACATCAAGCCACCGAAGGAGAAAATGGTGGGGTTACTCTTTTGCAATCCCACTATGTGAAAAAGATTCTAAGTCGCTTTGGCTACGTGATCGCAAACCCGTGTCCACTCCCTATGATCCAAGCCTAATTCTGAGAAAGAATAAAAGGATCATGAGAGACCAATTGAGGTACTCCCAAATCATTGGTTCACTAATGTACCTAGCCAGTGCAACAAGACCTAACATCTCATATGCTGTGAGCAAGTTGAGTCGGTTTGTATCAAACCCAGGAGATGATCATTGGCGTGCTCTTGAGAGAGTAATGCGGTATCTAAAGGCAACCACAAGTTATGGCATTCACTACACCGGGTACCCAAAGGTACTGGAGGGTTTCAGTGATGCAAATTGGATATCTAATGCTGACGAGTTAAAAGCCACCAGTGGGTATGCGTTTACTCTTGGGGGGTGCCGTTTTCCCGGAAGTCTTGCAAGCGAGACCATCATCACGAGGTCAACTATGGAAGCGTAACTTGCAAAGCACTAGACACCGCCATCGTTGAAGCCGAATGGCTTCGGGACTCCTGATGGATTTGCCGGTGGTTGAAAAACCTGTGCCCGCCATCTCCATGGACTGTGATAATCAAACTGTGATAATCAAAGTTAACAGTTCTAAGGATAACCTGAAGACCACAAGGCATGTAAAGCGGCGCTTAAAGTCTGTCAGAAAATTGAGAAACTCCGGAGTGATATCGTTGGACTATGTCCACACGTCTAAAAATCGCGGATCGGTTCACCAAGGGGTCATCACGTAACGTGATAGACAAGTGCATCGGTCGAGATGGGACCGAGACCCACTTAAAGTTTGCTATAGTGGTAACTCGCTCTATGTGATCGGAGATCCCGTGAATTAGAGTGGTGAAACAAGCTATGAGTAAACGAGGGAAAAGACCCTTGATAAAGGTCCCTATCTTTTGGAAATGCACTTCTTTTCCAAGTCAGGCGGGATGGCATATGCCTTAATGTGATCCGAGTGGCTTATAAAAGCAAGGATGTCGGCCTACAGGACATCCTAGAAGGAACACACCTATGTGAGTTAGACTGCTGGTCCCAGTCTATGAGGTTTGGGTGATCTCTAGATGCTCATGAGAAGGCACGGAGTTTGACTTATATGCTCCACCCGAGGGGATGCTCTAGGCGGCTGGTATCGCTAAGAATTTGGGTGAACCTCACTTCGCACAAAACCGTCAATTCAAGGCATAGTCCATTGATCAGTTGTGAATGAGTGTAAGCCCCTATTCTAGATGGAAGTTCAACTTAACAAGTCTCTATCGAAACACCGGTATATCAAACGAGCTCGGACCGAAGGCATTAACGTGTACCTCGATGTTTGGTGGGGATTGTTAGAATTATTGGGCCAAGCCCATCTAATAATTCAATAAACCTCAAAGGCCCACAATTAGTGTTAGGTGCTAAAAGTGATTAGTACCAAATGGATTAATCACTAAGAGGGTAATCAACTTAAATAGTGAGTATTGGGATGCTCTCATAGACAAGTTGAGAAGGAGAACCTGGGAGCCACACGCGCGCGCCGCCGCCGCCGCCGAAGCCGAGCCGCGCCGCCGCCCGCCCGCGCCCGCGCCGCGCGCGTCGCGTCGCGCCGGGCCGTGGCCGTGGCCGTGGGCGTGGGCGTGGGCGTGGGCCGGCTTGGCTAAGTTTTTGTCACTGGGCCTCGGCCCAAGGCAAACCCTAGCCGCCGCCAGGGAGCCGCCCAACGGCTAAACCCTAGCCCCCGCCAGCCAACTCCCAACCACCTTGTCCAGGTTCATCCTCCCGCGCACGGAAGCCGGGCAGGCGCGCCTATATAAAGGCCCCCGTCCGCACACTAGGGTTGCATCCCATTCCCGTGCTTCTCCCTCTCCGAACCACCTTTCTTCCCCGAGCTCGAGCGTCGCACATCTCCGACCGTTCGCGCGTACGCGGTCTCTCGTAAAACTCTCCCGTCAAGCGTACTTTCGGGGCGGAAAATCAAGTTTTAGGGAGCGCCGTACAGTGCGATCGCTACCAGCTGTCCACGCTCGCGGGCTATGTCTGTGAGCACTAGGCGGACTCCTGCTGCTGCCGACGACGACGTCATCGACAACAACACCGTCGTAGGCAGCGGTGAAGACATGGACGCGAGTGGTTCACTATCCGCGGGTACCGGAAGTGCCACGCTGGGGTATAAACCGAAACCACTTGCTGTTATTGTTTTGCTTTATATAGTTGCTGCTATAATGATAGGCATGTTTAGCTATGCTATAAATATCAGTAGCACATATGAAGCGGTCGCTTGCATTATACTTGAGTTAGTATTTTGCTTATCGTATTTTTGGATTAATGCATGGCGTAAAATGACTAAATATCCAACACTTTCGCCGATGAAATCGACTCCAGCAAGGCGGCCTTGATGTGACCACCGTCAAAGTTTCCTTTCTCCTGAGTCCGATCCTTTGTTTCTTTCTAGCCGCTTGGTCGGCAGTGGAGGCAAAGCAAGCTGAGGAAGAGCCGTGGGGCGCTAGATAACGTGAGACAGCCGGAGCCCGGTGGCCATCCCCGTCCAGCATAGTAGCAGAAAAAGCCTTCCGTCCCCGTCGCCGTAACGTAAGCGTGGTCGATGGAAATCTTCTCGGCGGCTGCACCTGCACGCATTGATCGACTCACCCATCACTTGTTTTCCTTATCCACTTTCAGTCCCTTCCGGATTCGGACGAATATAAACGTTTTTGTGGCCACAACAAGCTCGTGCCGTGCGAGGGTCGAGTGGGCCCGCCGGCCACCACAAATTATTGTAGCGTCGGCGTCCTCCTTTTTCTTTGCTTTGATTTGAAAATGCATATCTCGTCCCCGACGGTTGCGTGAAGTAGCCGTCCGGCGACAATGTATCGTTATTGTATCCGTTTATTATTTCTTATCATACTATAATCTTATTTTGACTAACATGTTAATTGCTAGCTAGCTAAAAAAATAATAAAAATCAGCTATTGTGAATCCCAACAAAAGAACTAATATGTGGAATTGTGGACACTGCTTTTTAGCAAAGTTTTGTGACCAACATGATGAGGATGAAGGCACAAGCGTTGTTGGGCTGCATGAGTTTGAGCTTGGCCCTAATAAGAGTAGGGGCTCAGCCCAGAAAGGTGTGCATTGGGTGAATAAAGGCCATCTGCTAAAAAATAAAAGGCTGAATAAAGACCCGCCATAAGAAACGGACTCGGATATGGCATAACGGAATACTAAACTGTTCCCCAACATCCTCTCGTTACTGCTCGGTTCTTACTGTTCTTGCCTCATTCGTTCTCTGGTCTTGTTGTTTCTACCCGAATTCCTTTCCTTTCCTCCTACTATTCCTCTCTAGTTCACAGTGAAGGTAACAAACACTACTTTAAAGCATCAAATCATAATTTGCATGTAGTGGGTAAAATAGTTTGTGTCCACTAGGGGCGACGACGAACCCAGACACGAGGCTCACCGATCATTACATTAACACAATAACACTAGTGATGAATAGTAAACTTCTATTGATCTATTGAAGTTCGTCGGGCTCGTGTGAGCCAACCATATAGGCTAGATTCAACCCTCAATACACACACGCTAACAAATTTAGTGCCTTTTTTTTTCAAATTATAACATAATTTAGCTTTTCTACTAGATAGATTGCTTTTACTTTATATCGAGAGTGTTAAAAAATATGTATCAAGGGAAGTTAAAACATCTTATAGTTTGGAACTAAGAGAGTACTTACTTGTATTTAAACTTAAGGTATGTGGGACGTTTATGTAAATTCAAGCTCAATTTGATTTATAAAATGACTAAGAGATACTCCCTCTGTCCCACTATTTTAGTCGTTCTAGCTTCCCACTTCATGCATCTGAGATTCCCCGGATGTGGACACCTATACGTCTACATGCACAACACTTGAAATGAATGAAGACGCTCAGAGGTAGCCCTAGAACGACATTCATTGTGGGACAGAGGGAGTATTTGTATAATACTAGTAAATATCGTAGAATAACGTACTCCTTACTCCAATAAAACTAAATATACTGATCAATAGAAAGAACATAGCAACTCTAAATGATCATAGTTTTATATCGGTGGGACGTCGCTCGCGGTCGAAGTACCGTATTATTGGATGCAATGGACCATATTTAATGCCGGAAGAGGTTTGTTGTATATTTCGGCAAACAGCCACCAAAAAGTAGTTGTATGTGTGGGAGCGTTCTGATTGCCTAACACTCATGTAGGTTTACGGCATATGTTGTGGTTTCCAAAGACTTGCTCTCTTAAGTTATTCGTGCATGCAAGTGATCTTGGAACAAGGAAGCTTGACAACAGTGTGATCTTGGAACAAGGAAGCTTGACAACAGTGGCACCAGAGAATGCAACGGTGGGGATATGGTGAAGTCAAGTACACACGAGATAGGAGGATGTGTCACCTTCTTATAGTGCCAACGGGAGAACCTAGATACAACGACATTGGAATAATCACAGTAGACAGAAACTAATACGAATACTCCTATGGTATGGTAGTTATTCTAATAATGGCTCCTTTGATGAATCTTAAACATGTGTCATTGATTGACCTAAGGTGACAAAACCACCTCAACCCCACACCACATCATGTCATAGAAGTAACCTCATGCTATAGTGTTCACAGACTGTACTCTCGAGTCATGAACTACAATTGCTCGTGCTACAGCTTCATGCTCTATTATTTGTAGACTGGCGGTGTTGGGTTCTTCAATGGAGTCTTGAAAGGAGCACATGCCTAAATAGCCTCATCATTTTAGTGTCATTGACCATTTAGAAACGTTAGAACGAGTCTGTTCTTGGGCATGATCTTAATTCTCTAGGGTTCTTGGGTTTATCATTGAAGTAGGAGCCAAAAATGGCATTTCTACCTTTTGCGTTTGCTAGACCTTGTTTCTAATAAATCTAACTTAGAGTTACCATCGTGCCATAAGAGTAGTAGCCACACTTTTTGCATTTTTTAAGACGCCAAGAGGACAATGAGCCGTAGAGGGTGCCATACATGCACCGGAGAGTTTAAGTGTAGGTGTAAAATTCTTACACCTAGTGCTCAACTATGCACAAGGTGCACAGAAGAAGACGGAGAATAAATGGCTTACGTGTGGAATATTTTTTTCTTGTTTACTTAGTATTAATGGGTCTCCCAAAAGAATTTACTGTAGTTTCACTCAACCTAGTCAGAGTGCATACTGTTACTTCTCGGGAAGACATGTATTTTGATAATCCCTCCGTTCTAAAATGTTTGTCGCTTTCGCTTTCTGAAAAATAATTTTAAAAAATAAATAGTAAAAATATTAATATTTATGGTACATGAATAATATCATTAAAAAGATTTTAAATCTATTTTTTATTTATTTAGAGCTATAAATATTATGCGTATTCTCTACAAATCAAGTCGAGGTACGAAAACAGAAAACAAACCGACATTTTGGAAGTGAGTAGGGGGGCCGACATTTTGGAAGTGAGTAGGGGGGCCGTGGAAGTACAATTGTGCGCTGTTTGAGAAAAAAAGGTATTTCCAGATCGTTTCGGAACAATTTCTATCAAAATCCGTTTCCCAATCCTGTCGTCTCCGCTGGACCTCCTCGTCGACCACTGGACTGGATCAGTCAGTTCCAGCTTTCCAGCGATGTGCTCCTGCGCCTGCGCGCGCTTCCTCCCCCCGCTCTTCAGCCCCGCTCCGAGCCCAAAGCCCAGACCCGCCTCCCCGCACGGCCCGACGGCGCCAGCCCGCAGCCGCGCCGTCGTCGCGCTCGCGGGCGCAGCCTCCCGGGACGACGCGCCCGCGCCGCTGTCCGGCTTCGACTTCCTCGCGCTGAAGCGGGAGCTTGAGGAGGCGGCGGAGGAGGAGGCGGTGGTGGCTGTGGATGCGAAGGAAGGAGGTGGGGCTGTCAATGAGGACGATGGAGAGAGGGGGGCAGAGAGGAGCGCGGATGGTACGAGGAGGAGGAGGCGGCGGCGGCAGATGGCGAGGCGATCGGCTCTGCTCGCGAAGCAGGTGATTAGTGTGAGCTCGGCGCGGAGCCTCGGGTTCGTGTCGCAGCTCTGGATCGACACCGCCGAGGTACGTGAGGGCTGTTGCTCTCTGCACTTTCTCTCTTTTGTTTGGGTTTGGTCGAGCTGCGTGCTGTGACACTGGGTGGCTCGTGGACGGCGATTAGCATTTGCGTTTCACAATATATAGTTCAAAGTTACAATGTTAATCGTGTCTATATCATTGTTAGGACCAATGATTACAGCGTAATGTGCTTAATGTAATTGCTGCACAGGCATTGAGTGTTTCTTAGTTGCGATGTCGAACATGATACTGTTACAGGGTGTTTGGTTTGAGGAATGGAATGGGTTAATACAACATCATCTCATTCCTCACAAGCTAATAATTAAACTATTTTGAAGGATTGATTCATTCCACCAAATTTGAGGAATGGACTCACGATGCACCACCTCATCTAGAATGTTTTGTTTCCCAAGACCGAACAGGCTGTTAGTGTAACACATGTGATACGTCACTGAACTAAAGCTGATGACAATTCTATACTCCCTAAGAAACCTGCCCGGAGGGAGTATCTACTTTCTTGTTTAGGAAAAAGTTCCAGTTCGCATTTGCAGGCAGCTAAGCTGAGTTTTCTATTTCATTGTGCACTATTTTGTTTTCTTTCATGTACCATTATTTTGATTTCAAAATATTCAAGATAACTAGGTTTGGATCTCTCATATCAAACAGTGATTTGTTTATAGATGGCATGACATGTGATATGGTCTGTCGTGACTTTGGCACTTCGCTCATTGGAGTGTGTAAGGGTTTCAAAGGTCCATGTAGTACTACAGGTAGCGTTTAAGTAACTTTTTGGACATAGGCCTGATATATCATCATTCATCAACGGTGGAGCAGAAAAAATGTTTTTAAGAGAATACATATGTCCTAACATAAATTCTGAAGCGGTATTTGAATGCATGGATTCAGGCACTCTAGTACAGTATAGAAGGTTTTGCAAGGTTAGGAAGAAGTGAGAAGTTTATGCACCAGTTGGAGAAATGGGTACTTGCAAAAGAAGGGATTGATTCTGGCTTTGGCTTAGTCTGTCTTTTGAGCATTTACCATCTATCAGTATGTTTGGTTTGTTAAAGTAAACATCCTAGCTGCCTGTAAAACCTGAAAAGCAGTGATTTGTCATTCACCGATTACAGACAGCTCCAGTGGCACCGTAGGATTTTGATTCCAAAATTGTCAGGAAAATGAAGCTTTACACCAAAGCAAAGACGACGATAGACATTAAAATTCACTCTAGCATTTCACCATCTTCAAGCCAACACACCTCTGTTAATTTCAAAGCTCAGCTAGTGCACTCATCAATATAAATAATCAGTCCTACCTGAGTTTCCTGGATGGTCATCTCCAAGAACTGACTTCTGATAGCACTGACCTTATCATTTGCGCCTATCTAACTATTTTAGAGAAGGTAAGATATGGCAGTAAAAGTAACTTGGCTAGTGTATCATTTGATGGTGGTGAAGCTTTTTAGTTTCCCCTCTGTGTCCAATGGTATTGTATTGTAGCATTTTCCATCCTAGGGCTGCCTATGATTCCTTACCTATCAACTACCATTAATTTTAAGATATGATCTTATCTATTTGGATTTAATCCTAATTATTAATATAGAGTGTTTAAATGAAAATATATTGGGAGGCTCGACCTCTATTAAAGAGGAGGCACATATTACCATCGTAATCAAGACGAAAGAAAGAACAAGTCCTTTTCATGCATATGCTCCTCTTATAGTCTTATCTCAATCAAACATCCGAGCCTCTGCCTTGCAGCCTTCTTCTGGGTGATACTTATCCAGATGCCCAAGGATCATAAGTTCATAACAGTCTATATGACTGAGTGTCATGTTATTGCATTGACTATCTCCAATAACTTTGCCATGCAGACATCCCAACATTGTTCATGCTCTACAACAGTAGGCTAAATATTGTGGATCAGCCCTAAGCTTACTGTATACACCACACTCTGTGTCCCCTTTTCTTTGAGCTGATTTTTAGGCTTAGGATTTAGGACCATCTCTGCTTGTTTGAAGAAAACCATTTCTGTGCGATGACAATACTCTAATTCCCCTTTCTTATCTGCCAGTGCAAACTTTCCTAATCCTTTATAGGCGATCTGTTACGCCGATAAAATGTGGACCTGGACCCACACTGACAGCGAGACAAGCTGGATTTTTTTTAAAAAAGTTTGCAGTGGCGTGCGAGCTGTGAATATTAGAAGTTAAACCTGCTTCTACAGTGAGTTAGGCGTTATCATAATGACAATACAAACAGGATGGAATGATTCCCTAAAAGTTAAAACGATATTGCCTTCTCTTTATATCATTCCTTTCTATTTATCTGCAGTGGGTTGTTGCATCGGTTGAAGTGAGACCAAGCTTACTTTCAGGTGAAGCAGAGAAATTCCTTTTTGAGGACATATATCAGGTGCGTTGGGTGTTGGCAGTGAATGCTTGATTTTCTTTCTGACATAGATGTTTCTTTATTGTCAATATAAACATGTGGGAGAATGTATTACTTTACCCAGTGCACCACTGATTCAACTGATGTGTACAAAAACAAATCTCTTTTATAGGTTGGAGACGTGGTGCTTGTTGAGAATGAATCTGTGATCGACAATGAACATAAACTGGTTGGATTGCACAGCTTGGTATGGCAGCTTTCTGCATTGGAACAAGATTCATTAACCATGTGATGTGCCATCAAACTGTATTTATTCAGTGGATAATTTAACATTAAACAACAACCTCTGTTGAATGTTTTTTTTTCTCTGTATGTACAATTTCACACAAAAAGGGACCGGTTCCTTTGTTTCAAGTCCCTCACAATGACAATCTTACTTGATATAGGTGGGCTACAATGTCATAACTTCCAGGCGGCGCAATGTTGGCAAGGTGAGTCCATATGGTCTTTAAAGAGAGGTAACCTGCATAATTTTATTTCCAAAGGCATTTAAAGAATCTGCTTGAATTCTGGTGTTTTTTAAGTTCTTTTTTATTTCTTAGGTGCGTGGTTTCACATTTGACATCAGCTCAGGTGCCATGGAATCTCTTGAGCTTGACTCATTTGGGCTCTCGCTTGTCCCTTCTAGCTTGGTAATTTCAACTAGAAAACAAATCTTGTTGTGCATACACTCCTGCTGAACATTATTCTGCTGCTGTCTCAACACATCACGTACTTCCCTTTGCAGGTAAGCACATACTGTTTATTTGTCGAAGACGTGTTGGATATAGTCTCTGATACAATCGTGGTGCATGAAGACGCTGTCTCTCGGGTTCAACGGTTAACCCAGGTCTGCATTCTGACTGCTGCTGGTAGAGTTAATAAACGTAGAATTTGTTCTTGATAATTGGATAAACACACTTTGAGTGAAAGTATCCGTCAACTGAATTCTAGGGCATATTGGGCACTCAAAACATCCGCGGACCTGGTGGTGAGATTGACGAGTACAGTAGAATTGGAGGGAGGAGGAGGAGAAGAGCAGATGGCCAGGGAAAGCCCGGTGGCCGAGAACTCCGCAGGGAAGCGAGGCATCAGGAGGATGACTGGGACCTGCCGATGGAGTATTGACACATCCTACCGGTTGCTTTCCTGCAGGAGCAGGAGGAGGACAGGAGGATGAAACTCGCCGTGGTAGCATTCTGTTTTAGTGCTATTCTTGTGTACCATGATAGTCAATAACGTGATATGCTTTAGTTGTACATATCGGTCGGAGGATTATACAAATACAAATTCAGAAAAGACGAAAGGGCGGTGGCCCTTTCAACCTGGTTATAGTTTGGTCGCTTTGGCCCGGTGGGTTAGTGAAAAGCGAGCTCGTGTGCCGTCCAATGATGGTACCGCTTTTGACTTCCCCGACACTGAATATAATGCTATCTGTAATCATTCAGTGATGCAATACCCTACTGGCTTCACTATTCAGTGATGAGTACATACTGGTGGAGGCGACCTCGTCGTCTCTCCCCTCCTTTCCGTTGTTTGTACCTTTCGTAGGTACACGGGTGTGCGCGCCTGCGCGTGAACGGCGGAAGGTCCCTTTGTTTAGCTCCTGGCCCTACGGTTTTTGGCACTAGTGGTAGTACAGCGACCAACCAGCTTAGCCATCACTGTCCCAGTGTGAACTCATCGCATTTTTCGCATTTGATATCGCGGGGGACCGGAGCTGCCTCGTTCACATTCACCCCCACCAGATTCCGCCGGCCAATTGATGGCGCCACACCGGCCGGCACTCGTCCACCCAAGTCAGTTGTGCCGGCGTCCAGGTCCAGCAAAAGATCGCCATCGTTCCACAGCTGCTGCTACCGGGTGGCTGGCGCCGTGCGTGCCGCTTCTGCGCACGGAGAGGCCGGAGACGGCTGTCGTGTCGTGGACCATGGAATTAGTAGCTAGTTTAATACAGACAGGAGTCCTGGTAGGCGTACTTCGAAATCTGAAGTGCTGATGATGCTGTATGCTGAGGTGCCTGGCGCTTGCGTCGTCTTGGTCCTCGTCGCCTACCTGAGGTTCAGTACAGTGTTCACGTGACATGAATTCGGTGACCTGGATACTGTGCGTAACTGTTTGGTAACGGCAGGTGATCATCTGCTCAAAGCGAAGGCGATCAGTGGAGCAGATGCAGCTATCACCGATAAATGTCAATGGATGGATATCGGATAGTACTACATGACAGCGGTGGCGCTGCCGCGCTGGTGCCCAGCAAGTTGCACAACTGCGACAGGCCACGGGCTCGCCGCGTCCACGACCGCGCACATGGTGCGTGCGCGGTGCCCCGTTTGAAGGAGTGATGTCTCCCTCTCACCGAGACGCCTACAATCGACGCCTGGTTTATGATCTGCGTTTGCACTGGACTGGTAAACTGGAAGCAGGAGCTTGTGCACTAGCACTAGAATTGTCGCTTCTCCGGATCCGGTAATGACGACACGTACAATACAACAGCGAAACAGAGCAAGTCTTCTCCATCATTTGCCTCATGAAGTCACCCCTATGTTTGAGTTTGACTAAAGCAAAGTTTGACTAAAGCAAGACCTACTGGTGCCTAGCAGACTTGAAGTCGTTCCAACGACCATCGAGCACATCGATAAGAGAAAAGAGCAAATGGCCAAGGATGAGAACTTCTAGAGGAGTAGTACTTCTCATCCAGTCCTGCTCCTGTCGACCTGTCCTGGCATCAATCTTCAACTGGCTTTATAAAGTCAGGTAAATTGCACGGCAGAGTCCAACCCCCGTGGTGGTTCACTGCCTCGCCATCATTCAGCAGTGGCGCACGCGTGGATAGGAGTCGGTGTCCATCACGGCGGCAATCGGAGACCACGGGTGCAGTCAAAAGCGCCGGGATTAGACAAGGTGGCTGGTGGCGCCCGGGCGCCCGCACGACGCGGCTCGGTCTCGAGCCACGCAAGAACAGGAGGGGGACGCTACCGACCTCGGAACAGAGAAGAGAAGTCGTCAGGTCAACGTAGCCCGGGCCATCCAGTCAACCCATGCGTACCTCCTGTGTTCCGCTGTTTGTTTTACCACGCACCACGCACACGTTTGACCACGGAACCGGACACCGGCGCGCTCGCCCCCTTTTCCTTCCTTCCTGCCCCCGTCTGGCCGTCTCCCTCTCCCTCTCCCTCTCCCTCTCCAGAGTCCAGTCCCCCACTCCGCAGCTCCGTTCACACCGGTGAATGAATGGTGATAGAGCGCTGGCTTGTACCACTAGTCATAGTCAACTGCTCTTGCCTCGCCCTCGCCGCGGTAACGGAGACTCGGTGGTGGCGCTGTTTTTTATACTGCTACTACCAGTGGCCGTGGCCCGGTCGTTTTTGTTGCCTCTTGAAGCGAGCGCGTCATATCATAACTTCCAAGAACTGGGGTTCGAGAGGTAGCAACAAGGGGAAGGAGACGACGACGACGCGGCCTTCGGCTCGGAGGAGAAGGAGACGAGGCGCGTAAACGACGAGGCGGAAGCGTCCAGGGGGACCCTGTTCGAAAGGTGAGTTCTTGGCTGCCTTCTCTGATTCTTCCCTCTCTCTCTCTCTCTCTCTCTCTGCCTTTTCAACTGATCGAGGTTCTTCTCACGGGTAGTGCGATTCAGCTGGTGAATTGAGCGTCGACATGGGAGTTTGCACTGCGGGGTCTGGGTCTATCTGTTATCCCCCGTTTTTCATAGGCGGCTTCAAAATTTCTCTGAACTGAATGTACAAGTGGGATGATTGGAGTTCTCGGGTACCTTCAATGTTTTCATGCTCCGTCTTGGAATTGAGATCCTGCTCCCACTTTTGTGGGTGCTTTGTGCTACCTACCAGCTATCATGTCTGTTAGTTCTAGTTGTTTTCTGAAAGAGGCCTTCCGCGGTAGTATCTGTAACGGCACCGAAATTGGTATGACTCGTTTCTAGAAGCGGCAGTTCTAATTCAGCATTATTTAGATCTTTGTTCAAGTAGTAGATTGGTTCGTGGGAGGCTGAGTTCTGGTGGGAGCTGAGGATATTTGACTGCCTCATGACTCATGAACAAGCCACAGGCGTTAGGAATGGTCATTAGCTTTTGATGACTAAAGAAATAGCCAGCCTTTTGATTTGTTGTTTGCCGGTTAATGAAATTCTTGTGGTTTTCTACTTTTGTTTTGACAGTAGACCAGAACTGCTAATCGCCTACCTGGCTACCCATTTCAGTTTTTGAAGCACAGTATCACCTTAGATTTATTTTTCTTGGTCAGCAGCTAATCGTAATTGCTCGGTTGATTGTTAACAAAGATCAAATTTCATGCTTAAGTCCAATCAGACTGCTACTCTGCTCTGTTGGTGAGATTCTGATCATCGTTTCCTTGTATGTTTTCACTTTTACAGGCTGGCAGCTGCAGGTGTCTTCTGCTATTACTATCTGATGAAGTTCTGAACTTGGAAGACACTCTTCTCAGCCTTAGCGGCTTGGTGCTAATTGGTGGTAACCGCAGCCTGGAATTGTGAGCTGTGGGTGATGCTCCGGCACCTTCTACCCTGATGGCAAACACAGGAAGTTTTCGCCTTGTGAGATGCCCAAAGTGTCTGAACATTCTCCCAGAACCGCCTAATGTTACAGTCTACAAGTGCGGTGGATGCGGCACCACCCTTCGAGGTAATAATTCTGATAATCCGCTGAGAAAGTTTATCATTTGTTTGCTCATAATTTCTGAAGCTTCCCTCCTTGTGCTTTTGCAGCTAAAATCCGTGCCAGCAATGGCCAACATGTGGCTGCAAAACAAGTCCGCCAGGACTCCGACAGTTTTTCGGTTGCTACCGCTGTGAGCAATGGTGTAACTCCTCAAAACAAAGACCATGGCTCCATTGATGCTGTCACAGACAATTTTTCCTTCAATGCTGATGCTCCAAGCACCGAGCATGACAGCAATGGAACAAGGAGCAGTGAAAATGGTGATGATATGCTGACTGGGCAGAATGCTGTGGTGGTTGAGGATACTGAGAACAAGGACAATCATGATTTCGAAGGCCAGGATACCAGTTCAAGGTTGGAAGATCCTGCTGACCAGACAAGCCTGAATGCAAATGGCACATATTTAGATTCCGGTGAAATAGAAAACCACACCGTGGAACAACCTACCGAGAATTCAGAGACTTGCCAAGTAAGTGGACATGATGATACTGAATTCCACTTGGACGCCTCTGAAAATAAAATGATTTCTTCTGAAATGAGCAAAACAGCCGTCAGTACGCAAGATCCTGAGCAGAAGGAAGCAGGCGAATCCGAACACGCAGCAAACAAGAAGAGTTATCTTGTGAGGGTACAGTCTCGGTCTTGTGATCTTCGATCATCAACAAACTCGATTGATTTCCATTCTGCACGGATTTCTCTTCAGTCGAAAAGCTTCAGGGCTAGTGAGCCCCTTCAGTCCAAGATCATGAACACAGTGGATGAACTGAAGGGTGACCTTTCTGAATTGTTCAAAAAACCTGCAGACTTGAAGCCAAAGGCACACCACCCTCCACGCCCTTCCAAACAAGATGGCGGCCACATGACTCGTGCAGCCATCACATCCAGTGCACCTCTCGCAGCATATCATCCTGCTGCCAAGCATTCTAGCTATGTATCTCGCCCAAGCAGGTCTGGCCAGGTTGCTCCTCCTCATCGTGGACTGCCGTCTCTGCGATATCGCCGGCACAGGGTTTACTCATTCCATCACCATCACAATGTGCAACCAGAAATGAGACCTTGCCGTCATGACTGCTGCCATAGCTGCCAGCAGCCACCATGTTACAGATCCTGCAACCAAGAACCTGCAACGATGATGCACAAGCCACCGACCATGGAGATCAAGCGCCGTCCTCCCCGAAACCACTGCCTGCCAGTCCTACGCGGCGCTCCGTTCGTCATCTGCTCCAACTGCGTCAGCCTGGTCCAGCTGCCCACCGACTTCGCCGTGCCGAGCCGAGGAACACGCCGGGTGCAGTGCGGCTCCTGCTCCGAAGTCCTCTCCTACTCCTACAGGGACCCCGCCAGGAAGAAGCTGCTGCAGTCACCGTTCGGGGGCGACGAGTACAGCACCGACGAGTACGAGATTCTCCACCGCCAGGCTGCCGCCGCCGGCGGCTTCGAGCAGCAGGCGGACCCGGTGTCCTACTCGGAAGAGTACGGGCTCTCGTTTGGCGTCAGCCACTCGACCAGCACCGAGGAGGACGGGCAGCCGCTGTACGTGTCGAGGAACTCGTCCTTCAACACCGTCTCCGACGAGAGGATGGCGGGTAGAGACGGCAAGCTTCACCGGCTGATGGGGTACTCGTCGGCGAGCGAGCTGCTGCTGCGGCAGCGGCACTCGCCTGACCTGTTCGAGAGTTTCGACAGGCGCCCGCCCACCGCCGAAAGACACGCGCACGTCGACGTCGACAGGAAGGGGAAAGGCGTTTGCGTGGCGAAAAATGACGACGCTGGCGAGCGAGACGGCGCGGTGAAGAGATCGAAGGCGAGAAGCGGTGGCTTGCCGCTCCATGGGATCCTCAAGAAGGGGATCCATGGCCTGGAATCACTCAAACTCAGGTCGTAGCTGATGATCTTCGCTTGGTGGGGCTCTTGCGAAGTAGCGATCGAGTTTAGGAGAGGGTAGCAGCGTAATACACGACAGGTTTAGAGTTTAGTGGCAGTGTTTAGTGATTGGCGTACTGTAGCTTGTGGTGTGAGTTTGTTTGCAAATTGCAATATCCATCTGTTTGTGGAGTTGGTTGGTTTGCAAATTTTGTGTGCTCTTCGATTCGTGTAAGGTTTGCACGCCGCGCATGCTCCATGCTGTGGATGTATGTATATATATTGATTGATGATTTCTTTGCGATTTTCATCATCGGTTTGGTTCGATCGACACGTACTGGGGATTTGCTGCGTTTGGGTTTTCGAAAATGGTGACACCAAGAGAAGACAAGTAGTAGTAGGAACTAGGAAGGGGAGTAGAGAAACAGGGATGAGAGCCTCACTAATGAATGGGTCCCAGATGTCATGGAGGAATATACGTCCCTTAATTTGTTATTTGAGGAGCATAACAGAGCAAATCCTAGAATATATGCCACGATCACGATTCACCGCGCGTGCTCTCTCCCCCGCCGCCCGTGGACGGCTGGACCTCTCTCTCTTCGCGACAAACACCAAAGCCTTAACTAATACTAGTGGAATGGCACCCAAGCCTTAACAAGCACATAATTATGATAGTGAATTTGAGGAAGGAGCTAACGCTGCTTGTGTTGTTGAAAAGAGTACGACAACATATGTTTGATTCATCATTCGAATGGCGTGCACTTGCGCGCCGCGAATGCAAAGTATCAGAGTATCAACCGTAGAGGAAAAATAGATAAAACTGCAAATCATCATAAGCACTTGAATCATCAGACCGAATCATTCAGGTTTAGCTACATTCCAGGGGGAAAGAAAGCAACATAGATGCTGTCCACATCTCATCTATGTAATCTAAAGAAATATAATCATCCTAGAAGCAAAGATTGGGGGATCAGAGGAGCAAGCAAAGCGAAATGCTGAACAGACAAACACAAACAATTATTATCAGGTAACATACACAATGGTTTAACTGCATGGCTCCAAGCACGGTGTTGTCATCTTCAATAATTGTCAAATTGGGGTAGCGATAGGTATTCATTGTTGTCGAGAGGGATTTTGTCCCTTCCTGTCAAAAGAGCCGTGCCTAGGTTTAGTAAGAACATGCTATCAAAAAAGTTTCAGAGAATGTATGCGAAGGTTTATGTTAGGAAAAAGAGGATTTTTGTATCATGTATTCAGTAGTTAGTAAGAGAACAAGCCATGGAAACGATGAGTAGCAGGACAACATATCTGAGTAGCACATTACAGATGGTCTATCAACTTTAGGAAGCCAAAAAATTGTAAGAGCATCAAAAGAACAAAATGCAAATCCACCTTGCATCTATTGTCAGTCCATTTGACATAACAGTATGCCAGCAGAGGTAGATACATGTGTCATCAAAATAAGTTTGGAGTGCATAGCAAACAATAGTGTAAAATTTTTTTACCTGAATGAACCACCTATATATATCTTCCACCTTATGGTCCAATGGAAGAGTTGAGGGGGGCAGTGGAGGGGATGAAACTCATTTTCTCTTAAACACCCAATTTATTTTTTGGCAGTCATAATAGGTCTTCAGCCTTGGAACGAACTTAGCTTCTGGACAAGCGAAGCCAAGCGAATATCTGGAGCACATTGAATAGAAAGCAGAATAAAGGTACCTAAAATTAGTCTTTGCTATCAGGTGTGGAAAACAAGCAAATATTTGGAAAACTATGAACCATTAGAACAAACTATAAAGGAGGTAAGGGCTGAAGCAATAGGTATCAGGTGAAAGAAAAATATACCATGGAGCATTGCTATGCTGTTGTAACTTATATAGAATCAAGCGATATAGCAAGTATAACTAAGTGGGAATCCAAAATTTAGACCTATATCACCAAGAAGCCTTGGAAATATTTATATAATAGTCTGAGCGAAGCACAGACCACACTGCAAACTATCCAATATTAATCTATACGCGAAGAAGGGAACCAAAAGGAAGGAAGCATCGCAATTTATATAGTTTGATTGAAAATGTAACTGAGCACTCAATACTAATTTGTGTGATGCATGTTCATGAACTACTGTAAGTCAGTAAGCTCATTAAACCTCTGGGATGGCATATTGTGCACTACAAAATATTAAGTTGGCGTATCCACTGACAGGCTTTTATGATACCTATGTATAGGAAGAAGGAGCACTCAGGTATACAAGAGACAAGAGGCCAAGCAGTAGCTAACGGGTGGAAGTAGAAAGCACTATGAAGCATTGTTAGTTGTTTTTTGAGATGTGTAAACCGAAAAGGCCCTATGGAAGCTAACTTCAGCTAGATGTATGATCACAATGATCCAAAGAAACCACCGAGGCCAAGCAGACATGGAAAAAAATAGTATATTTGGAATTAAAACCGAGGAACAACTGGCCAAATATAACGTTGTTACGGGAATTGGAGTACGGCTGTAAAAACCATCCAGTAAAGGATGAAATAAATTGTCCAAACGGTATGGAGACACTAATGAAGCTAGCAGAGGAGCCACCCCAAAAAAACCCAAGTAGCCCAATCCCTCTACTCTGTTCTAGAAGAAGATGAAAACAATTGAACCCAGTGCATAGACGATAAATGACAATGCAGATCAATTTAGCATAGTTTAACGAAGGAAAGACAAGGAGGTTAATTGGGATCTATTTTACCTTTGTGTAGGCAACGTCACAAATATTAGGTGCAGTACACTGTAATCCAATTGAAGGCAATTGTTATTATCGGGCAATAAGTCCTGTGAAAAGAAATAAGAAGAGGTAAAGATAGAAAGGAAAAGCAAGAAAAGGGATTGCGAGCAAAGGGAAAAAAGGGCAAATCACTGAAAAAAAAACTGGTGGGCCATGCATTGGCTTGGTAGCCTGTCCAGGCAGCATTTAAAACAAATCCAATATACTATCATGTACAATATACACCTCTTTACCAATCATCTAATCTAAAAATAAATACCTCTTTAGACAGTGACGCTAGTAAACTGAATTGTAGATAAGCATTTGTATTAGAATTCATGGTTGCATCTGCATAGAGAAGAATTAGCACATAGTGTTGCACCAACGATGAGTAATTGCAAGGATCATTTCAATTAGCTTACTATTTTAGGGAAAAATAGAACAGCGAGCTTACCCTCTGAAACCACCGTCAGCTTACTAAGCAGCGATGGCTATGGCAACGCTCTATTACAGTAGTACGAATCATGTTTGTCGGAGACACACAAAGCAGAACCAGTGATAAGAACTACAATGCAATGTCATATTGTGAGAGAGCAAAGTTTGTATTTCAGAATGAAGCTAATCCATAGCTTTAGCTCAGAAATGGAAAAGTTGATAGCTATGTTTTGGAACCAGGCTAATCCATAGCTTTAGCGCAGAGATGCAAAAAACAATTGAAGTACCATGGTATTTACATTGTCAGGAAGTAACAATTACCTTGCTACAAACCCCAGCTGCCTTTAGCATTGTAAAGACCACTACAGGCATGAGCGGGGCTTGTGTCATTGCCCTAGCCGAGTTGTTCCTGTAGGTTGCTGTAATCAGGTGTAACAAATGCTATCTCTGAACTTAAACAAACCCCAGAACTTTCTTGAGGGACTCAGGATCTTAAGCCTGCAGTGGGACATAAAACAGTCACACTAAGTGGTGACAGCAGAATACGGGTTCAATATAAAGTGTGATGGTGATAAACTAATTAAAGAAAAAACTAAGAGGAGCACCAAAAGCCACAACAATAAGCAATGTAAAGGGGGAAAGAAAAAAATTCAGAACCTGCAGTGCAGCCTCCAGCAGGAACAGTTTACTCGTAGGCTCATTAAGCATGAAGAACACACCTGGTGCATTCACTGGAGACTGGCAGGCAATAATTCAGAAATAACAAAAACATTTTTCCTTCACTAAGCATGATACTCGACTAAAAATGAACATATTACCTTCTTTTTATGTCGCAACATGGTGTTGCATTAGTATACTTGCAAGAAAGTGGAAAGATGGATAGCAATAAGCACATCATTGGCAATGGGATGTGCTCAGTAATAGAACTAACAAATTACGGGAAGTGAAGACATCATTGACAATGGGCCTATCCTGAGTAAAAACCGACGCATAGAATGCAACAAATATAAAGAAAAGCAAGATCTGCAAAAGAGAACTGCGAAGATACAATGACATTGCCATCAGAAAATCAATGGAAATGGCAAGCAACATAGAATGGTTCGGTTTAACTGCAGAATTCCATTGTCAGTCTACCAATTCATCATCACACAATCCCAAAACCTCAGTAGGCACACGATATCAAAGGATATCAGTTCTGGTAATGGCCTGCACATTCTAAAAACAGGACAGCACACACCTTTGTGTACCGGCGTCGTGTAGGAGTGGTATGGCTGCTGTAGGTTTGAGCAGACGGCGGGCAACAACAGCCTCAGACCGGCCGACGATGCGGCAGCCCAGCGCTGTTGCCGCTCTATGACCGTGCTAGTCAACTCTGAAGTAAGAGGGCCTTTTCCAAAAAAATCGGAGCGACGTGGATAGCCTGAATGAATTTTAGGAGACGTGGACATGGTGAGTGAATTTGGAGCTACGTGGCCGCAGCCGCCTTCCAGCAACCATCATAGTATGGATGGGGAGAAGAACTCCTCGACAGGGGAGGGAGCCTAGGCTGCACCGATGCCGGATCATAGTATGGATGGGGAGAAGAACTCCTCGACAGGGGAGGGAGCCTAGGCTGCACCGATGCCGGATCAGCCGCGCAGAGAGAGAGAGAGAGAGAGAGAGGGATGGAGAGGACATTTGGGGGATGAGGCATGGGACAGAGGACAAAGGGGCCACCGGCGAGGTCGACCCCAGAGAGAGAGGGGAGGCCGACAGCGCAGCAACGCAGAGGCCCCCGCCCACCCATGCCGCAAGCTCGTCCATGGGTGTAGGATACCGAGACGGAGGGAGAGAGAGAGAGAGGGGAAGCGGGGCCCTAACCCTAACCCTAACAAACTCTAACCCTAACCCTAACCCTCATCGGCAACATCACCTGCGAGCGGAGTTCTGCGGCAAGCAGACCCGAAGACGAGGGAGAGGGCCGCCGCCGAAACCGGACGAGCGCCGCCCGGCAAGGCGGGCGCCGCGCCGGTCGGCCGTGCCACCCCGCTGCCCGCCGGCCGGCACGGTGCAGTCGCCGTGTTGCCCCCCCCCGGGGCCGCCGCCGGCCGGCCGCGGCCGCGGCCATCGTGCGCCGCCGCCGCTTCGCCCGCTCCGTCCCGCGCGGTGGGACGCCGGCCAGCGCCGCCGTGCTCGCATCGGGGAGGAGATGGAGGAGGCCGGGTCGGGTCGGGGAGGGGATTGGTTTCTTTTTCTTTTTTTTTTTTTTTTTTGCCCCGAGGAGGCCTCGATTTATATGCAGGGAGGCGGGGGGCGTAAATGAAAGAAGGCACGTTTTCTTTGGGCAGCGGCCTTTTATTCTGCAGGGCCCCGAGCGAAAGAAAACCGGCCGTGGTTACTGTTCACAGGGTCCTTGAGTGGAGCAGATCGTGATTTAGAGAAAGCAGGAGGGCCTTTTCGAAAAAAAAAATTGGAGCGACGTGGATAGCCGGAATGAATTTGAGGAGACGTGGATATGCTGAGCGAATTCGGAGCGACGTGGACACGCTGAGCGAATTCGGAGCTACGTGGCCGGAGCCTCCCTTCAGCAAGCAACATACGATGGATATAGGTAATGCGGCCTGGCGACTAAGAAACGGACCTTCATTGCGTTTCGTGGGAGTCAAGAGAGAGTCATTTTTATTTTGACATCCGACGAGCCGGGCTCCATGATGGGCTCTCAGTAAATCAAACATAGGCTGTTGCAACCCACGGGTGCGGCCACGCCTCCGGAGCCGAAATTAAAAAACGCTCCTAGTTTGTGCTCGTGGAAGCGTCTCCACATGCATGTGTGCGTATGAAATGAAGCATTTGCCAAGTTTTATACTTAGGTCAAAATCAAAATGACATATAACCGTACGAGATTGAAACAATCTTGATCATATTTTAGTATGACAATTTGAATATTTGATCTACACGGGAGTTTCGTATGATCCCATAAAAATCATAGGGTCTCAGGTAAGACTCGTTTTTTTTATTATAATATGTCATTTATGACAAAATGTGTTTCATTGGTTCATTTTTGACATGTTTTTCTTCTTGTAGTTTTAATGTTGTTATAAATTATAAGTAATCAATATTTCTACTAAGAACCTTTGAAACCATTAGGTTTTTATAAACTCTTATCCAAAATTAAGAGCGCACATTAAGAAACAAAAGCTCATGTTTAAGTTAAAAAAACTTATACTTCCTCTATTTAAATTATAAGTTGTTTGATTTTTTTTTATCCTAAGCTTAGCTCTCTGTTCAGTTTTTCTGTTGCAACGGCCAGCCACGTTCGTTCCCACCCTCCCTGGTTTGTAGGATCGACGGTTATGAACCAATGGCTGGCCAGAGCTTTGCTCTTGTATATATACTGATCCTCTCTGAGTGTAAAGAATTTGCGCTGCATTCTCCAATCCCCACGATCGACCGCGACCGTAGCCACCCCATCGAGCTCCTCTGGCGCCGTCCCCCGGCAGAGCCGCTCGCCTGAGCACCGTTCGCGTTCCCCTGGGTTGCGGCGCTGCCGGCGGTCGCCACCTCGCCGCCGACGACGCCGCGTGGCTGCAGCTACTACTCTCCGGCTCGGCTTCGCGACGCGCTCTGCCGATCCACGTAGTGGCGCCTCTTCCTTGCTTGCACTTCCGTGTCCGCATCCTCAGGACGCTGTCACCCACACCGCCGCCATCGCAACATTGCAAGGAGTGATGGTCGCCCTCATCCGCGCAGCTGCTGCGCTAGGGGATCGTTGTCGCCTGATTTGGGCACTTCCGATTACGATGGTGACATCTGATACATAGCTTGGTCCATTTGGTACACCCATATTTCTATCTCATCAGTGTGTATTTTATTTTCTCTTTGTAGTTACATCAGCAATTGGTGCTAATTGACCGTTACGAAGCAATAGACACTCTGGTGAGTCTGCCATCTACCTCCTGCAATTTAGTGTCAATCCGGTTTCCAGCTAGATCACGATGATAGTTTGCATTCTACTGTACAAGCCGATGTCTTCTCTGGTCATCAAATTTCATTGCAGTTTATAATCTCCATGTCATTTTACAGTGAATAACTGAAGCCTCTTTTAGAGTGGCCCTAACTCCTCATGATTAGTTACTTATAAATGCCTATGTTGATGTTTAGGTGGTAAGTTCGATCTCTTCACATGCTAAAATATGGCACAACAATATAGTAGAAGTATAAAAACTGAATTTGTTTGCTCCTTATTTGTATTTTTTTAGAAAAAAAGGATCTCTTTAAGCATATAGGTGTCTTTATTTTGTTTACATGCTGTTTCAATTCATCTACCGAAAAGATTTCATGGATTTCAGCAAATAACGCTTTCATGCTTTCCAACATATTACCTTTGAACTTCATTTGATTGGTGCAACACATGAAGGGAGATGCCAAAGGTGGATCCACAAGGTTTGACTATTAACCGTCCACTTTACAATTTTATCATGCGTTTCGTGTGTCTAGCAGTATACCGATACCCTATTCCTGTCCATGAGGCCAATGTGTGGATCGGCCAACTTGTAGATCCTATGTCGTTGAAATCTATGTTGTTAACATTTGTTCGTTTCTAAAACTGTTGGAGCATTCAATTAATTATTAATTTTAGAGCAATGGTTGTATCGTATCGCTGCATATGAAGCCAATGTGTGGATCTATATGCCCTTGAAATCAATGTTGTTAATGTTTGTCCATTTCTAAAACTTTTAGGACATTAATTCATTTCTAAAATTATTAGCATTGTTCCATTAATTAATATTTTAACTTTATTAAATGACACATTTTTATTAATCAGATGTACATGCTACTTTTACGATTTTCACCAACTGCTTTGCTTACCAACTTAGCAACCATGGCCCCATTCTCTATGAAAAAGGAAGCTGAACACCACCGTGCACTCGGGAAGCACCTGGCGCCGCACCTCCGCAATCAGCTCCCTCGAAGAAGCCCTAGTGGACATGCCCCAGGACGTCCAGCACCACTGCTACCGAGCCTTCCTGTTCCCTCTCGTCCACACCCTACTCTCCTAGGGAGGATATGTCGTAGCCGAACGTGCGGCAAGTGAAGGAGAAGTAGTGGTACCTGTCCATGAGGATGAGGTTGTGCAGGTGCCTCGGCCAAACAACCTCCGTGTCGTTGAGGATCACCACCATGGTGGGGTCGGAGCCCTGGATGACGTAGAGGCTCTTCGTGCCCTATCGGGTCGACTCGTCCCTCGACACGATCCTAAGGCCAATGTAGACGCCGTCCGGGTCTAGTAGGTTGATGGTTGCCCTCGTGTAGACCTGGACCCTAGGGTGTACACGTGCATCTCGAACATAGCACTTGCCTGCTCTAGGAAGCCCCATGCGGACCTCACTAAGCTGCTTCCATTCGCGAGGGACTTCCTTGAGCAAGCGAGCGCCATGTTCGAGATGCACGTGTACACCCTGGGGGTTCAGATCTATGAAAGGGCGGTTGTCATGCTGCTGGACCCAGACGACGTCTACTTTGGTGGCAGGGTCGTGTCGAGGGACGAGTTGATCCGATGGGAGCGGGACACGAAGAGCCTCAACGTCATCAAGGGCGCCAAGCCCGCTACGGTGTTGACCCTCGACGACATGGACATTGTCTTGCCGCAAAGCCTCATCCTCATGGACCACTACTTCTCCACCTGCAGTACATTCGACTACGACATCCCCTCCCTAATGGGCGGCCATGGACGAGAGGGAGCACAACGGCTCATTGGATGTCCTAAGGCAGCTTCTTCAATGCCGACCGCGCGGACGTCAAGGAGCTGATTGCACCCATTATGGGGATATGTTCCTTGAGAGCAAAAAATGCACATTATAGTATTGATTTGCACAGGAACCTGCCAATTTGAAGGATTCAACATATAGGACTCTCCTTGAGACTCCTAGTTTTGCCATTTTTTGTTTTTTGAGGATGTATTTGAGCTGCCTCATGTATTCATCCCGCATTTCATCCATTTTCCTTCCACTCCTTTGGGTGATGCAGGATAAAGTTTTTCTCCCTTGCAACTTTTGCAGCACATATGGACATTGTTTATCACTGAAACGGAGACACTTGGGGTATAGAAAATAAATCCATGAACATACTAATTATTCCCATGTAATTTGTTCCCTAGATCTAATTTAAGCAACATGGCTTCATGGTTCCAAGGTTCTTCTGACTAAAAGGATTGTTTTCAATAAAAATCCCTCTCTTCTTAGCTGGTTAACCCTGCCAAAGGGCCTGGTAGCCTTATCTGCAGCAATTGTGTTCTCCATGGTTTCAAAGGTGGCTTCACTGTTCCCCAAGGCTAGCTGGGTAGGTCTGGACATCTTGTGGACGCCTTTGAAACAGAGATGTTCACTGGTTAGCATGCAGCTAAGCCTAATCTGCACATTTTGATGTGGACCTTTTGGAATGAAACTATTCTTTCCACCTAGTGCCTTGTACTAGGATGCAAGTGGGTTGACCAAAAGCCACTCCATACATTTAGAAACCTTAAACTCCTATAAAGCAAAACTCCTGGTTTTGCCATTTTTTTTATTTTTGTGAGAATGTCTTTTAGTGGCCTCAGGTACTCATCCCGCACTTCATCCATTTTCCTTCCACTCCTTTACCCTGGCTTGAAAGTTGAGACCTGCTACGTTGAGGTAACGCAGATAGGTTCTGACCCACATACATACCTATCATGTACTTGACCAACTATTATGGCCACCTAGGTAGGATACATTGGTTAGTGAGTTTGCAAGTTGTGCTACCTTGTGCATAAGCATTGGAAATAAGAGCTAGGCTGCCAGCTTTGTGCAAAAAGTCTGTTTTTTTTTCCTATTCTTGCATGTGGTGCTCCCTAACTTCAAATTTTAGTATGTTTTAATTTGTTAGCTTGTTACTTCGTGTTCTCTTGTTTGAGACAAGAACCATATTGTTCATGTTGGACTTGGATTTATATGTTTTTTTGTACTGCTGTGAGGGTGGGTAATTCTTTTCTAACGTTATGCTATCATGGCTGCCAGGTTGTGTTAGTTCTCGGTTTTGTAAAGGTTCGTGACAATTTGTCCAGGATAACTGTCATGGTACTGGTCAGGATCTGAGCAGGCTTATTTGAAAGCTGCGTTCACATAAAACTAAATTGATTGTTCAAGATGATGATCTTAAATCTGTCATTGAGGAAAAACTTGTCAGTATATTCCCTAACTGTTACATTTATCTCAATGATGAATGTAGCCTGAATTCTAATGGTGGTATAATTTTCAGAAGGTCCAGTGTTGCACTAAATTTTCAAATGATGATGGTGGTGTTGGTGATTTGATGTAGGGACTAAAGCATGTCCTGCATGAGTTTATCTACCAATGAGCAAGGGATTGCAAAGTGTGATACAATCATATGGTGTCAGTGTCTCATTAGGACACAGGTACGTATTCTCCCGTTGCCATACCATACTTATTTGGTGGTTATTGGTAGAATCTGCAGTCTGTTGGTATTAGTGACCTTGCTTTCTTTTTTTTCTGCCATCTTTTAGATTAGTAGTCTGACTTTTTTTGTGGGGTTACAATTTCACTGCTTCGCCAAACTGTGCGCAAAGCATTCTGATTTCATTAGCTACTACTTCCACTGGTGGATCGACAGTTTGTATTCATTCTTGGTTACTTGGAACATCTTAGCTGGGTTTCGTCGGTTGTGCCTCTCATCTTCCGTCAGTCATTCGATCGTCATGTTTCTTATATTGGAAATTTGATTGAAGACCATGTGGACTATGCAAAATTGGTTGCACATATCCTTGACAAGGTTGTGAATTCATTTGATTCAACTTTTTTTATTCAATGGCCGATCATTAGTTGATAAATGTTTTTTTAATCCTTTGGTATAGTCGCTTTTAAGTGATCTGGAAGACAAGGTGGCTGAGGTAGCAGCAAAGGTAAACAAATCATGTGAATCGATCAATGATCATGACAAAGTACAAACAAGTCGTACTTGCAGTTTGTGGCTTCCTTTCTTTTTTTCGAAACCATGCATTTGCATGTATTGCTCTAAGAGAAAAAGGAGTTTGAGTTACACACTTGCCATTCCCGGGGCGAGTTGCCGCGTCGAAGGCAAGCGAAGCACACAACACAAGGCACCGGCTATAACGGTGGAGCTAAAAGGTTGTACTAACTTAGATAACTAATTGTGCGACTGGCGAATGGGTGGAAACCTAAGCCCGTCGAGGCGTCGTCCGCGCGGCACGCGTTCCGAGCTGTTGGCCGAGAAGGGGAAACAGCTTCCTCAAGTTTTCGGTCGAGAAGGGGAAAGGTTGCCGAAGGCCTCGTGGAACCGGGCTTCAATGGTGGCGTCAGGGTTTCGGACGCCGCGTTGGCCGGCGATCGGACCACTTGTTGAGCAGCACCCGGCGAGCCCGACGCTCCGGGTGAGGGTCGCGATAGGCCGACTTGGCCGCCAGGGCGCGTGCTGCGGCCCGCAGTTGCCACTCATCCACGCTCGATGGAGGATGTCCGAGGACGTGGGGATCCGCCACGAGGGAAGGCACAATAGGCAAGGTCAAGCTGTCGATGAAGGCAGCGACCGATGCCTGAGTCGGTGACGCCGGGGGGACCGGCTCGGACGCCCCCACTCCGCACAGCACACCGGCGTCTCCGACGGAGGTGTCGTCCACGCAGGCGAGCTGTACTGGCGAGCCAGAGCCGCCCACGTCCAAGCCTGAGGAAGACAGGTCCTCCACAGCCACCGACTCGTCCTCCACAGCCACCGAGGCAGGTGGTGGTGCGGGGTGCTCGGCGGCCGGAGCAGGCGGCGGGGGGCTGCTGGGGTCGGCGGCCAGCGACACTGCAACGACGCCGTCCACCTCCAGCGCCACCGAGGCCGGGGTAGGCTGCAGTGAAGTGGCCACCTCCACCGCGCAGACGGCAGGCGCCACCGAATCATCGTCGTCCGCGAAGCACAAACGGAACAAACGTGGCGGTGAGGGTGGTTCCGGCAGCGCTGTAGACAGGGGCACGGCGAGGGGGGCCGCGAGCTCATCCAACATCGGGTCAACCCGACCTCCACTGAGCTTGAACGTCAGCGGGTCGGCGGGAGCGGCAGCAATGTCGTCGTTGAGCTCCGAATGCCGCTTGCGCCTGCGCCCCCGGCGTCGACGGCGGGTGGCTTCCTTTCAGATATTCGTGAGAAGAAAGATCAGTGTCTTCAGAAGAAGAGTTGCCAACAGTTGGGGAGGCTTATGACGATGAAGTGACTTCATGGCTAAAGTCTCTGTCGAAGAAGTGAACAGTTGATGATCTGCACATTGTGCCTTGTCAAATGAGGTAAAGGTCGAGTAATTGAGTAATTGAGTAATTGTGTAAGCTAGTGTAATCAGTAATGTAATACACTCATGCGGATATGCATGGAATGCAAACCGCCAGAGAACTCAAGGATTTGTACCGCGTACAAGCTTCTGCTCGCGTCAGTTATTCGAGCTGTCTGAGCATTTACATTCACATGCAAAGTTTGCAGCACACCCTTACGATTCGACACAGTCGTTTTCATCTTTCTTCTTCGCGTACGCTTTGAACGTTAAGCGTACACGCTTCACCACACCTTCATTAGTCATAGAACATAGTATTATACAAGTTTGCGTCAGTACGGCATTCCATCCAAGCTACTCCAGCTGCTACTGCTACTGCTCGTTGCACGCTCTTGTTTCAGCCGTGGTGGCACCAGTAGTCGCGCCACCAGCACCAGGGCCGCTCTCGCTTTCGCTGCCACCGTCGCCGTCACTTCGCTGCTTGAGTTCCCGGAACACCCGCGAGCTCTCCTCGAAGATGTGCGCGCGGCGGTCGTAGTCCGTGGGCCGGCGCCCCTCGTCGTCCCCCGTGATGGCCGCCTCCTCCAGCACCTCCAGCTCCTCAGGCGCCAGCCCGGCGGCCTCCTCCGCCCGATCATCGACCGCCGGCGCGGGTCCGTCCTTGCACGACTCAACGGGCTCCGTCGCCCCGCCTCCGCACGGCGCCTGGGCGCGCAGGTGGCGCCGCGCGGGAGCCGCGCACACGCACCAGGCGCTCGTCATGGCCCGGGCCTGGCACGTCGTGCCGCCAGCCACCGCGCGCGCGCGGGGCTCCCGCTGCGGCGGCGCGGTGGCCAAGGCCAGGCGCAAGTGGCAAACGGGTTGCATGTTTGTCTCGGGACTCGGGCAACGACGGGCGACGGGGGATCGGTGGTGGTCTCGTACTTTGGGTGCAGAACTGAACCGGGGAGATCCTGGCGCCCCCGGTGTGGCATGCTGGGCGGCTTTATCCGTGGCGCGTGCGTGGCGGGAGCGGGAATGGGGAACGCGAAGATTCGGGCGCCTCGCACGCGTACGCGTGGCGGGGCCGCGCGACGCGTGGGCCGACCACGCAGAGGTGGCTGGGTGAGTCGGGGCGGACGTGGTGACTGTGACTCTACGGAGGCTGGACGCTGGAGCGACCGGGCCATGGGCGGCCGGCGGGAGGTTGCGGTGTCGGTGCGGGTCGACCGGGCGGGCAGTACGGCCGTGGCCCGTGGCGTCAGCTGAGCGTGGCATATTTCGCTTCTGCAGTTCTGCAGTACAGGTACGTACTTCGCCAGTCTGTCACGTCTCCACGGATGAATCGTGACTTGAAGGCGTGATCGCGTGCCAGTTCGGCATCGGCTGATGATCTGCAGACGCACGATACGATATCCACTTGCTGCTGTCCCAAATTGCGTGTTTGCTTCTATAATGTATGTAATTGCTGAAGACGCACGCATCTCGTGGCTTAATCGCGTGGCAATCAGATTTATGATGCGGCTTTTGTCAGAAAGTTTGAGGCTTCAACGCCAGTGTCCCAGGGTCAGGGCACCCTCAACAGTAAGAGCTCTATATCAACGTCTTCAATAATTAATACTTCTTGCGTTCCAAATTGTAGTTCAAATGCTTAGAGCTAGGTCTAAAGTCGATTGTTGGAGCTGCCCTACCGATCGTCCAATGACACACTGTGATTTTTACGTGAAAATTTGTGTAATAGAGCATAAAAGTATCGTTCTCACTTCCTCGCATCTCTAACAATGTCTTCTCCAATTCTCGATGAACAATGTTTTCTTTCAAATTCAATTCCACCTCTAATGTGATTTCTTTTTTCATCCTCTCGAGCCCCTCACTCTCAAAGAAAGGGGTCATTGTCGCCCCTAATATACCTCCACGACGCCAACTATAACATAGATGATTTATTCTTGTTCGAAGGCGCTTGCATATCTGACTCAAACACCACGGGGGTAAAGGAGAAGAAGAGCCAATATAATCTTGCGGAGGAGAAGAGAAGGGGTGTTGACGTAGGAGGCAGGAAGCGTGGCGGTATGTGGATAGAGGCACATGTTAGTGAGGGGAGGCTCGTTGACAAGAATAAGGGGCGGAAGGAGTCATGTTGACAAGTGGAGATAAAAGCATGATTATTGTTGTGGAGGTAGCAGGGGAGGCGCACTGATAGAGAGGGCGTATAGGCATGCTAGTGGAGAGTAGGGGTCCCTTCTAGGAGCTACGAGATCCACCACGGATAGAGAAAAGCACAAGGGAAAGCACCGAATAAAGAAGAAAATAAAGTAAAAAGAAAGATATCCTCTTCACTAATAAATAGGTCCCACGTGTTGAGTTACTATTGAAAATGGAGTTTTCTGGTTGTTCTAGGACTTATCTATTGAAGATAAGAAAGTGATTTTTCAAGGTTTGAGGTGGAGATGCTCAAAGACTCTATTTGGATTGGAGTATTTTTTAAAGAACGAAGAAAAGAAAACCGAATCGCTATTTTTGCTGACATCAGTGTTTTAGAATGGACGAATGCATTGCTCTTTGGCTGATTTTCTTCTTCTGGTGGTCATTTGCAGGTTAGAGTTAAGTTTGGAGTTATGTGAACTCAGTGCTTCATCTTGAAAAGTTGGTGTCCCTAGGAGATGCTCAAAGACTCTATTTGGATTGGAGTATTTTTTAAAGAAAGAAGAAAAGAAAACCGGTTCTCTATTTTTTTTTTCTGGTGGTCGTTTGCAAGTTAGAGTTAAGTTTGGAGCTATGTAAACTCCGTGCTTCATCTTGAAAAGCTAGTATCCCCAGCGATCTTCCTACCTTGACGCTTTCAATATAAATTCGGGCATAGCCGTTATCTAAAAAAAAAAAGAACGGATGAATGCACAACCATTAACCAAGAGGTGAAAAAAGGAGTTTGCGCTAACGTAGTTGGAGCTTGGAGTTTTGGACTGGAACATGCTGACGTGCAAAGCGACGGGGGTGGTGCCGAGCAAAAATGCATGACCAAGCTCAAGCAAATGGTCCCAAACCGTGAGCCAAACCTTAACGAAGGCCTTGTTTACTTCCCAAATTCACCCCCAAATTTCACTATGCAGAATTCCTATTCCCCATCACATCAAAAACGCCAAGAAACGAATCGAGACTAAATATAGATGAAATCAAAAACTAATCGCGACAGTTTTATTGTCTTTACGAGACGAACATTTAGAGTCTAATTAATCAATATTTGACAATTTTTTGCACTAGAAAACAAAACCCCGAATCCGGAGCCCCGAATCGGGAAGTAAACAAGGCCGAAGCGACTACGACGCGAGGCCAAAAAGTTCACGGATCCACGTCGGCGAACGTGCACGCTCGCACGGGTTCCCCGGATCTTCTGAGAGACTGTTGTGTGCAGGTCGGCTTTTGGCATTTTGCCCTCAAGGTACACGTAGTTTCCACTCGAACTTTTACAGCACTCATCATGAAGTTCAGTGACCGAACACGCGAGCTGAGGCCTTCAGGAGTGGAGCCTTTGGTACAGTATATATTCTTCGCGTGTGATTTTTTGTGAAAAGGGCTTCAAATCGCACACCACAAAGCGCATGAAATTTGTCTTCCAAGTCAAAGTACGACGACTCGGAACCACGAATAATACGAGATGGCATCCCTAGTCTACTGGGTTCCTTGGCAGCAGTGGATGCCCTGAGCTGGATCCACTATCTCTGCACTCCGTATTATTGGCCGCCAGCGCTCCACTTGTCAATTACACTGCGAGTTCAGCTTTCAAAAGAAAAGAAAATATTTGGGCGAGTTTGGCCGGTCGGCAAAGATGATGGTGGTGGTGGGTTCCACGCAGATGGCACTTGTGTGCGGCTTGATTCCCGAACGAACGAAGAAAATTAAAGCCCGAAAACCTCTCTTCACGTCGCCCCTCCCGTGGAAACACGCCACAACACATGCATTTATTTTTTTTTCGAAAGCACGCATGTGCGTGTATTGCTCTAAGAGAATAAGGAGTTTTAGTACACGGTCTGCGACAGCCGGGGCGAGAAGCCACGGCTATGGCAGACAAATTACACACTGGACAAAAGTCACCGGATTGAACGGTGGTGCTGAGAAGTTGTACTAACTTAGGAAACTAAATGTGCGACTGGGCGACTGGGCAGGCGCGGCGCTTATCCCTGACGGGTCGCCGACCGCGCCGCACGCCTAGTGAGCTGTGGAAACAGCTCCCTCATGTGCTCATGCCGTGAAGAGGAGATGTCACCACCGAAGGCCTCGTGGAACCGGATTGCGATGGTTGGGTCCGGGGTTTCGGACGCCGCGTTCGCCGGCCGACCAGACCACTTGTTGAGCATCACCCGACTAGCCTGTCGCTCCGGCTGAGGATCGCGGTAGGCCGACTTGGCCATCAGACGCGTACTGCGACGCAGGCACCACTCATCCTTGCTGAACACATGCATTTATTTATCGATTGCGCGCTTGATTATACCGCAATATAATGGAAAGGGAAAGAAAACCTTTCGATAGTGAAAGAATTATGACTAATAAAAACATGCCACGATAATATGATCTGAGAACTGAGAAATGCTCCTGTTTTTGTTAGGTAGACTTCGGCTTCCTTTCCTTTTTCCAACTTTCTAATTACAAAACCTCAAACTTATTGTGTTTTTATGTATGAAATGCCAATAAAACATAGTAGGCGCCATCGTTCTACTATATAATCTCAAAAAAAGATGTTTACTCAAGCTGGTTACAAATACAACTAATGTATTTTGAGTGTTTTGATTTTTCTGGATTTGTAATTTTGAGTGTTTTGGTTTTTTTTTTCTATTTAAAGTTTTTATTTGTCTTAAAAACAATGTATATTTAGATGCATAACAAAAAGCTATTTACGTAGGAACACTAAACGACTTATAATTGGAATGGAAGACACTTACAATGTCCAACACATGTCTCATCATTAATGTAGATATTTCTTTATCTGATGGGTAACAAGTAACATGCTTGTTGACAACGAGACATCTATTCTCTTGTGAACAATATTACACAGACATCCATTTTTGTGAGAGTGTGCCTAATTTTCTCATACATATTAGGTATAAAGAAAAACTCTGATACTAAACGCACACATAAAAAGTATCATACTAAACACACATATACAAAAGTCACTTAACCTTGACACAATGTGCTTCCAGGAGACACAAACAAAATCTATGTGTTCATCGCGCAAATGATGGAAAATGCGCAATGTCTTTCTCAGGGAAAGCTCAATTCTCACTCTAACCGATGTCATGAGTTGCTTCATGGCGCTGCACAAGAATTTCAAGCACATTCTCAGAATCAGAAGAGAGCCCAGAATTATATACTACCAAAAATATCCCATCTTCCAAGGGTTATGCATGCATTACCTTTGCATTTACCAATTCTGCAAAAACTCTTAAAAACTCCCCTCCATGGTTTTGCGTTTAGACAGATTTTCCTTAACTTGTGAAATAGAGTTCAAGAGTTGGCATATATGCCAAGGCAGTCCGGCTTGGCATATCTCGGTCCACGTTTCTCTCGCCCCCCTCCCGCGACTTTTTCTCGCCGCATGTCTCTCTCGCATGCCTAAAATTCCCTCAAATGCCAAGTGCAAATGCATAACCCTTGGAGATCACAACTTTTTAGCCTTGCCATTTTCATTTGGAGAGTTGCAAATTGCCTCAAATGCCAAACTCCAATTGCCTAACCCTTGGAGATGCACGGGAAGCAGTTTCATCTCTTTTGGCTCGAGACGACAGAGGCTGAGAGGTTGTCGGCAGCGCAACAACCCAGAGATTTTGAACTGCCACACCTGACTGAACTGAACTCGCCACAATCAGCTCAAGACATGTGACAGGTTTCGTTCCACGAGAACCCCAACGCATTGGGCGAAACTGGAAAAGCCCCAAACGCCCAAACAATACAACGCAGCGCCGCAACAAATCACACGCACGCACACGTCGAATCAGGTGAATAATTCGCGCTCCTCCACCCGTCCCGCACCTCCTCCCTCCCCGTCCCCGATCTCGCTCGCGAACGCGAGAAAAAAAAAGGAAAAAAAAAAACTTCATCTCGTCTCACACCACACACCTCACCTCACCTCCGCCGCCTGGCGTCTCACCTCGCCACGTCGCCGTCCGCCCGCCGTCTCCCGGGCGAAATCCTAGGCGCACCGCGACGCGCAGCCGGATCCGCGCGATCCGACCCCCCGGAGCGCGCCGCCGAGGTCGCCGCGGCCCGCCGCGCGCTCAGATCCGCGTGAGTGGCGCGCCGCCGGATCCGCCGCGCCGACAGGGAGGGGCGTCGCCGCACGCCCAGCTCGGCATTGGTTTGGCTCGATCCGGAGGTGCCCCGACTGCCGGTGCGTGTCCTGATCCTCTCCTGGTCCCCCGTTTGTCTCCCTTTGGCGCGATCTGGGAAGGAAATGTTCTCTGTAAAGTAAATTTTTTTGGGGGGTTTATCAGATGATTTTATTCAGTGAAAGTAGTGCGAATTGTTTGATCCAGCTTATGGACATAGCTCCGGTCTTAGAAAATTTGGATTTTAGGTGCTTCAATCGGTACTCATTGATGGATGGATAAGATTTCGAGTTATTTCCCTTTTGCGTGAGTAATATTGTTTCGAAGCTCAATAATTGCTGATTAAGCTGTTTTTACTTCAAGTTACCTGCATCCCGTAGAAGCATGTGGAGTTTTTCATCCAGCTTTGAGTTGTAGCTCGTCGAATTGTGCTTCATTAACTTGTTAGCCGTTGTCCTTACAGTGCTACACTGATTGATGAGACTAAAGCTTTTGCTATGTGTTTTGTTTCAATAGGTTGGAGCATTCTGTATGCGTGGAGCTGCTCTTGAAGCTAAAAACTGTGCAAATATGAGATGGGTTCAACATATAGTGAGCTGGAAGCCTGCATCGTGCAGCTGAGCCTATCCTTCTTGTAGCTAGAGTCCTTGTTCCAATGATGCAGGGGCTGGCCGGTGTCAGTTATATATGACTACTGGTGATCCCTTGCTCCTGTCATCATCGGGAAGCGCAGATTCACTTTCAAAGCATCAGGCTCCAGCTCGGCCTTCAGTAGGCTCATTAGGTTGCCTCTGCGCAACTGATTCATTCTCTTCATCACTGTACGAGGATTGTGAAACAGCTTCTGTCACACTCGTGGATGAAAGGGAGGATCAACCAAGACATTTACGGGAGGAGTCTGATGTGAGCAGGGTGGCAGAGCGCTTCCAGTCTGCTGATTCACACTTCTTCCATCGTCTCTCGGTGGAATGCTCTCAGAAGGAGAGGCAGTGGAAGGTTTCTTGGGGTGGTGCAATGGAGATGCAGCATTCTCCGTCATCCGTAGAGATCGGAGTGGTATCTTCTTCCCATGAGAAGCCAAATCGCTCCCAGAGAATCAGGAACAAGAGCTCACAGTTTGAAGATCCATTTTTATCCGAGCATGAGCCAAGGCTAATTTACATTAATGATCCTAACAGGACAAATGATCGATATGAATTTACAGGGAATGAGATCAGAACAAGCAAGTATACTTTCATTACGTTCCTGCCTAAGAACCTCTTCATACAGTTTCATCGGCTGGCATATGTATACTTCCTGGTTATAGCCGCTCTTAACCAGCTCCCTCCTTTAGCTGTATTTGGAAGAACTGCTTCTCTTTTCCCACTACTCTTTGTGTTGTTTGTGACTGCTATAAAAGATGGATATGAAGACTGGCGGCGCCACAGATCTGACAGAAATGAAAATAACCGAGAGGCACTCGTACTTCAACATGGTGATTTTCGTCCGAAAAAGTGGAAAAATATTTGTGCAGGTGAGGTTGTCAAAATTCATGCCAACGAGACCATGCCGTGTGACATGGTTCTCCTGGGTACAAGCGATCCAAATGGTATAGCTTATATCCAAACTATGAATTTAGATGGTGAGTCAAACCTTAAAACAAGGTATGCTCGCCAGGAAACTACTTCCATGATATATGATGAAGCATATTCAGGTTTGATCAAATGTGAGCAGCCCAACAGAAATATCTATGAGTTTACAGCTACCATGGAATTGAACAGTCAGAGGGTTCCACTTGGACAATCGAACATTGTATTACGTGGATGTCAACTTAAAAACACTGAATGGATTATTGGGGTTGTTGTCTATGCTGGTCAGGAGACAAAGGCTATGTTGAACAGCACGATATCTCCTTCAAAGAGCAGCAACCTAGAGAGTTATATGAACAGGGAAACCCTTTGGTTATCAGCTTTCCTCTTGATCACATGCACAGTTGTGGCTACTGGGATGGGGGTTTGGCTGTTTAAAAATTCTAAAAACCTGGATGCCCTGCCATACTACAGAAGAAAGTACTTCACCTTTGGGCGTGAGAATCGAAAAGATTTCAAATTCTATGGCATTGCTTTAGAGATATTTTTCTCCTTCCTCAGTTCTGTGATAATCTTTCAGATAATGATACCGATATCTCTGTACATCACAATGGAGCTAGTCAGGGTGGGGCAATCATACTTCATGATTGGAGATACACAAATGTATGACAGTGGTTCAGATTCAAGATTTCAGTGTCGATCCTTGAATATCAATGAGGACCTAGGACAAATCCGATACATATTTTCTGACAAAACAGGCACTTTGACACAAAACAAGATGGAATTTCAGCAAGCTAGCATCTACGGGAAGAACTATGGCAGTTCCTTGCAAGTCACCAGTGATGTTTCACATGAAATAAGCACTACAGGCAAGGCGACTGACCTCTGTTTTTTTAATCAACCTTTCTTTCTTGCTATTAAGAACTTCTGACTTTTAAGCCTTTTAAATAACTTGGTTCTTTAGGAGAAAACTGAAAACCAACCATAGTTGGCCTGTATTCCATCCATCACTACTATGTATTAGGTTGAACCTGGAGCAAGCTTCCACCTCCCACCATAGCTTTTAATGGAGTTCTGTATGCTGCAGCTCATAAATAGTTAACTACATTCATTTTTTATCTTCGGTCCTTGTATCTTAAACAGTCTATGCTCCAATCAGAAGAAAGAAAGTGTCACATTGCCTTTCCCATAGCTTATTGACAAAAACAGCTGAAGAATGTATGTGGCCTCCCCATTTGGGTGCTTTGTACTACCATTGGTTCCATGTCCGTTCTTGAAACTGAAATCTCTGTAGGTGCCTTGAGTACTGTAGCTCATGGTGACTTAGCGAGTATGCCATTTTTTTGTATTCTTTTGTTTGAACTACATGAGATGAATGAGGTGCCTGGGATTAAACGAACAGCCAGCAACTTGGTTTCTGCCCAAGGTCCAGATTTTTAGAGAAAGTCTTTGAAAGCTCGTCCACACCATGTAAAATTTAGAATTTTTCAGATTTCTTACCTTTTGACTGCAAATATGATTTCATTTTGGTCTCAGTTGTGTTTTATTCATTCATTTTCTAGATCTGAGCCCCAGATCTTTACCCGTCAATGCTTAAGCTTGTCTCATTTTGCAGAGTCATTGAGACAAAGTGACAGGAAGCCTAAAGTCAATGTTGATTTGGCACTCACGGCGCTTCTGAATCAACCATTGATTGGGGAGGAAAGACTTGCTGCTCATGATTTTTTCCTTACTCTGGCTGCCTGCAACACAGTAATTCCAGTTAGCACAGAGAGTTCTCATGATGTGACAGATGAAGTGGATGAGACAGGTGCAATTGACTACCAGGGTGAATCACCTGATGAGCAGGCTTTAGTAACTGCAGCCTCTGCTTACGGGTACACCCTTGTGGAAAGAACAACTGGACACATTGTTATAGATGTTCTAGGCGAGAGGTTAAGGTAATACTGCTACCCTCTTAGTTCTCTCACAAAGTTGTAGCCACTGCTGGTATCAGTCCCAGTGAATTGATTTTGTACTTCTATTTTTTCAGTGTGTATATTTACTTACCAATTTTACATTGTAATAATCAGGTTGGATGTTCTTGGTCTCCATGAATTTGATAGTGTGAGAAAAAGAATGTCTGTTGTGGTAAGGTTTCCAGACAACAGCGTAAAGGTTCTTGTGAAAGGTGCTGACACATCAATGCTAAGCATTTTGAAAGTAGAAATTGGTGATGGACTCTTTGATTCACTGCATGGCAAAATTAGAGAAGCTACAGAAAATCATTTGTCAGCTTATTCAACAGAGGGTTTACGAACCTTAGTCATCGGTTCAAAAAACCTGACTGATGCAGAATTCAGTGAATGGCAGGAAAGGTACGAAGAAGCTAGTACCTCCATGCACGAGAGGTCAGCAAAGCTCCGTCAGGCAGCAGGTCTGGTAGAATGCAATCTGACCCTTCTTGGTGCAACTGCAATTGAAGATAAATTGCAGGATGGTGTTCCTGAGGCCATTGAGTCTCTTAGACAGGCTGGAATCAAGGTGTGGGTTCTAACAGGAGATAAGCAAGAAACTGCTATATCGATTGGTTTGTCATGTCGACTCTTAACTCAAACCATGCATTCGATCATCATAAATGGTTCCTCAGAGGTTGAGTGCAGGCGTCTTCTAGCTGAAGCTAAAGCCAAATTTGGAATAAAGTCGGCTGATTTTGGACGGGATTCGCAAGGTACAGAAGATTTGTACGATGGTGATATTTCTAAACTGAGGCCCTCAAATGGCCACCTGTCTGAAAGTGAAGTACGAAATGTTGAACTAACTGGAGTTATTGCTGGTGACAAGTCAGAGTACAATGAGAGAGTGACGAATTTTGATGGCACTGAGTTGGCACTGATTATTGATGGAAGCTCCCTTGTGTATATTCTAGAAAAAGATCTTGAATCAGAGGTTTGTTATTGATGCTTTTATTATTGTGTCATATTGTTAATATATTGGTTTATTAAATGCACAATCACTTCTGCATATCATTCCTCAATGCATAAGAAATATCTGCAGATACAAATGTAAGCTTTTTTGTTTCCCATCATTCTTCGTTGACGTTTTCACTACTTATATTTCACAGTTATTTGACCTGGCAACTTCATGTAAAGTCGTCATCTGTTGCCGTGTTGCTCCTCTGCAAAAGGCTGGCATTGTTGATTTGATTAAAAGCAGAACGAGTGACATGACCCTGGCAATTGGTGATGGTGAGATGCTGAATCTGATTCTTTACTAGTTAGTACCTCGTGTTTTTCTATTCCATCTGTTGGCCAACCAATCATTGAAATTGTATGTGGTAATTGTTAGTAATGGGTAATTACTGAAGACCACCACCTTTAAGAGTTTAGATAGAGTTGAAACTCTGGTAGTTGGTGTCCTTTTTTTGTTTTTTCCATTGTATACTTTCTTATACTGTTTCTCTTATTTTGAAGTATATCGTATTTGTAAGCACCCTTAAAACATTTGATGCAGTGTTTTGATGTACCTGTCCATATCTGATATTTGCAGTATGATAGAATCCCGTTCGAGCGTGTATTTATAGTAGTTTATACTCTACAGTCTACAATTTCACTGTATCTTGAACCTAACAATTAGCACAGACCATTTCTTTCAGTGGCACATAGGAGATAAAAGGATTTGATTGCCCAGAATGAAATGAAAACTAGCTTTCACTTACATTTGCTTTTCTGTCATGTTTCAAATTAGTCAGGTGCTCTTTAACCTTGGAAAATTATAGAGCTACCGTATGGGGAATAGCAGTCCCACGAATGATATAAATACTACTGTTTCTTTAGCTTTGCTAACATCAGTGCCGCCTTTTTTTCATCTTATTCTTGGGACTCTACATATTATTCCACACTTTGATTTTCCAAGTAACACAAAGGAAACAGAGCCTCATTCCTTCCTATTTCCTGATCCTGTTTCATCTTTTGGCAGGGGCAAATGATGTTTCAATGATACAGATGGCAGATGTTGGTGTTGGCATATGCGGTCAAGAAGGTCGTCAGGCGGTCATGGCTTCAGACTTTGCTATGGGTCAATTCCGCTTTCTGAAGAGATTACTTCTTGTACATGGGCACTGGAATTATCAGCGTATCGCATACATGATCCTATACAACTTCTACCGGAATGCTGTCTTTGTGCTAATGCTTTTCTGGTACGATCTTCCCCTCTATAATTCTATATACCTTTCTTCTTGTTTGAACCTCTGGTCTCCATAGAACCCTTTTTGTGTGTGTTTGTGTGTGTGTGTGTGTGCGCGCGCGCGCACTTAAGCATTGAAATTTCAAAAAATTCAGTTACAAAGGATAATGCTGTTTTTCTTTGCTACTTTAGAAAACAGAGTTGGTGATAGTGTGAATTGATCTTTGTGCGCATGCCCATGTGCCATGTATGATTAATTGTAGATATTTGATTTGCACATAGTTATATTCATATGTGTCATCTCATGAATCTTAATATGTTAAAAGTTTGACATGTATTTTGTTGAGTGAAGGATAAACAGGCAGTAAGGGCTTTCCATGTAGTAGTTCCCTTTGAGATTCATCAGAGTTTAGACCAACTTGTATATCTCATATATCTTGATTTTCTGAAAGTTTGACATATTTCCTCATGTGTGTAGGTATATCCTATATACGGCTTATTCTGCAACTCTGGCATTAACAGACTGGAGCAGTGTTTTCTATTCCCTTATATACACATCAGTTCCAACGGTAGTAGTTGGCATTCTCGACAAGAACCTAAGTCATAATACCCTTCTTTGTTACCCGAGACTATATGAGGCAGGGCTTCGAAATGAGGCCTACAACTTGACACTCTTCTGGATCACAATGCTCGATACGTTGTGGCAAAGCCTTGTCCTTTTCTATGTCCCTTTCTTCACATACAATATCAGTACAATGGACATATGGAGTATGGGAAGTTTGTGGACAATTGCTGTGGTTATAATTGTCAATATTCATCTAGCCATGGACATTCAACGTTGGGTGCTTATAACCCATCTTGCTGTATGGGGTTCTATAGCTGCTACGTTTTTATGCATGGTGTTAATTGACTCTATACCAATTTTCCCTAACTATGGGTAAGTTCTGACTGACTGGTTTACTTATCACCTATGGCAATAGCATGTGATTCTATTCTCTTATTCCTGGCAGGACAATTTACAACATGGCTGCTTCAAGGACTTACTGGCTTAGTGTTTGTCTTATAATAGTCCTTGGGTTGCTTCCCCGGTTCCTTTGTAAAGTAGTATATCAGACCTTTTGGCCATCTGATATTCAAATAGCAAGAGAAGCTGAGCTTTTTAAAAAGCTGCCCCAACAGTTGGGTTCAAGGCCTGCAAGCGACATCAGCTAACAGCGGTTTCACACAGTTATTTTGTCAATCTGAATTTGAGGCTGTGTTGATTCATTTGTTGAGCTGATTTTTGTCAAAATTTTGGTAAGTTCTGTTTGTTGCCCCTTTTATATGAGGTATTTTGTATCCACCATGGACATTGACAGGTTTACATGGTAAAACTTCGACTATCAGTTTCTGCAAAAATATTTTTTTTTGAAAGGAATCCTGCAAGAATATATTAATGCCAAATGGAAAATATAAGATATATTATGAAATTGGTTTCCATGATGAATCTTGTAGCCTATGGATCCCATGGTCTAAAGTTTAGTTGGCCACTTTATCTCACTTGTGTGGTATGACAAACAAATGGCTTTTTCGTGAGGCTGGCTAAACTTTAGACAGCACGTTAGACCTGTTTGGAGCCTCAAAAGCGAAAGTGTTTCGAGTTTAGTGGCAAAACTTTAGACCATGAGATCTAAACTGGACCTAGAGCTGCTTATATTTGTGATTATGTAACTGTATCAGGAGTTAGCAGTTTTCTATAGAATTGAAAAACGTTTCAAATTGCAGTTCAGTAATCAGTAGGTCAGACTTGGATATTATTCTTCTGTTTATCAAGCTGCTAGTGTTTACAGTGTATACCGATGCCTGAGCTTTTTCTTGTGATTAATTTCTTGTTTTGTTTTGGCTTAGATTATACGAAGAGGAGAAAATTTGGTAAGGTGTATAAATTCGGCTCGTGGAAGAGGCTTCAGAATGTAATGGAGCGGCTGACAAAGGGAACTGACTCTACTGGTAGTGACGAAACGGCTTGGGCCTTCGGGGGCTAGTAATGACAATTGTACAGATATGGGACACAACGATACATACACTTGTATTTTAAGGTAGAGCTTGTTAGCTTGTGTTTAGGAAATAAAAAAAGTAAATAGATACAGATTCTTTTCGTACTCTGGCTTTTTTTTTTGTATGACTATATGTTAACCATCTTCATTTTCTTCCAGCTGCCTCAGGGTTTAGCTGTAGTGGCTTGCGCTGGTGGAATTTTACATTTTATTTACAGCAATACGAGGCCCAGTTCCCTAATGTAGTGATTCCAAACCACATCGAACTTTGTTGAACATTTATTTCTGGATGTATCTGTTTTAATTGCGTTGATGTAATGTCTTGGATGAAATGGCACCTACCTGAAACAATTTCCTTTCCACCACGGAAACTGAATTTCATTGCATTCAAGCAGTGGAATTATAAAAATTTGATACAATGTAGAGCGTACAGTATACATATGTGAGGCTGATAACTGCGAATGTTTACTGGGACTGACATGGTGTGCTCGACTGTCTCAGCGTCCTATGGTTTAAAGAATGAAGTGATCATCTTCTTCTCACTTTTTTTATTTGGTTTGTGGAATAAAATAGTTGATCGATCAAGGAATGCGTTGATTCTACCAAGGGGACGAACTCATGAAGTCATGACACATCGGGTCACTACACACCAAACACACCATAAAAAAAAAATCCTCTAATGATTGCTACATGTTGGTTAACTTGCTAGTTTCTAATCGCCATATTGATCAAAATACGCTTACGCTTACTATTCAAGACGGAGAGGATAATTTTGGTAGCTGTCCAGCTAATGATTGACACCCACCTAATTTTTCACAGCTAACAAGGCCTAATAACACGATAAGTGCATAATCAATCGCAAATGTACCACTAGATCCAAGATACATTTTTTTATACATTTCAGCTCTGGCAATGATACATTCCAACCTCCTACGAGTTACATCACCATCACAAGGATTACAAAAACTAACCCTCTTATGCTCTCAAAGTGATAGTTTATTGAGCCGACCTTTTGTATTGAGTAGCCACAACTGGACAAGTAAAAATCTCTTGGTCAAATCGTTCAACACAAGTCATCACCTGTACATCTGGAATCTTACGCAAGCTTTAGAAGATGTCAGCTAGTCGTGAATCCAGAGGAAAAAGGTACTTCACTGCCATTAGAACAAAATATTAAAAAAGATCACAAAAAAAAAAGAGGGAAATGACACTTAAATGCAATTGAGGATGTTATACAACAATAAAAAACAAACAGAAAGTACAAAGGTTATACAGCTAACAGAAGCAACCTAGAAGACTAATAATTATGATAGTTTTTGTGTGAAGAAGGGAAATGGCTTTTAGCCTTCTACTGTTCGTTGCTGTAAAATTAAGAGTGCAAATGTGCAATAAATAAATATGTGCCATAGGAACAGGATTGACTAAAAGATAAGAGCAAGATTCAAGAAAGGAGCTAAGTCAATTAAGATCTGGGGTGAAGCTTTGAGCTCACTAAACAAGAATTAAGCCTAGGGATAGCACAAGTCAAAGTACAGTTTGGACCATGTATATCCACTTATCTAGAGTTCACTGATCAAGTTCAGCATGCACTAACATGCTAACAAGACATTAGACGATACTAGTAGGGTTGTAGATGCCATCAATGAATGCATTCATATGTACGTTTTCTGACAAAATGAGCACATACCATAGCATTCTACCAGGAGTACAGCTGCATTCGGGCCAAAACTTATCATGCACGTTTATCCTCCGGAAAGATATGCATGTTTACCATATCTCCAGTTCCTTTCACTGCACTGCCTACTAGAGAGAGACCTTCCTCATCAGCTCCCTCACTTGCATCCTCTGAATATGCAAACCTGTACATGATAGGAACAGTGAAAACCTAAGTTGGGAATCGGGGAAGTACAGAGCTAAAAACTCCATGCTGTATCAGGAATTGACATATCCGAAGATTAAATGGATTAATATATATAGTTGAATATGAACATAGGACATAGAAGTTGCTTTACAGCAAAGTTCATTATGAATATCTTAAAGAAATAAAGAATATGATTGTAAATATGTTTCAGAATATATGCTTGTGCTGCTGCTAAAAATAACCATCTGCAGTAAGCAAATAAGCCTTCTTGATAGGATATAGTATAAATCGATGACAATGACAGCTTATATGATGAGATACAGTACTACAATTGACACCACATTGTTTATAAGGAAAGCCAACTCAAATAAACTATTCAACTCAAATGAGAAAACGAAAATCATAGTTGAAAGTTTACCCTGTTGGATTGTGAGATGGAGACCAAAGGATGCATATGATGGCGAGGAGCGCATAGGAGAGGACATTCCAAAAGGAGGGGATGATCCAAGCCCGTTGCCAAAGTTCACTCAACGGGTCAGTTGCATTGAAATATAGCTGATTCAAGAGAAAAACAAGCCAGAACATAGTCAATATGAATTGCAGGAAAAAGGGTATTGTTTTAGATTTCTTTTCTCAAACATTTATCAAGCAGATCTATGGTCACAAACTCACAATGGCTAAAATAAAGTGTCTATGGACATCTCCAAACCTATTTTATGATCATCACATAGTACAGGGGAATCAACATAGAACTTGGCTATTGCTCCTACACTCATTCCCATGAGGCAACTGGTTTCTAGTGGCTATATGATATCTACATTACATGGACCACATAAATGAACTTTATAGTTGATAAAAGCTACCTCATAGCCAATCCAAGCGATTGAGATAAGCACTGACACAGCAAGAGAATTTGTAAACTTTCGATATAATTCAAGTTTTGCCATGCTTCTCCGCAGCTGTAATAAAATTAAAAACAGATGAGCACTGGGTATGTGACAGTATCGTGGTCATACTTCATAGTAACAGGCTGCATGGTGAAAACCTAGCTAAACATAAAAGGAAACATATTCGGGGACTAGTAAGGCCAGAAAGTGGTTACCTGAAGCTTCTCCAAAGTTCTAGAGAGCGATGAAAATAGCCAGATGATAAATGTAGCATCAAGTACAGCAACAGGCAACACTAGGAATAGCCTTGTCTTTCCAGAGAAGTCATTGATATTTCCAAGATTTTCAACAAGTTCAAGAGCTTCTGAAGCAACAAAATAGATGAAACCAAGAGCAGCAACTCTTGATGTTATGCCACCCAATGTGGGTAGAACAACACCGTAGCCCATCGAAACTACTAATAGAAGAAGCCGAGAAACAGTCTTCTTCACAGCTGTAAATGTAACTGCCCACAAGGTAATGCCCATAGGTCTGGCTCCAGTTGAATTAAAGTTAGCATACTCAAAATACCAGAAAGCCATTTCACACATGCCAAGAGCAATGACAGCTGTTATATGGTAATGCAGCTGCAAAATATCCTTCCAGCATCGCACGAACTGAATGAACCAGAGAAGTCCAAGTGCAAGATATGCAAGTGACATGAAACCATAAAATGTCATCATTGGAGCCATTTTACCAGGGAGATAACCCTGTGGATTTCTCCAAACAGTTCTTCCTGTAATCTTCAATCCCTTAAGTTGAGGATCACAGAACATAAAATAGAGGTAATACATCCCGGTTTTGTTTATTGATACAATTTGAGTTACCATAGTGGTTTCTTCATTTTTACCATCAAAGAATGTCTGGATCCTCTTAGGCCAGTCAGGGTTCTCAGGATTTGGACGTATGATCACCTCGCCTACTCTACAAGATTTCTCCTTATCAAGCTCAGGCGTGCAGCATATTGCATCAGAGTGCAGGTATGAACCTCCAATTTTGTCCCTGTCCTGTATCTCAACAATTATAGCCTCCACCAATCCTGTCTTTTGCTGCATCTCCTCATGCCTAGATGCTGACTCCAGGGTGCGACGAAAAACGACGGTGTCAAATCTGAAAAGATTAGTCCATTAGATCACAGAAGAGTAAAGATTTGAAAGACATCTAATCATGTCATTCTTATTGTCACGGTACACTCTTGTTAATCCATGCTGTTTACCACGAAATTGTTTGTGAACAAAATGCTTAATGAAATGGATGCTCCGAAACAGTTGACCTAATGTCCACTACTCCACTGCTCTGCACAGTAATAACAGTGACACGGCATGTGCCATGATAAAGAACCTACGCTAACTTTACTATCTTTCACATATTCATGGAATCAGAGCATGACAATCGTACTAGAACTTGATACGTAGAGTATACACACCAGCCAAACAGTGATTGTTTGTATCCCCTTATTGGAGGCTTGGTGCGATGCAGTAATGCTCCCTGATTTCAGCCCCATAATAAGTCATAGCACAGCAGCCAAAACAAAGAAACTAAACTATGCAAGGTGGTCAAACGCACTGTGACACACACTAGATCACTGCAATTCAGATATAACACTAACTTTTAGCAGCAGTGTCCAAACAAGCCAACATATCAGCCTACATGAAACCAAATTGTAAAACAAATGGCTTGATTCCTCACATATATAATACCAAAAGCAGCAGGAAGAACCCAGAATGGCAAACACTCAAGACGCAAACTAAGAACTAACAGTAAAAAGATAAGTAGTCAAGGCTTCAAGCTGTCTGCAACATAGTGGATCACAAGCGACTAAAAAGGAAATAATCAACTTTTAGGACCTACTGTAATCCCAAACCTCATGACATGCCAGGCAAACAAAACTAGTGCTGAACTAAGGCAGTCAAAACTGACTGCGACATACACTAGATCACGACTGCACTAACATAATAAAACAATAACTACCTTTTAGCAGCTGTTTCCAACCATAAGTCAATTGATCAGTCTACCTGAGCACAAAACTGCAAGAATTTCCACCTGATCCAACACATACTACCAGCCCTAAAAATTGGGGAAAAACACCCAAGACGCAACCACAGAGGAACGCAACTTGTCGGCGGAAGTTCCTGCCGCACCCAACCAAACCCTCTGACACTACCTGTCGCACACACCATTGCCCCGGAACTATAGCTCGGCCGAGATCAACGAAATGCGCCGCATTCAACAGTCTCACCTGATCCTGCCCACCAGCGCCCGCGCGATCCGCAAAACCCTAGGGGCGGGCGCGGGGGGAAAGGCGAGGGAGGCGAACCGACGGAGTGAGGACCCGGGCGGATGCGGTGGCGGGCGCGGGGCGCGTACCTGATGAAGGACGCGGAGGAGTTGGACGCGGGGTCGGACGCGTAGAGCCCCTCGCTCCCGCCGTGGAAGAAGAAGGAGTTGGCCCGCGGCGCGAAGCCGCCGCCGGCGTACTCGTGGATCGAGGCGTCGGCGCCCCGGGCCGCGAGGAGGGCGACGACGAGGGAGAGCCCGAGCGCGAGCGCGAGCGGGAGCGGGAGTGTGGCTCGCCGCATCGTCGGGAGGGCGCGCGCGGGCGCCGCCGTAGCCGTCTCTGCTAGCTGGCGGCTGCCGCTGTTTCGGGTGCTTCAGGAGGAGGGCGGCGCGGCGACGGATGGGTGGAGTGGAACTGGAAGGTTCGAGGGCTTCGTCTTGCTGGCAGCAGCACAGAGGAGAGGGTGGTTAAGGTTGGTTTGGTGTAACCAGGCATCAACATCGCTTGTGCTGTCCGTTAAGGATAGCGAGTTCACTGATCCGTGCAAGCAGCCAAAGACTAGAGAATTTCTAGTACTACATAGAGCGCCGTGTACATCCATTGATAAAAAGGACAATTGTGAAATGACCTCGAATTATTATTCTAGGAGTAGTCAACATCGTTTAGTACACAGTGTACTGCACGCTGATGCAGCTAATGATTATATTTCGGTCAGATCTCAATCTAATGTAATAATACATACTGCTCATGTTACCTCCATTGGCAGAGCTTATAGGTTTTCTTTGAACATCTGGAATTGAAGCGGATGATGGCACTACATTGAGAGGCGAAAGAATGGACTCATTTGATTTCAAAAAGATAATGATTGCAAAGTACCAAATTGGTTGCAAATTAATATTAACTTGTTAAATTTAGATATATTGGGATCCTGAAAGGAAATATGACCGCATAGAAGCAGCCGGAAGGCCAGCCGAAATTTTATTATAAGTTGTTGATGAAATTGTTTTGCCACGCAAGTTTTTCAAAAGAGTTCAACTTCACCTAAGAAGTTGCTTATTATGAAGCTATTTTCCACATAAAAAAAACAGTTGTGCCAAATGGGGTCTATTTTTGATTTGAAATGACTATTCGTAAGAAAAGTTATCTAAGTGGTGCTTTAGGGGGGTCAATAAAGTACTTTATGCTAAGCTATTATATTGAACAATGATCAACCCAAATTTCTAGCGGCAGTAAGGAGGTATATGTCCGGGTTGCTGAACTAATCTGCCATTTGATCACATTGATTCACTGAGCTGACGTGCCACTGTGCCAGTGTATACGGGTAGACGTGTTGGCCTCCTCGACAGAGCCTGGGCTGGGCTGAGAGCATGGTAGGCGGCATGTCCATCAAGGCGATCCTCTACTACCTTCATATTTGGCGCTTGGTGGCGAATGTGCAGCTCAACAATCAGCCGGACCGAGCGATGTGACGATGGACGGCAAGCGGTGAATACTCAGCCAAATCAGCTTACATCTTGCTGCACTCCGGCTCATCAACTTTCCCGGCCACAAGCTTATTTGGAAGACATGGGCACCGTTGAAAGTGAAGATCTTCCTGTAGCTCGCTCTTCGATGCTGGCACTAGAACGCAGACATGTGCAAAAGGCATGCCTTGGACTCCCACGACCAATGATATTTATGCGCCCAAGAGCTGGGTTCGATTGACCACATCGTTGCGACATGTTTGTACACCAGAGAGGTTTGGTGGGGGGGCGCATGCACTTAACAACTTTATGGGGGTCTGCATTTATCATCTTTTTATGGGTCACCGGACTCGTCATTCTTGTAAATATTACTCTCTAATATAAAGATATGTGTACTCGTGTGCATTCAAAAAAAATGTATAGGCTTAAGGCTCCACGGTGTCGTGACAGTTGAGACCGTCGGCAAGCACGACACGGCTAACTAGCTGTGCTCGTTCCTAACCATGTTCATGTTCTTGCCGGTGCATTTTACTTTACCCTACTTCGAATCGGAGGTACAGAAAACGCGGAGGTACTCCTCAATTCTTCCAAGTCGGATTAAGCTCTTCGTGTTCGACTCGGTGTCTTTTTTTTTTACAACATGTTCGACTCGGTGTCGAATCAGCGGCCCATAAAACGCGGACGCGCTCCAATGCCTCGCATCGTCTCGCAGTGTGCCTCCCTTTCTTCAAGAAAGTTTCTTGACGTGCTTCGTCCATCCCATCCCATCTCTCCGGCGACCAGCGGCCGCAACGAGCCCCTCCCACAGCCATCGGCCGGCGAGCATGGCGGTGTACTACCGGTACAAAAGCGGCGTCGACACCTTCTCCGTGCCCGTGGCGGCGCCCTCCATCCCCGTCGCCGACCTGAAGCGCCTCATCCTGGGGACCGCCCGCCACGGCCACGGCCGTACACGCGGGCGCGGGCAGAGGGAGAGCGTCGCGCTCTACGACTCGACGACCGGCGAGGAGTACACGGACGGCAGCGCGCTTGTCCCGCGCGGCTTCACGGTGATGGTGCGCCGCGTCGCTGGGCCTCCCGCCGAGGCCATCACATTCGCCGCCCCACCCCCGCCCATAGCGCCGCCGGCGCGTGATGGCAAATCATCGTCGGCGGATTCGGCCGTGACATCGAGTTCGCCAGCCGAGGATGACGAAGACCGCGCCATCAACGCGGTGATCGACGCCGCGCAGCTCAAGTGGGAAGACCGGCGTCACTGCATTAACCGCGGCGCGGTACAAGGAGGAGGAAGGCTGCCGGCCCCACCGCCGCCGGCGGGGTACGTGTGCCACAGGTGCCGCGTCCCGGGGCACTTGATCCAGCACTGCCCTACCAATGGCGATCCCAGATACGACTTGCAGCCGAGGGCATCGTACAACACCGTCCTACCTCTACCTACTCCGTCCCCGGCGTCACCGAGCCCCGACGACGGAGTCCCACCGGAGCTCCACTGCAAGATTTGCAACAAAGTCATGACAGACGCTGTGGTGGCCTCCCGGTGCTGCTTCGACAGTTTCTGCGACGCGTGCATCCGGGGCCAGATCGCCGGCGCCGAGTCCAGGTGCGTGTGCGGCGGGCAGGCGCGCGCCGACGACCTGATCCCCAACCTGACGCTGCGTGCCACGATCGCCAAGCTGCTCGCTACGAAGGCCGCCGGCAGCGGGTCAGCTAGCACCGAGAACCGGAAGAGCTCCGCGGGCAGCAACAACAACGCAGAGCCCACGTCGTCGCGGAGCCCGGCCGCCTCGCAGGAGAACCTCAGCCACGTGTCGGCCACTGCCGGCTCAGAGCACAGCGACGGGAACGCATCATCATCATCGATGTCGAAGAGCGCGGCGGCGCGTGATGAGCCAGCAAGAACGAAGCGGAGCACGGCGGATTCGCAAGGAAGCGCTGCGCGCACTGGCTACCCCGAGCAGTACGGCTACGGCGGCCCGGCACCGGCATGCTACAATCCTCTGTTCGGTGCGACGCCGTGGGCCGCATGTGATCCGTACACGTACTACGGCATGCCTTACGGCGTCGGCGGCGGCGACATGAATGCTCCGGTGCCGGGCGGCGGCTACCACGATGGATGGGGGTGGCAGGGGAGGAAGAGGACGGCCGACGGGGAGTACCAGAGACACGCGGAGGGTGGTTTCAAGAGGAGATGCAGAAGCAGACCGGAGGTTGTTGCCGTCTAGCACAAGAACGTGAAGCCGGAGTCTTTCTGATCACAGCTGATGTACGCTACTGATCGGCGGCAATTTTCTTTCACTAGTGCTAATGATTTGCCTATGTAAGTGGAAGAAGATGTGCCTGTGTAATGATGTATGTAATCAGCAAATTTTGCTAAATCAGACGACTATGTATGTTTGCAGCAACGTGTATTTCAGCTATCATTGAATTTGCTCTGTAATGGAGAAATTACTCTTTCTGTTTCTGCAACTATTGTACCATGTCCAAATTAAGATCAGTGAACCATAGGATCAGTGGGTATCGGGGACGCTCGCACGTCTACTTGGTAGCGGCACTGCGGCAGTCGTAGCATCGCATACCTTCTCTACCACGAGGCAGGTCCAGCGTTGCGGCGAAGTGCGAACTCGGAGCCACCAGAATCCACGGGCTCCTTCACCTCTGCGATCCTGCTGCAGCTCCACGGAACAATGTGGGCTTTGGGCACGGAACAATGTGGGCTTTCGGACCGGCTCAACATGTGAAAGATTTCTTCAGCACGGGCTGTGTGGGGCAAGTTTCGGCCTCCGTTCTTTGACGGGCCAGATTTGGCTCAACATGTGCACCCGTTTCGGCCACCCATGTTTTGGTATTTTTATATATTTTTATTAATTCGTTTTTTTTTTTGCAAAAAAATCGTCTCAGCCAAAAGATTTGCATAATTATACTTCTGCTGCCCATTGAAGCGTCAGGAAGGACATACGGCCAATTGAGTTGCCAAAATATTGACCACTTGCGATTCAATTGGTAGAATTTCCTTTTCTCGCCTAGCTCACCTTAAAAAAGTCACAATTTATGCCATTTTTCATTTGAGGTTGTTCTGGTACTTAAAAATTGATAAAATGTTCAAATCCATATTTGTAATTCTAAACACTACAACGAATATTTTGGTACTATGATGGTTTCAAATGAAAATGTTATGAGCTAATTTCGGTCTTAGTCACTTGAGGTTGCAGTGGCTAAGTGGCTAAACTAGTGACCGACAATTTTGGTCTCGGTCACTTCGGTCTCGATTATAGTTAGTTCTGTCCAATCTTCAATTTTCGGTCAATCATGCTCAGCCCTAGTTTCGTGAAACGACCTCTTTCTATCACTCTCCTATCACTAGGAGAAGGATGGGATCAAGTGAAACCATAGTTTTACGTAAGTGTTAGGCAAGAGAGGCGAGACAGTGAGAGAAGTGTCAATACTTAGGAAGAAGCATTGGAGAGGAAGAGAGATGGTGCCTAGGGATGGGATGGGAATGGGAGAGGTGCATGGGATGAATTCCCCATTGGGGATTGAGCCGTTACAATCTCTAGTCGATACACACCCGTGCCACCATTTGATGTCCAGTACATTTGACACACCATCGAAGGAGCATATGAAGGCTCAATCTTTCACTATTCTTAGTACCCTTTTTGTTCTTCTCAATTTTCACTCGAGCCAATGTTGCAATATATTCATTTGCATTGCCCAATTGCCGAGCAATACAGTTGTCATCTCCACAAGCTTTGGTTTTGTGTCCACATGTATTGCCTTCGCTAGAAAACTAGATTAGATTTTAATAGTTGTCATCCCCCCAATTTTAATATTGTATTTGACATCTTTTTTGACCATCGGTCTTATTTGATTTATTTATAAATATCATATATTTTTGTTATGACTTATTATATCATTATTAGAGATACTTTAACAATTTATTTATTTTATAGTTTACACAATTTTTGAATAAGGCAAATGGTCAAACATGATGTCTGAAAGTCCAACACATTTGGGGGTAATGAAGTATTTGATATGGATACTATATTTATTCTTGTCATTTAGATCATTGTAAAATTCAACGGTGCTTTCTCATCAATTTCGTTATTTCTATCAAATTGATCAAGCTGAGACCAATGTCATGGGCTCATCAGTGGCGAAGCCGATCACGAAAAGACCCTGGTACACAGCTCATATATTAGTGGTAGAATTGAAGCTATTTAGAGGTAAACCATTCTTTTACCGCAAGTTGAACTTGGCATCGCCCCTGGGTCTCATATAGCTGTGGGAATGACTTTGATTTGGTTGAGCTGACTGAGCTAACAAACCAAACATTCCAGTACCTTGCAAGATACACACTTCTAGCCGTTTCGGGAAATTTCGTGCGCAATCCTACGTAGAGACACAGAAGAAAGACACGTCAGCATCAGCTAGTGGCTCCAGTTTAAAATGAAGCTGGGTGGTCTCTGTCTCCTTGTTCCAGTCATCCATGTGTATGCATCATGCCGATCGCCGAAGACCGTCAGTCTCCAGTCGTCGGACCCCGCAACGGACGGTCATCGGAGAAATTGCCGAGGCATTGCCTGAACGAATCCTAATTGCGAGACCCGGAGACCCCTGTGGTCAAAGTCCATGCGTGTGCGTGATCTCACGCTACCTGTGTCATCGCGATGACGGCCGGCTCGCTCCGGCCGTGCCTGCACTGCACCCAGCTAGCGGCAGTTCGGTCCGGCAGACTGGTGGTATGATGGTGTCTTTTCCCCCTTTCGGTATCCATCGGCGACGTCCAGAGCCAATCCGCCGGCACCGGGCTCCACTGGTTCCCATGCTTTGCTCCCTTCCATGCAGTTTCCTCCCCATCGCTCTTTTTCAACCTTTCCACACCGCCTTTTCCCTCCCCAGATAACTAACCACGGGGTAAATTAAGAGACGACAACGCACAATTAGCCGGCACCACACGAGTCATTTCCTCGCATCCTTCTACCTCGCTCGTAGTCGTAGAGAGGAAGGAGTGTGCAGTGCCGTGCGTTTTTAGGTATAACAACAGCCCGTGCACGAAGCAGCTCGCCAACTGGGGTTTTCTAGATCGACGACGGCATGCTGGTCGTCTAGGAACTAGCTAGCTATAGGATCGACCGATGGCGTGGTCAGGCAGCGACGTGCCGGCGGCAAGGGCGGCGGTGGCGGTGAACGATCTGATCCAGGCGCGCGACGGCGTGGTGAGGCTCAGGGCCTTCCTGCTGCAGCTGGACGACCAGCGCGCGGCGTCGGCGCGGCTGGAGATCGACGGCGTGCTGGCCAAGCTGTCGAGCGCCATGTCGGCGTTAGATGTGAGCGATGCCGCCGGGTCGGACGGCGCGAGGCCCCAGCAGCAGTCGGGAAGCTCGTGCGGGAACAAGAGGAAACAAAGTTCCAGCAGAAGGTGAGCACCTCATACTTCATTCAGACATGTACTCGTTCGTTCTGACTGACTACTCGCTCGTTCCATTTCGATCTGCTCATGCATCATGTTTCAGCAGGTCACAGCGTCCCTCTGATAAGAAGATCACTGATACCCTGGACGACGGCCACGTATGGCGGAAATACGGGCAGAAAGAGATTCAAGACTCACCCCATCCAAGGTACATAATATACACTTCGTGTTCATATACACTGTTATATAGATCGAACAGAGATCACGCGTGTTCATATACACAGTTATATAGATCGAACAGAGATCACGGACCTGGAACGTGCTTGCTTCTTGCAGGAGCTACTACAGGTGCACGCACAAGTCAGACCAGGGCTGCGGCGCCAAGAGGCAGGTCCAGCTCTGCGACACGGACACGTCCAAGTACGTCGTCACCTACTACGGCGAGCACACGTGCCGGGACCCCTCGACGATCCCGCTCATCGACCACGCCGCCGGCGCGCTTGCCGAACTCGACCGCGCCAACAACAACCTCATCAGCTTCGGCCCCAGCGGCACCGCCAACAACGACGCAAACGCAGCAGCCGCGGGCGCCTCTTCGCCGCAGTACCTGCAGGCGATGGGCGGGAGCGCTGCAGCTGCTGATCAGCAGCTGTCCTCGTCGTGGTGCACCAGCGACGACGTGTTCAGCTCGTCGGCCGGCTCGTTCATGCAGATGGACGAGCTGATCGGCGCCGTCGTGGGCTCCGCCGGGGTGGTGACGTCGGCGGCGGCGCCGGACCGTGGCGTCCTTGGTGGCATGGCAAGCTCCGGCGGCGGCGGCAGAGGAACTGCCAGCTTCCAGTCTTCTCCGAACAGCCTCAGCTTCGTGGTGGGATCGCTCGGGAGCATTGGCGGCGGCGAGGATGACGATGACATGTTTAGACTGGATCCTTAGTAAGGAACTGAGCTGAGCTAGGAGCGCCATTGCCCGTGAAACGCACGGACCTGTGATTCAACGTGGTGAACCATGGCTGCTTGTTGTAAAGCACAATAAGGCCTGGCACCGGCATGTAGCTAGATACACTTGTGCCATTGATCCCTTATTCCTTTTCTCTTTATATATATATAGCAGCCTAGCAAGGGGGAGGGAGAACATGATGTGCCACGTCTTGAAGTCTTGAAGAGGATACAATGTCAGCAGAAGTGAGAAAATATATATGTATACAGTATGTCTAGTTTTCTCTTCATATATAAAACCGGCTTATTAGATACTAGATCAATGCCCGTGCGTTGCGACGGGTGCAATACGAAATTTCAAATTTCATGAGGTAATTGGTGTTATCCAAAAAACCTCAAGTCAAAATGAAGATATAAATTATTTAAATTCATATGTTGTTATCCCAAATTTCATGAGGTAATTGGTGTTACCGACAATCCAAGTCAAAATAAAGATATAAATGTCTTATCCAGAAAACAATTAATTATCCCGCATGTCACATGCTAACTAACCTCTGTGTCCACACTTGAATCGCATATTGGCTTCCTAGTTTTTTCAAAGTGACATGTTGATCAAAGAATGGTTCAACGAAAAAGTTACTGGGATCAAAGCACATGATTCAGCAACAAAATTACATGGATCGAAGTTCTTTATTCAACAACAAAATTACAGGGATCAAAGCATATGATTTGCTAAAATATCTGATCAGAAAGGTGGACATCTACTTGAGCAATGTACATATAACCTTGCGATGCGCTTTAACCCACATTACAATTACTGAGAAATGTACATGGAAGCTAAAGACCACGATGATCAAGAAAAAAAATCTGAAAACTCCAAAAACAACATAACATACAATACCCGAGTTCTTGGACCAAAGATAGAAGATATTGAACTGCTTGCTGATAAGTTCATCAATCAACAATGGTAGAACTTGTATCATACTGCTTGCTGATACACAAAAGGAAAATGCATCTTTCAAATTCTTTGATCTGCTTATCGTGATAGTTGTGTGAGAAATGAAAAAGGAAACAGGATGCTAAAGTTACAAGCCATGGATTTTATATTTCTTACAAACTTATAGTGAATTGAAAATTCCAATGTTACTTTTGGTTCTCACTGGCTAACACTATTATAATGGATTAATGGGAATGGGAGGAATGCTATCTCCAGAACTTCTTATGAGATGGAAAGTAAAAGAACGTCTCCTGACATGTGATGAAAACAAGGAATTCAGACTATGACAGAGAACTGATCATTATCTCTAGAAACTATATATTTTGCCAGGTTCTGAACTGGTGCTCAATTCCTTGCAAACATCAATAAAGTGACGACTAAGTATTTAATAATTTAGATAACAGCCACTACATAGAAATTTTGCTATGTCATAATTTAATTTCAATTCACCGTAACAGTTGAAAAGAGGAAGGTTTTACATCAAATGTACACCCAAAGAAATTGCCTGCATGGTTTAGGAAGCTGCAAACCTCTAGGAGTTGATTTTTGAACTACATTATTTATTTCTCATGTTTGAACTTCTGAACTGGGAAAATTCAGAGTTGGATCCAAATTCAGTTTTGGAGCAGAAAATGTCATGTGCTTAGTCTATAGATCTAACTATCATAATACTAATAATACAAATAATAACATAGATCGACCGTGAAGAGAACCCTGGTAGATCATGGCCTTTTTTTTTCTGAATGGTGCAGTGAATACCAAACTGGAACCTAGTATATTCATCTGGAAATGACTAAGCAGAAACATGGACAAATGCAGTGAGATCTCTTGATAACATAGTTCCAAATATGACACCCTACATAGCGCCTATTTTGTCTGGGAAGATGCAGATCCACAAATAGATGGCTACGATTGTCGTGAATCATTGATCAACACACTTCAGGTTTCAACTCCCACAAGGATAGTAGAAATCACGACAATTCAAACTAAAACCACAGCTGACATGACATGCGGATATGGACAAGGATCTATCAGGCCAGCTAGCTTCTACTGCAGACACCTCGCTTGTAAACAATCATCTAAAAAAACAATTTCGAGTGTATGTGGAGTAACCATTGCAGTTAATCTAGCAAGCGAGCTTGACTGCTAGTTTGCCATGACAACTCAATGCATGTACTTGTGCTAAATTAGTATTAGTAGAAGTTTAGCTGCTTTTTTGTACAGGGAAAAGCTTACGGATAAGTGATTAAATTAGCGAAAAACACAAGACATGTTAGAATGCAACTACTATTTCAATGCTTTGCAAATTCTATTTTAGTACTTTGAAATCTCACAAGTGATTGACCACCCAAGATCCCATCTTTCAGGAGTGAAATTTTATTTGACATCTGAACCACAAGTGATTGTCCACACCAATATCCCAGCTTTCACAAAATCTCACCTACAGATCACCAATCATAGCAATTACCAAAATAGGGCTATAAAATTTAGCTCCCTAAACAAAGCAAGTAATCACGACCAACACTAAGGCAACCTCCGCAGATCAAAGGGTACCTCTTCTGAACCACACAACTGATTGACCACCCCAATGGTACCGTTCAGCAAGTCAGCTACCCCAATCGGGCATTATACCAAACAGGTTGCATGCAGTGGCGAGGGGAAACAAAAGCCAAAAAAGTTTTCACCATGTTCCTGCACTAATGCATCACAGACGGGAGAGGAGGTACCTCTCCTGGCTGGCGGTGTCCCAGATCTTGGCCTTGATGACCTTGCTGTCGACCTTGAGACTGCGGGTGGTGAACTTGACGCCGATGGTGGGCTTGGACTCGAGGCTGAACCCATTCTTGGTGAAGCGGGAGAGGAGGTTGGACTTTACCTACAGGATGTATATTAGTTTGTACATCATGCTGGTAGTGTGCCGCGAGAAGCAAAGAGCTGGCAGTAGACAAAGTGCAGTATAATTTTTCTGAAACAGAAACAATAACAGTCTTCTATGCTGCAGCTACCATACTTTGTTCCAAGTGATGTCTAATTTGCACATAAATTCAACTAAAAGATTTGCCTATGGCTGTGAAGTAGATCAAATGCTAACTCTAACAGTGTGTCCTCCTCTCGTTTTAAGTTGTAAGAATGGCCTGTACTACTTATGAATTTCGGCTATGCTGAACTTTTTTTTTTTTTTTTGCATTGCAAACTGCAAAAGAAATCCCATCAGAAAAAAAAACTATGATCTGTAGGTGCAGCTCTTTGGGCTAATATATTCTCCGCGTGGCGGTGGAAGCATCGTCATATTTCAAGCCTGCACAAATTCTGAATCCCAGTTGAGCTACCATCTAACATCAATCTTTTCGTTGTCTGAATCTCTCAGAGAACTCGGAAGTGATGAATTGAACACACATTTCGATTCAGCGGCAGCTAGCACTGAGACAGGTAGAGGCTGACTACTGAATCACAACAGCTGAATAAACTGCTAAAAAAATGTGCGCTCTTGCTCTTCAACGCAGGTAGAGGGAGCGTGGCTGTGCTGTGCCGTGCCGTCCCGTCCGTACCTGACATCGAGGTAGCGGTGGCCGGCCTGCCTCTCGTAGAGGCGGGTTCAACAGCGGGGGACGGGTGGGGTGGATCTACGGCAGCAACACCACGCAGGGGCAGGGTCGCCTCGCGCTGTCGCTTGGTCATTGCCGGCCACCCATCGTTGTCTCCCTCCGGTCCCCAGCCAGGGCTCGAACCCTAAGTCCCTAACTGCTTGGTCACCGCCGCGGCATCGGCTTCTCGTATCTCCTTCTCCTAGTGGGCCGTGCTCCGTCTACTTCTAGGAGCAGGACAAGGGGCAGGTCGCGTGAGGCGCCATGGCTTGTCGAAGTGGCCGTGCCGGCGGCGGCGCTCGCGAGAGTACGAGAGGGGACATAGGAAGGGACGGAGGGAGCCGAGAGAGGCAAGATTGATGTGCGTGGCGTGGGGTTCCGAGGGGCCGGGGGGTACTGAGCAGTGGGGCCCACCTGTCAGCGCGGTAAAAAGCAGCGGAGGGGCGTGGGAGTCGCCGCGGCTTCACCACGCGCGCGGTAGACGGGTCCGTTCCACATTTCTTGTAGTAGAGACTTCCGAAGTCCGAACCTACATCACGATGACGCCATGACCGAACCCTCTGTTGCTTTCAGTATTGTACTGTAATATAAAAGTGCAGGGTTAGCTTACCGATAGTTGTGCAAAGTTTCTTTTTAAAAGACGAAGCTTCTGCAAGTAATGTTTTTCGATGAACTTGCAGTTTTGTATAATGTGTGTATACTGTTTGTGGTTGAGAAAAGATGCACCTCTAAAAACAATTCTGGCGGCGATAAGTGTGAGCCGAACGGGCCGAATGACGATATGGGCCAGATATCGATTCTTCATTCAATAGAGCTTTGGTTTGATCTTCAACCAAAGGCCTAAAGTTTTTTTTTTTTTTTTTTTTTTTTTTTTTTTTTTTTTTTTTTTTTTTTTTTTTTTTTTTTTTTTTTAGGGAACCAAAGGCCTAAAGCTGAGTGTATCTGCCCAAGCGACTAATGGCGGCGTGTCTTGATCAAATTAGTGGTCGATCTTCATGGAACAATACTCCATTCAGCCAGACGATAAACAGCGTCCGGGACTGTATCTGTATCCATTCGATCGATTCTCCCAGTCCCAGAATGCATGGAGCTCCTGTGCGACTGTCCCTCATGGTTGCTCACATTCCTGATTCTTGCACGGGAGTTTTCAGTGCGCCCTCTCGTCATCCATGGCCACTGGCCCACTGATGGCCACAAGCATACGTCACATGCCATGCATAAACTTCCTTACACTTTAGATTTGTGTTTAGGTTCATAGCCAGAAGAGTCCCTTTTTTTCACCATCTTTTTGTCTATGAATAAAAAGCCAGGTGCAATTGTGGAGTGTGGAGGTGTGCAAGTATACTACGACATGTATGCAAAGCCTGTATTCACAATCATAATATGCAGTCTAGTGTCGTTGTATGGTTTACTTTGAGCAGTAGCATGACTATGTTGTCGAGTCATTTTGATCATTTGGTAGCTGGTAACGAGCCCTTACTTGTTTCCCATCCTTCCGATCTCTGTCTCCAGGTTTAGTTTTGTTCTTCTTGCGACCACCGTTCCACATGCTAACATCTCATATATCTAGACAGTGTGATACTCAAGAGTGCACTGAAATGGAACGATATTGTTGGCCACCTATTGGTCTTAATCAATATTTTAACATGATGGTTGAAATTTGATTAATGAACCTTGAGTTGTTGTCATGAACAATAGAAGTAATTTATGATGAAGAGAAAATAAGGCAAGTTTTACATTTCAATTTTATCTTAACCTTGCTTGAGCTCTAATTCCAAGATGCAAAGCAGTTTTAAAGGAATTTGCCCTAGTTATTATAAGAGCAAAAGCAAGTTATTCCCCTGCTATTGTTCAATGGTTAGACAACTTTGTGTAATTTGGCTATTTTCTTTCTTAGTTTTTTTTTGTTGGGTGGCGCTCAATATGACCACAAATAAGATCCAAATTAAGATTGATGAGCCATTTTTTGAAGCAGGGCAAGATACAGCCTCACTAGTTTACTTAAGAACCACATATGTACACTTTACTCTTTCGTTAAAGTATTAGAACTCAATTTTGTTCTCATAAAACACCCGGGGTCCCCTTATATAACTCCTTGTAGAACCCAGATCATTTTGACACCTCTCACCAATTCTCCTAGCAGGGCGGAACCAGCTCCTGTTCATTGCCGTCACATGATCGACGGCAGTGATTTCCTGAGATTTCCAGTGCAAAATGATGCTCATATGTCAAATTAAGCCAAGTAATAATACATATAACATCAATGTAATTCTGGCTGGTTCCCTCAAAAAAAAATAATAATTCTGGCTGGATCCGCTAGGACCGCTACTGCCTCCTAGATTCTCCTGCTTGACACTAGTTTAGGCGAGTCTCCCAAGTCCCATATATGTGATGGCCACCCGACGAGGTGAGAAGTCTTGCTCTGTATGACACACCAAGAAATGGTAGGTCATATTCGTTAGACCGAATGAACATCACTTTGCATCGACCCCACAGATGCCATCGAGATTGACATTGACAACAACACTTAACAGACTTGTCAACTTCGGCACTTGATCACCACATCCACATGAGAACACGGATCCAACTGCTTTGCTTTTTTTAGAGTAATAGGGTATCACTACCCCAGTCTATTAACCATGGGTCAACAGACCAAGAACATTACAAGCGCCGCAGGTGGGGAAACCACCTGAAAACGTTTACCAGCTCCAGCATACCAGTGCAAATGGGCAGCATCCCGCTGAACCCACGCCAAAGCTAAGCAGCAAAAGTTCTACAATCTCTACTCAAGTTCTCAGTATTACAGCAACATGGCAATCGCCAGAAAGGAAACAGATTTATTCATGGACCACGCGCAGCTCCCGTGCAGAGAGTGTTGCTGCACCACCCTCCAGTCTTCCACTTTTTGTGTGTTCTTTTTCAGAAGATGCCGAGGGCTCCTTCCATCATCGCCATCCCAGCCATCTCATCTGAAGTGCTTCTTCCTTGATCATGTTCGCCTTCATCAGTAACTCTTCCCTTTTCTCTTGCGGACAAAGTATTACCCATCTCTGTATAGTCTTGCCAAGACGGTAGAAGAGTATATCCATACCCTTCCATCCCATTCTCTGAAAACACAAATCATTTCTAAGTAACCAGAGACACCACAGGGCAGCTGAAGTAATAATATTAATAACTCCATTTTTCTTATTACTAAGCCAGTACTTGCCAATAGAATCTAAAGAGTTATCAAACTGTTTACCACAAACTCTAGATAACACCAACCAAAGCTGTCTAGCAACAGCACAATCAAAAAATAAGTGATGAACAGACTCTAATTCTGAGCAGAAAAGACAGGTAGGATCATCCACCTCTCTTCTTTTCCCCAGATTGTCTCTTGTTAACACCCTATTCTTTCCCAGTAGCCAAAGAAAATTCTGGACTCTAGGTGGGATCTTAATGTCCCAGATAGCATGAACAAAAACAGACTGCACACCTCTGAAATTTATTATTTTGTATAGAGATTGAACTGAATAAGTGCCAGAGGAAGTAAATTGCCAGATCATAGCATCTTCATCAGTAGAAAAAGAAATTGTGGATGCAAGCTGATACACTTCATCCCACATGTCCAGCATTCTCTGATCACCCATTCTACTGAAGGTACACTTAAGATTAACACCATCCCAAAGACTAGCTACTGACTTATTCTTCTCATTAACATGCCTATACAATTTCCAGTATTGAATGGCTAGACTAGAAGACCCTAACCAGTTATCTTCCCAGAATCTAACTTTTTCCCCATTACCAATCGCCCACCTATATCCCATCTTCGCTGCTTGTGCAGCCCACATAAAGCCTTTAAAGAAAGGAGAAGCATTCACTGCCTTAGTGTGCAAGATATTCAAATTTTTTGTCCTATACTTATAATCAACTAACTCAGTCCACAGCTTATTTTTATCTTCACTGTATCTTTTGAGCCAAGAGGCTAACAGGCATATGTTCAGATCTCTAAGGTTAGGTAAACCCATTCCACCAAAATCTTTGGCCAAAGACACCAACTCCCAGTTGGCTAGATGATATTTATGAGCATTTTCTAAATCATTCCACAAGCAATTGCTCATATGAGTATTTAGTAACCTGATGGCCCACTTAGGAAACTTCATGAAAGAGAGTAAGTAAATAGGTATACTAGCTAGACAAGTTTTAATAAGGAGAGCCCTCCCAGCTAAAGTTAACAATTTACCTCTCCAACCAGCTATTCTACTAAGGAGCTTATCCACTAGGGGTTGTAAATCCTCTCTAGATAGTTTTTCATAATGCAAAGGTACCCCTAAATACTTTAATGGAAAAGAACCTATTGGACAGTTAAAAATGTCAGCCACAGCTTTAGTTTCATCATCTTCCAAGTTCAGAGTAATTACCTCACTTTTGTGGAAATTGACTCTCATCCCAGAGATTTGTTCAAACCACATAATAGTTTGTTTTAGATTAAAGAGGTGTCTACGATCAGCACTGCTAAAAAGCAAAGTGTCGTCTGCATATTGTAAGGAAATGATCCCCTGAGGTCTAAAGTCATTAAGTACACCCTTAATTGAACCTACTTCTGCAGCCTTCTCTAGCATTCTGGTCAAGGCATCACCTACCAGATTAAAAAGCAAGGGAGACAAGGGATCCCCTTGTCTAAGCCCTTTACCTGACTTAAAGAATGAAATATCTTCTCCATTTACTGTTACCCCTAGAGAGCCTCCCACTACTAGCTTCTTTATCCAGGAAATCCAAGTACTGGAGAAACCTCTAGTTTCCAAAACTTCAAAGAGAAAATCCCAGCTAACCCTATCATACGCTTTTTCGTAGTCTAATTTAAGCACTACTCCTTTCTCTTTAGCAGAATGCAAGCTATGAACTACTTCGTGGGCAACCACAACACTTTCCAAAATATAGCGGCCTTTAATAAAAGCACTCTTATTGGTAGCCACCAGTCTTTGTGCTACTGTACCCAGTCTATTAGTGAGAAGTTTTGAAAACATCTTAAAACTACAATTCAGCAAGCTGATTGGTCGAAACTGTTTCATATTACTAGCAGACTCAACTTTTGGAACTAGAGTAATAAGGGCAAAATTGAGTCTCTGAATGTCTAAAATCCCTTTATGAAAGTCAGCAAACATTGCAAGAATATCAGTCTTAATTAAATCCCAGAATTTCTGAAAAAAGAGGAAGGAAAGACCATCTGGTCCAGGAGCACCTTCTGGATAGCAGCTAAAGATAGCCTCTTTTATCTCCAGCTCAGTGAAAGGAGCTACTAAGTAATCATTTTCTTCAGGGTTCACTAGTTGTGACTCATCCCAAAATTGGTTGCTAAGTCTAATATCCCCTCTCTCTTCCCTAGCAAACAGAGATTTGTAAAAGCCAACAGCTATGTCCATCATGCCTTTTTGATCAGTTACTGGACCTAATCCTAGAGGGCTATCTAGAGACTCAATTCTTTTTTTTCTACTTCTATAGTTAGCTACAGCATGAAAATAAGCTGTATTTCTATCGCCTTCTAAAATATCCCTATCCCTAGACCTTTGTCTAATTTTAATCTCTTCAATTCTCCAAATCTTATCTAATTCACTCTCTAAATACTTGTACCTAGCCCATTCAGTACTATCTAAATCTCTTTCTTCTAAAGCTTTATCTAACACATTATATTCTTGGGACAAAGTAGTTTTTGTTTTGTTCATGATGGCTACCTGATTAGCAGCCCACCCTCTTACTAACCTCCTAAAGGTTCTAACCCTAAACTGCCAAATATCTATACTATTTTTCTCAGTACAAGGAAGGGACCAGGCTTTCTCAACAACTTTAAAAAAGGAATCTTCTTGTAACCACCACTTTTCAAACCTAAATCTTTTTTTACCAAAGAAAGCATTACTACCCAATTCCACTAGCAAAGGATTATGATCACTAGGAAATTTATCTAATGCTTTTACCCTCGCCAAAGGAAAAGCATTCTCCATATCGAGAGATAAAAACTCTATCAATCCTAGCCATGATGGGAATTTCTTGGCCATTGGTCCAAGTAAATTTTCTATTTTTGAGTTCAAGCTCTACTAGACCCCATTTGTTTACCCAATCATTAAACAAATCCATCCACTTAAAATTCACTAAACCATTACTTTTATCGAAATAGATCTAACTAGATTAAAGTCCCCTCCTATCACCAAAGGGCCTTGCCAACTCCCTATCACTTTATGTAGCTCATCTAAAAAGGCCTGTTTCCCTTCTTCATAAGGAGAACCATACACCGAAATAACTTTAAAAGCAAAGCCAGTACTCTTATTCGTTAGCATAACACTCACTTCAGTAGTTGACATGGCAAAAACATCCTCATTAGCTCCAACTAGAATACCCCCTGCTGATCCTTTAGCTCTTAAGGAGCACCATTTAAATCTAACATTACCAGAAATATTTCTCAGCAAACTAAGGGGGTACTCAGACTTCTTAGTTTCAGAAATACCTACAAAGTCAGCTTGACTATCTCTAATCCTATTAGCTAGAGCAGTGATTCTTCCAGCTAGGCCTAAGCCTCTTATGTTCCAAAAGAGACCTTTCATTTTTCCCTTTTTTCTTTTGTCTCCTACCTACCTTAGATTTTTCCAGGACACTTTCACTATCATCATCCTCAGACAAGTGATTTGAATCCTGAACAGATAACCTACTAGAACCTAAATTCTTATCAGTCTGTATATTTTCTACCAGGCTATTCTCTCCCTGATCATTTACTTCCTTATCTTGTGCAGCAGCAGCTTTGTCCAAAGCTATTTGCTCACAAACCTTCTTATAATTTTCACATCTCTGCTTATCTAACTCTACCATGCTATCTAGCAACTCAGAACTTAAAGGATTGCCATCCTTAGAAACTACTCCTATATCAGCAGTAGAAAGTAAAAGATCTGCAGAATTTAAAGAAGCTTTGTTTGTGTTTATACCTTGGTGCCCCTCCAGATTATACCTTTTCTTGTTCTCTTGAGCTTTTTCCATCATTGATCTCCCATCTTCCATCAACCTCTTGCTTTTTCTCTGAGCTAGTATGGGCCCCCAGGGCTGAGACTTGTTCTTCTTGGACATCTTGTCTTGTACCTTCTCCACATCTTCCCTAGTAGGTTGAGAGCTTTGACCTTCCTCAAAAACAATCTCCTCATTCTCTTCAGCTGTACCGTTCCTCACAGCAGATCTTTCCAATGTCCTATCAGCGGTTAGCTTCTCCACCCATTCCTTAGGCAGGACTGTTTCTTCTCCACCATCTTCTTCATCATACAGATATTGGTGAATTTCTTCTTCTTCCTCCCCCTCAGATTCCTCTAGTTCCATGGCTTTCAACAGATCAGCACACAGTAAGTGATCCTCTTCACCTTTAGATTCCTCATTCATGAATAAGGATCTCTGAACAGATTTATTGTGTTTCCTGGAATTGGACCCATTTCCTTCACTGCTACCTCCAGGGTTTCTAGACTGCCCCATGTGGTTTATGTTGCCCCCACTTACCTTTCCTCCCCCTGACCATTTGCATTGTCATCTAGTTTTCCATCCTCTAGCAATTCTTCCTCATAGTCAGCTTCATAGTCTGCCTCATCAACACCATCATTGTCATTTCCTTCTGTATCCTTCTTCCCTCCATCTTCTAATTTGTCCACTGCCTCCATCATCATTGTCATTAGCTTCCACTACTTGTTCAACCCCCTCAGCCTTAAAGTTGATGAGATAGCATTCACCCCCAAACTCAAAGATCCTCTCAAAAGGAATTTTAGCTGGACACTTGCACTTGATCTTTACTCTTGCCACAGAGAAATAGCTTGTAAACACTTCTGTCCAGTCTACTTCCACTAGCAGCCCTAAGCTTGATGCCACATCTCTAATGACCCACCAATCTGCCCATTTTGGTGGTATACCTCTGATCTGAACCCAGACTTCTTCCAAAGAGCTGATAGGATCAACATCACCACTCCATGGCCTAAGAGAAGCTACCACCTCAGTTCCCTCCAGAGGGAATAAAGATCTCTTACCAATCACCAGATTTTCCACCTTCTTGTGAGGAGGAAACCTAGTAATGTAAGTGTATTCCTCATCAGGCCTGAGCTTCCACTCCCATTTGTTATCAAAGAGCTTCTTCAGATGTACTACGAGCTCATCCTCAGCAATGTCACCTTGCTCAATTGTGATGATTCCAAAATTATCCAGCCCTTTCCAGTGACTGAACCTTTCCCCCCTTGGCTCCACATCGATATGAAAGAACCCTAGCCCTCTGCAAGCACTCCCATAAAGCTGTGCTGCAGGAATATTCTTCTTCCACTCTGGACAAGCCTCAACAACATGATCTTCCTTCCTGCAGATGAAACAACACTTGGCTTTCCCACAAGCAGTGCTGAAATGGCCTAGCTCACCACACTTGAAGCAGACAACATCAAGAGCTTTACCCTTTGCAGCAGAAGCAGCCTCATCCTTCTCTACTTCCATAGCTTCTTTCTGATTAACACCTGAGTTTTGATCAGAATCTGTCTTCTTGTCCTCTGGCTCAGCTTTGGCTGGTTGCTGTCTTCCTCCAGGGATCCTGCCTCTCCCCGCCCCTTGGCGACCGCCTCCTCTTGGCCTAGGCCCCTGGAACGGCTGCCCAAAGAACGGAGGGTTGGGGTGAGCACCTTGATTCGGGAAGTACCCAAACTGATGTGGCGGCGGTGGCCCAAAGAACAGCGGCTGCTGAGGATGTGGGTATGGATTGGGAGGATAGTTCCACCCCTGGCCGCTCCAATCCTGCCATTCTTCCTCACCCACCCGCTGGTACTGCCCTCTACCTCTCCCCCGATTTGCCATGGATTCTTTGACAACGCTCAGGAAACTCCTCTCCCTACCTTCTCCCAAGATGGATTCCGCGAAATTCAACTTACTTGGCTCTTTCTCCCAGATATCATCACAACCAACCGGGTAGCAATCCTCTATCCCAAATTGCTTCTTGTCCCAGAGATCTCGACGAACCCAAATCAGCTTAGATCTGTCTACCTCTCTCTTTCTGGGGAATTTTGTCTGGCGGCGTGGGCTTTGGTTAGGGATGAACCAGAGCTCACCCCAGAACTCCTGGATTTCCTCTTCTGCCTTCAGCTGAGCTGGATTATTCTTGGCCCCGCTTCTCAGTGACCAAGGAAGGAGACCACCACGCCCTTTTGCCAGCTCAACCCGCCCTGAGACACTGACCTTCTGGTCCCTCACGCTCCCTGTTGACTCACCATTTGACCTTGAACTCGCCGGAATCCCCGCCTCTCTCACCGGACTTGAAGCTCTCCACCGCCGCGTCGAGGTCGACGTAGATCGCCCCAAGTTGCCTCCGATCACCCTCATTGACCATGAAACCCTAGGTCTCCGACCGGGTCGCATGTCAGCAGGTCTCCTCGAGTAGGCCAATGATCTCACCGGCGAAGAGGCCCTTGTCGGCGAAGCTTTACTCGCGTGGGGCACGCTGGCGATGCTTGACGAGGCAGCCGCCGGTGAGGAAACATCCCCCACCTCTCCGGCCCCACTCGTGGCGGCTGTTGGCGGTCCTTAACTCGATTCTAACCTCGCCAACTTTAGCCTAGGCAAACTAAATCTCACCTAGAATAGGGCTCTACTCTAACCATTTCCATAGTGTGGCGCAGAATTCTTGTTTTGTAGGTCAACACCGAAACACACCAAAAATGAGCCAAGAACTGGAGCAAAACTATGATGTGAGAAGGTGACCCACCTACCGTATAATTTGGGTCTCAAACATAGCCTAAAATGCCAAGCATGGACCCAAGAAATGGAAGCCCAAAACCTAGTCCAACTCGATCATGGGCTCGGGATTGGGGTGTAGTAATTTGGCCATAACTCCCTTATCCGGACTCCGATTGATGCAATTCACCAGGCTACGGAAAGCTGACGACGAGCCCACCTTCCTGTAAAAGATGGGCCCCATCGAGCCAAACATGGCACGCGCGCGCCCAGGCGCGGGCGCGCCTTTGTTTGGTGCCCGATCGTGCCCCGCTTTGGTCGATGGCCCATGACGATGTGTGGAGGTCGGTTTTGCTGGTGCTTTGTACATGGAAGGTACGAAACCGCCTCTAGAGGTCGGTTTTGGACCTTTCCATATATGCATGACCCTTTTGCATAGAGCCCCCTCCTCTCCACCTATAAAAGGAGGCTCCCTCCTCCTCATTCAACACACCATTCAAGGGAGAAAGAGCACCACACTAGAGGTTCATTCCAAAGGGCTATGCCCTAGTAGCTATAGAATTAGCGAGAGAGAGATGTGAGGGAAGAGAGCGGGGAAGCGCCGGGCTTGTCGGTATCTCCCCGAGCTTGTACCTCTACGAGCAACTACTTGGCTCCTTAGCGGGATCTTGGCTAAGTAAGTGTTCGTGTTATCTATAGTCTTTTGTGTCTTATGTTTAGTTGAGCTATACCAAGCTTGTTTGCGGGTTCGTCGTCCGTCTTTGTGGCGGGTGCTCTAGTAGAGGGCCCTGTTAAAGACGGGTCACCCTGTACGACGCTAGAGTAGTAGTCGCTAGTGTAGACATGGTGTCTAGGCTAGAGGCTGCCTTCGTTTGCCTCGTTCCCCACGGTTGAGGTGGTAGGCGGCAGGTGGTGACAGCCCTGTCCGTCCCTCATAATCCCCCACGTTCGGGTTCGACGTAGAGCCGTAGGCCGGCAACGCTTGGCAGACCAAGTGTTATCCGGTGCCCGAAGTAAGCAAGTAGAAGTATGGCGATGCTAACCTTGAGACCTAGAAGCTATAGGAATCCATCTCTACCACCCTTTCTATCTCTACCCTTGTGTTGTTCCTTGACGAATTAGCTAGGAGAAATACCTCCGTTCCCCGTGGAAAATACGATACCCCGAATACTTCCGGTGAAAGCTACAACGGTACTTTCCGTACGCTTGCGGAATCTTTCGCACACGTTAAGAAATACCAAGAAGCTTTCTTGCGTCATTGCCGGGGTAGACTTTTTATCTATCTTTGGTGATTGCGCTAAGAAACGTCAACAAGCTTTCGGCACCATTGCCGGGAATGGTTGCTATTTCTTTGAACCTAGTTTGTCCTCGTATCTGTATCCTTTATTTTTAAAAACAAAAAAAATCCTTTTTATAAAACATTTCTTTTGACCTACCATTTTGAAGCCAATATCAAATTCAAAATCCTTTTCCTTCAAAGGGAGAGTTCTTTGAGCCAAAAAAAAAATTAAAGCCGAATTTTTCATCCGGCTATGAACTCCACTCTATTTTTTTTTAAAAAAAACACACAATAGTTCGGGCACAACCCTTCTCAAGGTTTGATCACAAAATCCCCTTTAACCCCTTGCAAGATTTTGAGGAAATGTGTCCTTGCTTGAGCATTCCTAGCATGGCACCACTAATTCCTGAGTGGAAGTTGTTTTCATTCTCCCCCAAGGGGGAAGTGAAACAATGTTACGCTAATGCCGTAGAGTGTGTGAATGGAGAATGGGATGAACTTAAGAACAAGTTCCATCTTGCATTCGTCCCCAATTCTCGTATCACCACTCTACCAAGGGCAATCCTCGATTTCAAGCAAGTTGAGAAGGAATCCATAGGTGCAACCTAGGCTAGGTTCACAATGCTAATACATGCTAGCCTAGACTTGTCTTTACCTGACAGCGTGCAATTGCATCTCATTTTGGGTCTAGACATAGATGCTTTTGCCCTATGACTTGACATGACCGATGAAAGGTCGTTTTTACATGAAACCATGACGGAATAGAGGAAAGTATTTGTTCATGCCCTAGAGAAGCACACTTCTCCCGTCATAGAACCCCTCCATGAAAAGGGCATGTCAAGCTTTGAGGAGCCCTCATCAAGTCGAATCCTTACCCTTGCTATCCTTAGATTCGTCTGTTGAACCCTCACCCGAACCACAAACACCGAAGGAAGGAATGCTTTACCCTTCGGAGTTCGCCATCAAAATTCGAGGATTATGGCAGAACCTTGACTATTTCTTGGCATGAGAAATTCTACATTTCATTCTAAGGAAGCCTCCCCTCACGAAAAACCAACAAAAGAATGGTTGATGGAAGTGAAACGTTCTTCTGAAGCAATTCAGATTCTTTCACCATCCACAACCATACTTTGTTCATTAAAAGGGACTTCCATGAAAGCCCTACACAACCCCACAAATTGGGACAAATATCATGTCACAATTCCTTGCGGAAACCCTATTGGGAGATTTCCCGCTAGTCCCGACCGATAAACTCTTCGAGGTCCATCGGACTCATCTTTGAGTGTTGTGGGATCGCTAGGGCCGTGCCAATCGCAATTCATGAAGCCGAGGTTTACATAGATTTTTACATCTATGCCATCCTCGATTTTGATATTCTCATAGGCCACCCTCTTGAAAGTCTTAGTCAAGAAGAACCATCCAATGGGGGCCTTGATGAAATGTTGGGAAAGATTGCTCCCACCACTCACGTAGGAATTCCAATGGTGGAGCATCTCCCTAAACATAACCTGTTCGAGGAGGCAAAGTTCATTCCCCCGTTCATTTCACATCCTTGTGAAATTGAACATCCATCATCTTCCTCACTCGAACGCAAGATTTGTCCCCCTGGCCATCACAACGTTGATCTCGTTAGTGATCAAAGATCAATGTTTGACCCTCATGATATATCCTTTGAGAACGAAAACTCACAAGCCATGGACAAACCTAGAGCACCAAATTTGGAGACCAAGAAGGATTCCTCAATTGAGCATGAAACCTTCTCGTTTAAAACCTCTCGAGATTCATGCTCCTTTTTAGAGTCTCCAATATTTGTTGCTCTTGGCACCACGTACTCACATGAGAATCACAACCACCTCTTCATTCCTGCTGTCAAGCTATTTAAGAGGATGGTTGTTGATGCTTATGTTTACCATAAACATTGCAAATCCCGTAGTAGTACGGTGGGGTGAACCTTGCATCTTGAACAATTTTGCCAAATGATTGGTGGAGTAGATGGGGACTACACCACCATTTATAGTTGCAAGATAAAGTTCGACGGTCAAGCTTAAGACCATAACTTAAGCATTGCCGGCGATACCCCGATTATCTTGAAAAAAAAATTCTCTCTTAAATAAAAGCAAGGACATGTTGTCAAGTTAGTATGCACCTTCGGGTATGTCACTAACCATTTCAGAAGGACTAAGAAGGACACGGATCATACGATGCTTGACAACACGGAGTGACATCGATACAAACCTCGATGCTCTCTCGGTGATGGAACACATTCAAAAGAAGACCACGACTCTACACTTGACTTTTATACAAAAGTTCAAGTGTGGGGGAGGACAAGGAGAAGCTCCAAGTTCCATACACACCAAGCGGTCATTCGAAAAAAAAAAGAGAGAAAAAAATAATGAATAAAGGATGACCTCGGCTTTGCCTTGCTAAAAAAAAAATTAGAGTAAAAAAAAATGAAATGAAAAAATGAAAAAAAAAGAGAGGGACACATGAAGGTCCCTAGACTTAAAAAATTTGGAGGAGAGACAACGAGTAGGCCGGCCCTCTATGTCCAAATAGAAACACTTGTGGGCTGCCTAACTCCACACAACATTGCTTCGCGAGCAACAAGGGCTCACCTCCAAACCTTTGCTAAGTCATCATGCTAACCACAAAGAAGAACTCCAAAGCTTCACACATACATGCTGTGGCAACTACACTCAGGTAAAGCAAAGGTAATGTTTACCAACTTGTTTTCTCATACTTATCTCCATATGATCATATAATTTCATGCTTCATCTGTTTTTGTCATATGCTCTGGTTTGGGTGTACTTGTATTATGTACAGATGCGATACACCCATAGGTCTTTTTAAATTAAGCGTGGTGCTTAGGTTAAAATGATCTTCTTTAACCAATTTTAGACGTGGTGTTTAACTTTGGTTAATGAGCTTGAGTTGTTAGCATAAACAAATGAAGTAATTTATTGTGGAGATAAAGTAAGGCTTGTTTTACATTGCAATCCCTATCTTTGCCTTGCTTGAGTTTTAAGAAAAAGTTGGTGAATAAGTTTTTTTTTATCACAATAAAAGTCCGGCTCCCGGCATCCCAACCGGTAGAGCCCTTGTGCTTGTCTTTCTTTTTCTTTTTGTTTCTTTGAAAATAAAAACAGTACAAGAACAAGTGTGGGGGAGATCTCTCAAGAATAACTAACTCTCACATTCGAGATCTCCCCAAACACAATGCACAACATCAAGCAACTCATCATGCGTAAGGACGAGCAAACGATTTTCATCGCCTCCTTCACCTTCAACGGTGGTTTGTGCAACTCTACCCTCGCATCTCCTAAAGTTTTGAAGTTTAAATTGATTAAATAAAACTAAAAACTTTGCAAAACTCCATCTCCTATTTTCACCAATCGAGAACGAGTTGCATACTTTTTATTCCTTGCTATCTTGATTGTGTGAACAACCTTGCAATAGGGACCCCATGTCTTATCTAAGTTATTGGCAGGAGAGATAGTAGAATGCTATGATACTTACCAACTCGTGCAATGGACTTGGGTATTTTTATGCAAAAATTTAAAACTTTTTAGCAATGCTCCTCATGTGATAAGTGCTATGTCCTACCAGAGCCAAATATCTACGCTTACAATTACAAAACCTGTTTTAGCCACTTTTAGCGATGTCAAGTCTTGAGATTCTTGCTAGAGATGGCCTTATCCCCAAGATCATTGCATTCACCCACCAAATAAACATGCCGACTCTCACAATGAGAGCCGCGCACAAAGATTCATCCGCCAAATAAATATGCCGACTCTCACACCGAGGGCCGCGCACATTATCCACCCACCATTCCACCAAAAACGCTCATTTCTTACACTGAGAATTGAGCACATATATTCCACATTTTTCTCCCTCTTCCACCAAAATACTCCTGTCAACAAATCATGCATCTCTCTCTCCATCATTCATTCAAGAAGGGTATGGACCGTTATTAGAAAATTCATACAAAAAGAAGCATAGTTCATGAATAAGGAAGAGTTCTTTTTCTCCACGGTCTTGAGATAGAGAAGAAAAAAAAAGGGAAAAGAAAAAAAAAGGAAGAAAAAAAAAGAGAGCAGAAAAAAAAGAAATAAAGCAAGTTTTAGAGATATTCTTCGAGTCCATACCTTCTTGCATATTCCTTCATAAAGAGAGAAACATGATCAGGAGTCCACAAATATTTTCTACACTCGCACTTGCACTTGCACTTGCATCATCTAGGGATATGGCCTTCTCTTCATGACATCCAGCTGGCTTGACATTGGAACATGTTCATCATTCATACCCAAAACTCCACATATCACCGTAGTGGTAGGATGATCAAGAACACCCGGATAGGACTAGCCACCTAAAAAGAGCGACTTGAGAGTATCACATGAGGAGCTAAGGCTATCTTTGCGAAAATGATAAAACCCCAAGTCTCAAAGCATGGGTAGTGTGAGTTGACTTGATTTCAAGCTATTCCTCCTTCAATGGCTATAAGATAACTTGGTAGCCACCATGAATGTTCACAAATGCAGGAAAAGCTCGGAATAATTTGTATGCGTCAACTCTTGGGAGAATACAACCACCTTAGTTCTTCAACCTTTACTCGAGACGAGCAAAGAGCTAAGTGTGGGGGAGTCGTTGGCGGTCCTTAACTCGATTCTAACCTCGCCAACTTTAGCCTAGGCAAACTAAATCTCACCTAGAATAGGGCTCTACTCTAACCATTTCCATAGTGTGGCGCAGAATTCTTGTTTTGTAGGTCAACACCGAAACACACCAAAAATGAGCCAAGAACTGAGCAAAACTATGATGTGAGAAGGTGACCCACCTACCGTATAATTTGGGTCTCAAACATAGCCTAAAATGCCAAGCATGGACCCAAGAAATGGAAGCCCAAAACCTAGTCCAACTCGATCATGGGCTCAGGAGTGGGGTGTAGTAATTTGGCCATAACTCCCTCATCCGGACTCCGATTGACGCAATTCACCAGGCTACGGAAAGCGACGACGAGGCCCACCTTCCTGTAAAGATGGGCCCCATCGGAGCCAAACCTGGCGCGCGCGCGCGCGCCGATCAGTGCCCGATCAGCCCAGCTTTTGGTCGATGGCCCATGACGATGTGTGAGGTCGGTTTTGCTGGTGCTTTGTACATGGAAGGTACGAAACCGCCTCTAGAGGTCGGTTTTGGACCTTTCCATATGGGCATGACCCTTTTGCATAGAGCCCCCTCCTCTCCACCTATAAAAGGAGGCTCCCTCCTCCTCATTCAACACACCATTCAAGGAGAAAGAGCACCACACTAGAGGTTCATTCCAAAGGGCTATGCCCTAGTAGCTATAGAGTTAGAGAGAGAGATGTGAGGGAAGAGAGCGGGGAAGCGCCGGGCTTGTCGGTATCTCCCCGAGCTTGTACCTCTACGAGCAACTACTTGGCTCCTTAGCGTGATCTTGGCTAAGTAAGTGTTCGTGTTATCTATAGTCTTTTGTGTCTTATGTTTAGTTGAGCTATACCAAGCTTGTTTGCGGGTTCGTCGTCCGTCTTTGTGGCGGATGCTCTAGTAGAGGGCCCCGTTAAAGACGGGTCACCCCGTACGACGCTAGAGTAGTAGTCGCTAGTGTAGACATGGTGTCTAGGCTAGAGGCTGCCTTCGTTTGCCTCGTTCCCCACGGTTGAGGTGGTAGGCGGCGGTGGTGGTGACAGCTGTCTCGTCCTCGTAATCCCCCACGTTCGGGTTCGACGTAGAGCCGTAGGCCGGCAACGCTTGCGTACCAAGTGTTATCCGGTGCCCGAAGTAAGCAAGTAGAAGTATGGCGATGCTAACCTTGAGACCTAGAAGCTATAGGAATCCATCTCTACCACCCTTTCTATCTCTACCCTTGTGTTGTTCCTTGGACGAATTAGCTAGGAGAAATACCTCCGTTCCCTGTGGAAAATACGATACCCTGAATACTTCCGGGTGAAAGCTACAACGGTACTTTCCGTACGCTTGCGGAATCTTTCTGCACACGTTAAGAAATACCAGCAGGCTTTCTTGCGTCATTGCAGGGTAGACTTTTTATCTATTTTTGGTGATTGCGCTAAGAAACGTCAACAGCGGCCAGGGTAGTTGTTCGGGGATGGTCCCCCACCTCCGCCCGCGCGCTCTCCCTGAGCTTCGCGTGGTGGTGAAGGAACTCCGCCCGGTCGACTCCATCCGACGCTGACGATGAGTCGCCCCCGGCGATCTCCGGGGAACACGGTGCCACCGCCCCGCCCGGAAACTCGCCGGTCTCGCCCACCGACGCACCAGTCATCGCCTCTCCGCGCGCCTTCTCCGAACTTCCTCCAAACTTACACCGCCTTGACCGCCGTCGAACGCCGACTCGATTCTCCTACTTTTCGCGGCCTTCCTCCGGCGGGAGCGTCGCCGGAGCGCTGGTCAACGTCGCCGACGGCCAGGGGAACCACCTCTCTCACGCTTTTCTGTATTGGTTTGCCATTCCTTTTCGTTTCTGACGAAAACTGGATGGCCCTCTGTCCAACTGCTTTGCTTTTTCGGTGTGCCACATGACGCCAACAACATCATGGAAATTATCGAAATATACTAGAGCGCTCTAGTATTTTTGTATTTTTGTCAATCTAATACAAAAACTGTTTAACGATATAGATTGACAAAAAACCAAGTGTGACGTGGAGCTGATCGCCAAAAAAAAAAGACACAAATTTAGCATGTTAACAAAAACCGGACATGCATTAGCGGGTTTCTTTCTTAGCAGAGAAATGGATTGTATTAAATTGTGAACAACTATATCTCTATTTACAATCAATTTTTTTGACAAAAAAAAGATGCACTACTAGAGCAAATTCAGAGCCACATAGTGACATTCTTTACTTCTAATTGATGTTTCTGATGATGGCCTAGTCACGCACTAGAGCCGCTACAAACGTTGCCAAACATTAAAAAAGGAAAAAAAAACATTCAAAGAGTCCCCTAGAACTGGTTCTTGCTTTTTTGGTAATCCAGAGAAACACCTAAAATCTTTCTATTGATTCTAGTTCTAGTTTCAAGAATCGAGCTAGCCAAACGATTCCATGAAATAATTGTGATTTGCACCTTTTTTATTCTAGATTTTAAACATTCACCCCACATTGAATAATTATTAAACACTTCATTATATTGTTTATCTATACCCTAATAATAATTTGGTAAAATTTCCTTCTGCCATGGTATTATGTCCGCTCCTGTTCGTTTACCTGCCAGCGTTCCCTAATCAGTATCCTAATTGTTAGTGTCCCTCACTCCGTATCCTATTATTAGTATTCGTTTTCAACGTTAACACACAAGGAAATCAGGAGCAGGGAGGATAAAATAAATAAATACAAGTTCCAGATGTGAAGATGCTAGGGAAAAAAAATATCCAGATGTAAAGATGCTAGGGGAGAAAAAATATAAAAGGACCTTAATAGTGTTTGAAAAGATCGGCAGGGTTCCTAATGCAAAATATTCAAAGCCAACTGAGCCTTGCAAAATTCACCAAAAATCGTAGAAATATAAAAAAGATGTCAAACCAATTTTGTAAGCTAGGGAAAAATATGAAAGGACCTTAATAGTGTTTAAAAAGATTGGCAGGGTTCCTCATGCAAAATATCCAAAGCCGAATGAGCCTTGCAAAATACACCAAAAATCGTAGAAATATAAAGAAGATGTCAAACCAGTTTTGTAAGCTAGGGAAAAAAATATGAAAGGACCTTAATAGTGTTTGAAAAGATCGGCAAGGTTCCTCATGCAAAATATCCAAAGCCGAATGAGCCTTGCAAAAATCACCAAAAATCATACAAATATAAAAACGATGTCAGACCAATTTTGTAAGTTTCATAAAAATATGATCTATCCATTGATGTTATGAATCTTGTTATATTGTGCTTTGTCTATAGTGTGTTAAATCATCCTTACATGCGTTGCATGCATACAAGTTCGGCGATGACCGAGAATATAGCAAAGGCAGACTCAGAATACGCCAAGGTGGTCGATGAGAATGGAAAACTAAATTTATGGTACCGTACTTCCTCCATCCACACACAGTGACATCACCGCTTCTCTAGCTAGCAATAATATATGATTAAATATAATTATTATTAGGGTATAGATTAATTAAAAATATATCTCTTACTAGCCTCAAATAATAACTAATAATAGATTATGGAGTTATTTGAATTACACTCGTGTACCAATTATGGAGTTCTTATAGGACTATGGTCCTTGTCCAAATAGAAATACATACAATTATTCTGCTACTATATAATGATGAAAACAAATAATATTGTAAAGAACATAACATAAAACACCAAAGCAAAAAAAAAAAAAAACATTTACATGGCAAGAGAAACACTCCTCCAATTTCTACGGTACTATAATACACAAAAAGAAATTAACATCGTGCATATCAATATTGACGAAGCCAATATTCTGCAGTAAGAAGATACCAGGATTGATGCCCGTCAAGATGTACGTGCATAAAGTTTATAGAAGCATTTGAAAACCATATTAGACAGATAACCCACTAAGGTCAAAATATCAGATCATGGATGCCAAGGGAAAGAAAAGGAAAAGAGAGAGAGTTCACACAAATAACACAAAATTAACATTATTGGTGGCTAGAGAAAATGTTTTTACTCCCGTTGCAACGCATGGGCATTTGTGCTAGTTTTGAATAAAGAACACACCGGGTGTAAAGAATGAATTTGTTTGAGCCTAAATTATTGTTGCTTAAAAACATCTCACGACTAATAACCATGTTTAGCACAGTTAAAATGTTATTAGAAACAATAGCAGAATAATTAGCTATATCGTAAGGCATCCTAATCCTATGAAAAGAAATATGTATACTATAGTGGCTCTTTAGAACCATGATGAAAAGAAAGCCTTCCAAAATAATTTTGTCATCATCACTATATATTGCTGTACTGTACGTATGCGCAAATGCACGATGCTGTCCCTTTCCTTGTGGGGTAGAGGCAGATGAGACGACGGGGCGATGAGCATCTATCCGATCCGCCATCGAAGAATGGACCAGAGATTTGCAAAGTTGCAAAATAACTGAAAAAATCGGGGCGTGTTTCATGCGTCACGGCTGCACGTCCACATCATCGGCTAAATAAATTTGTCTGCGTCTCATTGATGGAGGTGTAGTATTCTCCAACAGCGACCCATTCTTATCAATCAGCGACCCATTCTTATCAATACAGCTGACGAAATCTTGAAAGGAAATTTAGAACGATAAGTCGGTGGTCTTGATGACTCGATGTGAAGAGCTTGTATATTGTATCACGTATCAGTATTGAACTCCAGAAATTGTTCTACTTCCCCGTGAAGCAAAGGTGCTGTAAATTACTCCGGTAATACTCTTCTTGTTTGGCTGCCCGGCTGCCCCGCCTGTCTTTGTTAACTTTCATGCTAGAAGTGTGAAGTTGCTCAAACAATTTAAAGTGACCTAAAAATATTGTTACTACAAATACAAAAAAAAACTATACAGGTCTTGTGTTTTTATATCAAATTTGCCGAACTATAAAGTAGATTATAAGCACGTCTGTCTATGAACCCACAAATAAACTTATTTTTTATATTTTTATTTGCAGTACCTATAAAATTAAAATCTATTTAGTCCTTGTTTAGATGATAGTTTTCTTTGCTAAAAAATAGTCTAATACTTTCGTTTATATTTGATAATTATTGTCTAATCATTCGCCTCGTAAATTATAGATAAACTATATAATTAATTTTTTTTATCTACATTAATGTTGCTTTGCATTTAAAATTTTGATGTGACAGAGAATCTTCAAATTTTTTTTAATTTTTTAAGAGAAAAAAACAAGACCTACGTTAAATTTTCCTTGGACAGTTGAACCGAGGAGCACGAGACGTTGACAAGCTCGAATCTCGAAGCCGCACATTTTTTTCCAAGAAAACCATGACTAACCAATCGCCCGTCTTGACCCACGCGGCGCGATCCCCGAGCACACGCTTTGGTAGCAGCCCACGAGTACGGCACGCACGAGGTCATCGCCACGAGTACGGCACCCTGGCGGCCTGGCCCACCCATCGCCGATCCAACGGCCGCCCGCGTCGCGACGAACGCTGTCAGCGTCCGGTCCGCGTGTGGCTCCGGTTCGGTTAACTTGCTTGGCTCGGCTCTGCATCTGCTTGGACGGTGCGACGAGAGCAGAGCAGGCAGCCGACGACTTCGCCCGCGCGGAGGAAGCGGCGTTGCTTTGCTTGCAGGTCGTGCATCCATCGCCTTCCCTCTCCCTACCCAGCAGCAGGCGATCGGCCTCGGCTAGATCTCGCCGGCCGCCTCCAATTGTCCCTTCACTGTCGCCGAACGGGTCGTTCTCCTTCTCCAGGCCCCGCAGATCTGCGCCCCGTGTAAACCTCCGCTCCCCGCTACCCGTCACGCTTGGATCGTTCGATCTCCCCATCGCCCGCTTCCCCACACGAGCACGTCCTTCCAATCCAAGGAATCGGAATTCCCAGCCGGCCCGGCAGGCCGGCACGGGGTTCCTGCTATATCAGCGGCGGTGCGCTGATCGGGGCAGGCAGAGGGGAGCATGATGAGGGGGCAGCGGCAGGCGGCGTGGCTGGCGCTGCTGGCCGTGGTGGCGCTGGCGCTGGCGGGCGCGGCGGCGGGGCGGTTCGTGGTGGAGAAGAACAGCATCCAGGTGACCTCCCCCGACGAGCTCAAGGGCAAGTACGAGTGCGCCATCGGCAACTTCGGGGTGCCGCAGTACGGGGGCACCCTGCACGGCTGGGTCGAGTACCCCAAGTCCAACCGCAAGGCGTGCCAGAGCTTCGACCAGTTCGACATCTCCTTCAAGCCCAAGCAGGCCGGGGGCCGACCCAACTTCGTCCTCGTCGACCGCGGAGGTGACCTCGATTGACTCTGCCTATTTTTGGGAGCGGGGGGTGTTTGTTGCTTCGGTTCAGTTGCGCGCGCTAGTTATTTATTTCTGGAAACCTATTTTTTGGTGGTTGTCCACCTGGTCTTCCGAAATTGGTTGCTCAAATTAGTGAACCGGATATCGTGATTCGTTCAGTTCTAGGATTCTAGCTCTACTTCCTAGCATTAATTACTGTTCAGTTACGAGCTGCTAGCTAGCCTCCCTACCCTGAGGTGTGTTGTTTGACTTTCCTATTTTAGGCTTCCATTCCCTTGAAATTGAATGCAGCCTACCTTTTTTTGGCATAGAAAATGCTTCCATTCTCTTGAAACAGCTGTTGTTGTGATCCTGCGGTCGAGGATACGTTCGTTTTTGGCGAGCAGTTCATTAGTACTATAGTGGGAATACAGAATTGAGGATGCTGTAAACTTCATAAGTTCTTAAAACGACTTAAGAATATTCTGTAGTTCAATTTGTATGAGACGATACTACGATCACCAATTTTATCAGTACATACTTTACCTATATTCTATCTACTTATCCATGCACCATGATCTGTTGAAATTATTTGAATATTGGTTTAGATTTGCTTCCTGTTGTGTCAGATCCAGAATCTGCTCACATGTCACAATTTGTATACTACACATCTTCAGACTGGGCATGGTGAAGAAAACTCAAATAAATTAAGGTTCATATTGTACTTCTAACTTCAGAAAAATAAATTGCTCACAATTTCATATTAAAGTTGTAATAGGAATCCATAAGTACTCCATGTGATAGTATAGACTTTTCTGTTTCACGACTTATTCATCTTTTTTGGAACGCTTCACATTGCAAACAAGTCACAACTGATTCATGAAAACTTTTACATTTGTCGGATTGTTGGATAACTATTGTTGATATTTCTGTTGGTGCAAAAACTGGAATTATTCAAAGATTTGGGCATGTAAAAGTTCTCTTTGGTGCACCTTACAGGGATTCTTACTCATGGTTGAGAAAAGCTTGTTATAATGAGTTTATTATGTTTCTTAATGAACAGAATGCTTCTTCACAACCAAGGCATGGAATGCACAAAATGCTGGAGCTGCCGCCGTTCTTGTTGTGGATGACAAGACGGAACCTCTAATCACAATGGACAACCCAGAAGAAGGCAAAGAGCACCTAGAAAACATCACTATTCCCTCAGTGCTTATAACAAAGAAATTGGGGGAAAGCCTTAAGAAATCCGCGGAAAATGGTGATATGCTTAGCGTTCTTCTGGACTGGAGAGAATCCCTTCCCCATCCTGATGAGCGTGTAGAATATGAGTTCTGGACAAACAGTAATGATGAATGTGGTCCTAAATGCGATATGCAAATGGACTTTGTGAGGAGCTTTAGAGGAACTGCACAAATTCTTGAGCAAAAGGGTTACACTCAGTTTACTCCTCATTATATCACATGGTATTGTCCAGAAGCTTTTGTTGATAGCAAGCAATGCAAATCACAGTGCATCAATCATGGGAGATATTGTGCACCAGACCCAGAGCAGGATTTTAGCCAAGGATATGATGGAAAAAATGTTGTGGTTCAAAATCTACATCAAATTTGTGTATTCAAGATTGCTAATGAGACTGGAAAGCCATGGCTGTGGTGGGATTATGTGCATGATTTCGCACTTAGGTGCCCAATGAAGGATAAGAAATACAATCATGACTGTGCCAGTGATGTTATCAAGTCACTTGGTATGTCTAATTCGTCACTGATATGTATCTTGGTTGCAAGTTCCATTTACTTTTCTTTTATAGCATACAACTAATTGACTAAGTAGATGCCAATCAAGTATTCATGTGTCAATTCCCTGTTACAGGATTGGACATCGAGAAGATAAACAAGTGTGTTGGCGACCCTGAAGCCGATGAAGAAAATGAAATTTTAAAGGCAGAACAAGATGCTCAAGTATGATTGTGTTCATAAATAGTACTACCTCCTTGTTTTTTTATAAGATGTATTTGTTCGACTAGGCTTTGACCAATTATTTTAACGTGGATCTAATAATATCGATTTTGTGTCAAAAATTCTGTATCACAGAAAACATGTATTCTAGGTTTGTCCTAAGTCAAGCTATTTTAAGTTTGACCAAATTTGTAGAGAAGATTGTCAACGTTTATGAAACCTAATAAGCATACTATAAAAATATGTTCCCTGATGAATCTAATGAGGTAATATATATATCATCATTTTTTGTATAAACTTGGTCAAATGTAAGATAGTTTGACTTAGGACAAAACCGGATTGTGAAGTTTTTTGGGATGGAGATAGTAATAGAGTAATTGTTGGCCAAAGGTTTATCCTAACAAACCAAAAAAGCCTTTTAGTTTCAAATGGAGAGGGAGTAACATTTTTTGTTAATAAATGCTACATGTTTTACTATTTTCATCAGTCTGTGGTATACTTAGTTCTCTGCTTTTATTATATAGATTGGTCATGATAAAAGGGGAGATGTCACAATACTACCAACCCTTGTCATCAACAAAAGGCAATACAGAGGTCAGCCTACTATCTTGTAGTGCCTATATTTTTGTGATCCAATGTTGTTTGTGTCATGTTTAGTTTTTCTTTTCAGGTAAGCTGGACAAAGTTGCTGTCCTGAAAGCGATCTGTTCAGGATTCGAGGAGACAACTGAGCCTGCTGTTTGTTTGAGCGAAGGTCTGTAATCTTTCATTTTATTGCAGATATCTCTTAGTAGATCTTATATGATGTCGCATTTACTCTTTATTTCCTTCTTTCTATCTCATATAGAGGTTCAAACAAATGAGTGTTTGGAGAACAATGGGGGCTGCTGGCTGGACAAAGCTAGTAATGTTACTGCATGCAAGGTACATTTTTTAACCACCATTTATGCTGATGATGCTTGTCTTATCCCTCAATTCTTGTCTTGTAAGAGGTTCTAATTGCATTTACCTGAGAATGCAGGATACTTTCCGTGGGCGTGTTTGTGAGTGTCCTATTGTGAGAGGTGTAAAATTTGTTGGTGATGGATATACCCATTGTGAAGGTACTCTATGAATTTACTTCTTGCATTACATCGACATAAGTTATAATGGAAAATTTTCTGGTCAGATAATAATTATTGCTACCTTCATTCTCTTTTCTCATTATTTTGGAGATTGCATGATTTGCAACATTCATTATTCTTTTCCTGATTACTATTATATTTTACAAATATTACGGAAATACAAATGGCATGAAAACAGTTTGATGATGAAGCCCTAGTATTATTTTCATGTGATAAAAAATCTAAATGCTTTCATGTATACCAGTGGTTCAGGTTTCAAAATGTTTACTACACACTCATTTTAAGAGGATAAGTAAAATAGAATGTAGGTAGCTATAATTTGTAAATCACTGTTGTCTGCTTTACTATGTGGTATTTTTGAATTGCACAAATACCATCTTATCAGATAGAGTATATGTCAATTGATATTTGAAAATGCAACACTACAACTATGATTGAAATTTGCCATTGTCAGCTTCCGGTATTGGTAGGTGTGAGATCAACAATGGAGGGTGCTGGCAGGAAACTAAAGATGGGAAGACAATCTCTGCCTGCTCAGTAAGTAAATGTTGTTTTGAGACATTTGCCTTTTGCTTTCTACTTTGTTTACATTGTTAAAACTAAATTTGGAATTGTGCAGAACGAAATATCTGAAGGTTGTAAATGCCCGGTGGGTTTCAACGGTGATGGAGAAAAAAGTTGTGAAGGTATCATTCAGAAAGTAGTTGTTTACAGCCTTCAATTCAACATTATTTTGAAGGGGCAGAAATTGATCTTATAATATAGTGGACCAAAGGAAATACCTTGCATTCGAAGCACTGAAATGCTAACAAATTTAGGAAATCCAAGGGACACAGAAATAACAAAACGCAAGGTTCAGCTCAACAGCTACCATTGAAACCATGAGCAAATTCAAATACAGTAACAGTACATATCAGAAACTAAGTACCTCTATTGATACAGTGATTTGAAGATCACTCAGTCGTAGTTGCATCTGCCTCCTTGCAATCACAGTAGAAAATTTTCCACCTTATGACCTCTCCTTTGTGCACAATCAATTTTTTTTGCTGTAAGAAAACACCAACAGCCAGATCCTTTCTCTTGGCACTCGCAGATCCTAGAAAGTTCAGCATCACATTTGTCCTACTGTATTTGTTTTGGATGTCACTTCAAAGCATCTCTGATCCAACACCATACTGATTGCCCGAGCTGAGACCTAAAAGTTTTATATCGTCAAGAGTTGCGTCCAATCCACTCTCTACATGGCCATTCTAGTATTGCATTACATTGGTACCGCATATTGGTTTAGCACATCACATGTTTATCAAAGACCGCTTCTTTTTTTTTAGAGCATAGTTCTTCCATTGGAGTTCTTACTGTAAAATTTACCTGCTAAGGATGGTTCTTTAATTCCACTTTTGAATAATGCAGACTATTTTTTTGTGAACTATTTTAATCTACTTATTATTTGCAGACATTGATGAATGCAAAGAGAAACTTCGCTGTCAGTGCAAGGGCTGCAGCTGCAAGAATACATGGGGAAGCTATGAGTGCAGCTGTGCTGATGACAATATGCTATACATGAGGGAGCATGACACTTGCATCAGTGAGTAGCTGGACCTTGCATTTTTACATAGACATCTAATTCTGTCTCTACGTATTTTCCTTGCAAGCACCTTTTCAGATGAGAACTACAGAATTCTATCTTTTGTTTGAGATGCTTAATCTTATTCCTTTGCTCTCAATCATCTGTTACTTTCTGAATAAACACAGTTATGCTCTAGTTGCTTAATAAACAGTAATTATTTCAAAAATAAAATTTGCTTGATGTTGCATATACTTTACAATGTAATCCCTGGAGCTACTTATTCCACTGTAAACCTATTTTCGTGATTGGAATTTTTATTGCACTTCTATGTCAATACAAGTAAATCTGGCAAGAATAGCAGATCTTATCAATGTGTCAGATTCTTTCCTGTTACACTTCCATTTTTGTTTTAAACTATATCCTCTATTTTTTAGGATTGCTTAAATCAAATGGCATATAATCATCACAGGTTTTCATCGATGTGATTTTGGGCCTATCTAAGTAGATGCCATGTCAGTTGTCATCAGTTCTTTTTTTTTTTTCATTGTGCTGCTGGACTTCACTTTCTTTATCGTCTGAACTCCAACGAAAGCAGTAGACGATGCACGTGTATCTAGATAAGCCTATAGATATTCTAAGATATTTTGCACAAGTAAAAGTTACCTCCCATTCATTTCATCTATTATTGTATTATAGAGATCGGAACAAGCCTATACATTTCTAAGATACTATTTCTAAATAATGTGCAGGCAAAGAGGGAACTACCACTACTGTTGGCTGGAGCTTCCTCTGGGTTATTTTCTTTGGACTTGTTTTTGCCGGGGTTGGAGCATACGCTGTGTACAAATACAGGCTGAGGGTAAAACAAATCCCGATTTCTCAGTTTCCTCCTCTCTACCCTTTGATCTTTATTATTTGCAAGTGGTCGTATATGGACTTGATTTCCTAAGTTGTTATTGTAACAATGATACATTTTTTACTGAAATCTTCGTCATCATTTCACCAGAGTTACATGGATTCGGAGATCCGTGCTATCATGGCTCAGTACATGCCTCTGGATAACCAAGAAGGAGCAAACCAGCAGCAGGTCGTGCACGCCAATGATATTTGAAGCGGCACTCCTTTTCTGGAGCAGCATATTTGGAGCGCGCAACATTTCACTTGCGCTGCTGCATCATTGGACATGGGTTTTACAAATAGGTCAAGTAGGCTCAAAGATACAGGGGTTGTGTGAGGAGATCAAGATCTACTGTACCATGTACTAAAACAGAGACGTTGTGCACCTCTTGTTACGACACTTGATGAACAGTATAGGGGATGATACCATCATCATAGTTTTAGTAGCCCTTCGTTTCCTTTAGTTTCTCTTCAAACTTGTGACTTCTTGACTTCTTGTTGCCTCTGTTGTATACATTTTTCTTTTTTAGATGATTGAAACAAGTCGCATACATGTGAACACGTACTGTAAATACCGTCACCTGAATAAGCTTGAGTCTGCAAGGCTGCAAATAGTATACCAATGCTGAGCATTGGTTTTACATGTCTGTATCTGTATATTTATGTGATGGATGACAGATTACTTTCGCTGCTTCTGTCCGATCCTAGCAATCAAAATTATTTGTGCAATGGTATACTACATGGTTTTTGTATGAACTAAAAACTCAGGCACCTGTGTGAGATTCTCCCTACTCTCTGCTAGAGAAGACATGAAAAGGAGAACTGCTGGTCTGCTGCATGCTCAACCATTGCAGTGCTAGGAAGGATTGCAGCATATACATGTGCTCCAAAAGGGGAGAAACCCAAACCCAACAAAAGATGGGGCGCGCCCGCGCGTGTTGCCGCCTTTTTTTCATAGAAAAGCATAGGCAGCATGATGCCGTGTGTGCAAATGTGCAATCGTGATATTCCTTTCTTTCTTTCGAGGGAGGAGGGTGCGATCAATCGATTTCTTCTGGGCTTTTGATGCTGCTGCGGCATCTTGCTTTGAGATGCTCGCAGCTGCTACTATTGGTCCGTGTGGAATTCTTTCCAGCTGCTGGTAGCAGTCAAGCATAGCTGCTCATCTGCAGGGAGGCAGCATGCTAGCTCTCGATCTGATCATATGATTCAGGTTGCGATGCGTGGTGCTGTCAGCTGTGCTCACACAAGTGCCACACGACGTACGGAGTACTAGCTAAACACTCGATCACTCTGCAAGTGAGATTTGGCTTTTCTTTACAGGGGCATTGTCGCATTGGTGAATGGTGAGGCTTTCGAGAGCGCGTGCGGCGTGCCCGTGGTCGATAGTGCGACCGCAGAAATGTGTCCAACTCCGTGGCGCATGCATGGGCATGACCGCACGGATCTAGTAGTATCTATGAAGAGAATCGTGCAACAAGAATAGATTAACACTACATACTTGCGCTGCCATCATTCTCTTCTGCATGGATAGTCATGGATAATGAGCGACATGGATGCCCAAGCAGATATTTGTAGGGTAAGTCCAACTTTGACCCTCCAACTCTTACTAAAGTTTAGAGTTCAATCTCCAACTCTAAAACTGGACAACATTGGTCCAATAACTCTTAAAAAAGTTCACTTTTCAAGGTTGGATGGTTTTTCAGGTGGTTTGTCGTATGAAGAGTAACTTTGCCAGTGTTCAAATGATGTACAAATATGATTTTTTTTTTTTGCCATTTAAATACCCTAAAATTCATAGAATATGTTAACCATTTTTGAAATGCAATAATTCAAATTTTGCTTAATAAATTTAGCATGCTCTACTATGTCATTATTATTTTTGTTATTTACTCTACCAACCTATAAAATATCAAGATTTTTGTAGCCCTTTAGGTGCCCCTCCTTGCTTCTTAAAGTTGGATTTGTAAGAGGACTCTCGATAGAGGGCCATTATTTTATATTTTTTATGTCAGAGATCGGATAGAGGACACGTATACTCACGAAGCTCCGAGTTCAATCCTGAGTGGAGAAACAGAAATGGTTTTGGGGGCGATCCAACACTTGATTCTTCTCTTCACTTTCCTCCTTCATCTTTTTTTTCTCCATCTCCGACGGGCTTACAAAGCGGGTTGGTGAGACATGCAGCAGGCTGATAATAAGAAAGTCGCCACGGGCACCGGATGTCCGGAGCTCCAACGAGACCATCCCGCCATAGCCAAACGCCCAAATAAGTTTTGCTTTTGATAATTTACCTCCAAGGTTTCAAAATAACTCAACATTTTAACTTTTTATACTTCTTATTTCGGCCGCTTGCCTTATTCAAATTTTTTGTGTAAATAATCAAATGAACAAATTATTATTAAAATATCTCTAATGTTAGAGCAAGTTATAACAAAATAAATAATATTTACATAAAAAATTCAAATAAAGATATAAGGTCAAATAAGTAAAAGTCAAAAAGTTAAGTTATTTTGAAACGGAGGGAGTACTTGAAAAATTATTCTTCGTTTTCCTTTACAACTTTAAACTCACTCCTTGGGCCACATGAATTTTCGTAGGAATCACGTCGGTATCTTTTGAAGTTGAGAACGCACGGACAGTACCTGACAGCCCATGAAAGGTCAGTGAGATTCGACCGTTCATGGTCATGGCCGCCCCCAGGCTCGTACTGGTAGGGCAGCTAGTACTACAAGGCTCCAGCACACTAGGCGGTCCCAGGAACGCAGATTTCTGGCCTGTAGGTGCTAATCTCTAAACTCTAATCTCTAAACTCTAAATCTCTAATCTCTAAAACATTAAACCCTAAAGTCTAAACCCTGACACTAAATCCTAAAATACTAAACTCTAAACCCTAAATATAAAAAATACGGTTACAAAACAAAGGTTATCAAAGAAGAATACAAAGAAGAGAGAAGTCTGCGCACGAATCTCAAAGACATTTGAACGATGTGGATAGTAGGTGCTGAGCACCTACATGCCACAAGACATTTTCGCGGTCCCAGGCAACATCTTCGCATTGATCCTTCCGGTCCCTGCCTGGCTGCCCTAGCCGTCAGTCCTCGCTGCCGCTGCCGCTGCCGCTGCCTCGCTGCTGCAAACGGCGCTGAGCCTGCAGCAGCCTGCTGAAACAAAACAACCGGTGGATGCGGACGCCAACGAGAACGGACGCAGTGGCCGCTTGCCACGGCCTGGAATGCACGGCGGGGCGCAATGAATGCGTATTGATGGCGGCAATCAAAACGCCCTGATGCCCCCTGCTCCCGCTGTCGTGCCGAAGCAGCAAGGCCGGGCCGGGACAGACGGCGCAGCGGCCATCAATTCCCTCCCCGCGCGGTTGGCCGGACGTGGGCAGCCATTCTGCCGTGCGCCACGGCGATCGGCCAGGCGGATCACGAGCGCTTCCGCCGCGGCGGCAGAGATTCTCTCGCGACCGATGCGCGCGCTCTAGCTCTGCGTTGTAGGAGTACAGTAGGCGGTAGCGTGCAGCGTGCAGGGCGGCAGACGACGAAGTGGCGCTACGAATGGTGAACGGCTGGCGCGCGCAGATGTGGTACCCGTACGTGCTCAACCTTCTAACGCCATGCAAACCCGTGAACAATTCTTCCACCAATGGCCAAATAATGGCCAATGGGTCATGGGGTCATGGGCTCATGTGACAGACGAGTTCCCGTGACCAATGTGGTAATGTAATTTGACTCAAAACATAAACTAAATAATGCACTATGATTTGGAAGAAGGAAGTGATGAATGGCTAAGACGACTTTAAAAACTAGGAAAAAGGCTTTACTTTATCGCGAAACGTATTGGTAACTACGTATTTCGATCTTTCACTCTTTACCTCTCACAATCAATACATATCTATGCAACTAGAAGAACACGGATATACACAATATAGGAAGATGCTCTACGTCTCATTTTCTCATAATAATTGATTTGTACAATGTTTTAAGGTCATTTGAAGCCACTGTTTTGGTACGAAGACTGTAAAAGCATACGTGGATATGTATATGCAAAATGCACAGGGAGCCCATGCAAAAAGTTTTGGGTAAGATATATAAATTCCGCCAAGTACACAAATGATACCAACCATTTGTATCCTTATATCTTTTACATTACATTATCCACAATAACAACCCCATCCTTCTGCCCCCAAACGAGAATTTTAGCAAATACACTAGAGCTAGAGTAAATTGTTATTTTTTCTTACATCTTTGGGGAAAGGAGGGAAAATATCGTACTCCTTCAAATAATGTTCTTGTATAGTGCATTCTAGCATTTAAATTTTGCCCATAAATATAAGAAAATCTAGGAATTTTAAAAATCCACAAAAAAATAAAAAATATAATGTGTTCTATAATCCTTATATGTCTGTGAATTAAAATTCCACTCTAAGCCTAAACTATATGAAAGAAATTATAAGACCGATTTTATTTATCCGTATTCTTAAAACCACTAAGGATTCGGAGGGATCTTGAAAAAAAAAAAGACATTCCAGCCAGTGAGTGCATGGAGCGTTAACTGCCAAGGTAATATATCTCATGTTTTCTGCTTTTCCGTAGATTCTGAGATTTGAAAATCAGAACATGCGATTTTGATTATCTACCATATTCACAGTTCACCCTGAGTGATTGGGATTGGTTCGCAGCGCGGCTGCAACGCCAGAACGCAGAGCAGAATTCACACCTCAGACGGGAAGAAGACTCGCCACTTTGGCAGCAGGCGGCACGCTGGCCTCGAAAGCACCGACGACGAGTCCAGCTGCTGGTCCGACTCGTGGACTCGCCCCGACCGGGACCGGTCCAGTGCGCGCTGCGGCCTCGAACCCCGCGGCCCCCACGCGAGTTTCGAGGAGGAACCCCAGCGCACGGGCGCCCGGGGTCCATGCACCCGGCCCATCCCGTTCCCGTCTGCGCCCGCCCTTTTGGCCCACCATCCTCGCGGCGCATCCCGTCCCTCGGTCGTGCGGTGAGCCTGCTCATCACCGTCCGATCAGCTCCGGCCCTACCCTGGACCAGCTTTCTTTCTTTTCCCCCTCACCCCTTGCTCTTTTTCTCCCTCTCGCTACTCCAGTGTCAGCCCACTCTCCGCTGCTCGCCAGCCTCGCCTGCTCCCTCTCTCTCTCTCTCTCTCTCTCTCTCTGCCTGCATTCCTCCTTCAATGGAGTTTTCCGGCGTGTCGGCAGCGGCGGCGGCGACGACGTAGACGGACGCATCCTGGCTCAGCAGGTACTCAACCACCTCTGCTACTACACGGTTCTTCCTGGAGCCCATATCTAGAGCTCAATCCACTCACATTTGTGTCTTCAGTTCTCCGCAGGAAGGAAGAAGAAGGTACAGTACGTACACCATTTGAAGCTTGGAGGTCGTCACGCTCAGATTTGAGCGAGCCCCACCCCGGACTCTCCGTTCCTCCCACCGAATCGTCTTCCCGCATCGACCCTGAGCATTTATTCGCGCCGCCGCCTCCCCGTGCTTCGCCCAAGGCTCGCCGAACAATGCGGCCGCTGGCGCTGCTGGTTCTCGCCCACCTCGCCGCGCTCGTGGCGGCGGCGGAGGCCAGGGGCGGGGGCGCGGGGCTGGGCGACGACGTGCTGGGGCTCATCGTGTTCAAGGCGGACGTGTCGGACCCCGACGGCCGCCTCGCGACGTGGAGCGAGGACGACGAGCGGCCGTGCGCGTGGGACGGCGTCACCTGCGACGCGCGCACGGGCCGCGTGTCCGCGCTCTCGCTCGCGGGGTTCGGCCTGTCCGGGAAGCTCGGCCGGGGCCTGCTCCGCCTCGAGGCGCTCCAGTCGCTCTCGCTCGCGCGCAACAACCTCTCCGGCGACGTCCCCGCGGAGCTCGCCCGCCTGCCCGCGCTCCAGACGCTGGACCTCAGCGCCAACGCCTTCGCGGGCCCCGTCCCGGAGGGGCTCTTCGGCCGCTGCCGCGCCCTCCGCGACGTCTCGCTCGCCGGCAACGCCTTCTCCGGCGCCGTCCCCAGGGACGTCGCCGCGTGCGCCACGCTCGCGTCGCTCAACCTCTCCTCCAACCGCCTCGCCGGCGCGCTGCCCAGCGACATCTGGTCCCTCAACGCGCTGCGCACGCTGGACGTCTCCGGCAATGCCGTCACCGGCGACCTCCCCATCGGTATCAGCCGGATGTTTAACCTCCGGGCGCTCAACCTGCGAGGCAACCGTCTCACTGGTAGCCTCCCTGACGACATCGGGGACTGCCCGTTGCTCAGGTCAGTGGATCTTGGGTCCAACTCGCTGTCCGGCGACTTGCCGGAGTCCCTGCGGAGGCTCTCCACCTGCACATACCTTGACCTGAGCTCGAATGAGTTCACGGGAAGTGTTCCAACATGGTTTGGAGAAATGGCAAGCCTGGAAGTGCTTGATTTGTCCGGGAACAAATTTTCCGGCGAGATTCCAGGATCTATTGGTGGGTTGATGTCACTGAGGGAGTTGAGGTTGTCAGGGAATGGGTTCACCGGAGCCTTACCTGAATCAATCGGTGGATGCAAGAGCCTAATGCATGTTGATGTCAGCTGGAATTCTCTTACTGGTGCACTGCCTAGCTGGGTTCTCGGTTCTGGTGTGCAATGGGTGTCGGTGTCACAGAACACATTGAGCGGGGAGGTAAAAGTGCCTGCAAATGCTTCTTCAGTGCTTCAAGGAGTGGATTTGTCGAGCAATGCCTTCTCTGGAGTTATTCCATCGGAAATCTCGAAGCTGCAGAATTTGCAGTCATTGAACATGTCATGGAACTCAATGTCTGGAAGTATTCCTGCCAGCATTTTGGAGATGAAGTCACTGGAGGTTCTTGATTTAACTGCCAACCGACTAAATGGGAGCATTCCAGTTTCAGCTGGTGGGGAGTCATTGAAGGAGTTGAGGCTGGGGAAGAACTTCCTGACTGGCAACATCCCAGCTCAGATTGGCAATTGCTCTGCCCTCGCATCATTGTAAGTTTAAGCATTTCTTTCTGATCCAATCCAGCGGGTAGACAGATGTTTGGAGCTTTACATTCTAAACCTTCTGTGGTATATGCTCACTTGGTTACTATCTTTTGCAGGGATCTTTCACATAACAATTTAGCAGGAGAAATTCCAGAAACGATATCTAACCTTACCAATCTTGTGCTTGTTGATCTTTCTCAGAACAAGCTTACTGGTGTTCTACCAAAGCAGCTTTCTGACCTCCCCCACCTCCTGCAGTTCAATGTTTCACATAACCAGCTCTCTGGGGACCTCCCTCCCGGTAGCTTCTTTGACACAATCCCCCTATCTTCTGTGTCGGATAATCCCGGCCTTTGTGGTGCAAAGCTCAATTCGTCTTGTCCTGGTGTGCTGCCAAAACCAATCGTGCTGAACCCAAACACTTCTGATCCAATATCACCAACCGAGCCTGTGCCCGATGGTTCTCGCCATCATAAGAAAACAATACTGAGCATCTCAGCCCTTGTTGCAATTGGTGCTGCTGCTCTAATTGCTGTTGGTGTCATTACCATTACTGTTCTTAACCTTCGCGTCCGTGCCCCTGGATCTCATTCTGGTGCTGTCCTGGAACTCTCAGATGGATATCTTAGCCAGTCACCAACAACTGACATGAACGCAGGCAAGCTTGTCATGTTCGGAGGAGGAAATCCAGAGTTCAGTGCCAGTACCCATGCTCTTCTGAACAAGGATTGCGAGCTTGGGCGTGGTGGTTTTGGCACTGTCTACAAGACCACTCTTCGAGATGGACAACCTGTTGCCATCAAGAAGCTCACTGTGTCAAGCTTGGTTAAATCTCAAGTTGAATTTGAGAGAGAAGTGAAGATGCTGGGCAAGCTACGCCACCGCAACCTAGTTGCACTAAAGGGTTATTACTGGACACCGTCGCTTCAGCTTCTCATTTACGAGTTTGTCTCTGGGGGTAACTTGCATAAACAATTGCATGAGTCATCCAACACAAATTGCCTGTCCTGGAAGGAAAGATTTGACATAGTCCTCGGTATAGCAAGAAGCCTTGCTCATCTCCACAGGCATGACATTATCCACTACAATCTGAAATCGAGCAATATTCTGCTCGATGGATCAGGTGAGGCAAAGGTAGGAGATTATGGGTTAGCAAAGCTGCTCCCAATGCTGGATCGTTACGTCCTGAGTAGCAAGGTCCAGAGTGCGCTTGGATACATGGCTCCAGAGTTTGCCTGCAGAACTGTGAAGATCACTGAGAAATGTGACGTATATGGGTTTGGTGTTCTTATTCTTGAGATTCTGACAGGTAGGACACCTGTGGAGTACATGGAAGATGATGTGATTGTGCTCTGTGATGTGGTGAGGGCGGCTTTGGATGAAGGCAAGGTGGAAGAATGCGTTGACGAGAGGCTCTGCGGCAAATTTCCACTGGAGGAGGCTGTTCCGATCATGAAACTTGGTTTGGTCTGTACTTCTCAGGTTCCCTCAAACAGGCCGGACATGAGTGAGGTGGTGAACATACTGGAGCTGATCAGATGCCCCCAGGATAGCCCAGAGACTGAATTGGGTTAACCTCTACCAGCATTGAATCTCTGTTTGTTGGTTTTACTTTTGAGATCTTTCTTTGCTTGGTAACTGACCAAACGATGAAAGACGAGGGAGTTCTATTCTATGTAGTGTGCAATTGCGAAGCTGTCATAGTGTCTAGCTAGTCTTTTGATGGTTAGGGAATTGTTATGTAATGCCTGCAATAGTTTAATCGCCTCCCGGGGTGTTGATGTGTTTGACTTAGATCCTCATCAGTAAGGTCAAGGTGTATGGTGTGGATCCTCTCACATCAATCCTGGTGGCCTGTAATTTCAGTTTCAGTTATGCAATCTGGTGCAACTTGTCGTTTCTGGATATTATGGAAGTGGAAGCTTGCCACATTTTGGATCTTTGCTATCTAATCATCCATTTGATTAATTTGAAAAATCTGTACCACTAAACCATAGTCAGAAAGTGTTGTGTTTATTTGTGTATCTATACATGACTTGCTCTGACAGTCTGAATCATGCAGACAAATCACACACGGTGTGACCCCACCCTCATGACTAACTGTGCATGTGTACAAGGAACTGAAAATGACAGTATTACTACATCGTTCATCTGTCTCTTTTGTTCATCAGTAGCTGTACTCTAAAATTCAAGGTACATGCAATAAACTAATACTGCTTCTAAACTGCATGTATGATTTGTCAAAGTTTGTTGATCTGACTGAACCTTGCACTTTGCTGACAGCATACCTTGTCAGGCCTCCTAGTGCATTGGCTATTGCTGCTGATCCTAGTAATTAACAATGACAAGGCATGGCATGTACACAAACAGTAAAGTATTCAGGTGCCTCAAAATGCAGGAAGAAATGATAGACAATGGAGATTGTGTTGGCACTACATCTGGAGCTGTGTTTTGCAGTTAGCATAATCTTGGCATTTGTTTGTCCGTAGATTCTACAACTGCTAGTATGTTCTGCACCAGCAATCGGCCAACCACATGGGTGTTTGCCTTTTAAAATTGGCTTTCATGGATTATGCTCTCAGCTCTTTTGACTGTAAATCGAGAGCTATGTAACTGTAAGCTAGTACTACTACTACATGTGAGCCTAGCCGACTTCCTGTCGTGCAAGCCGTCCTGGAAGGCTTTGCCCGTTTGCTGCTTGGAAGCACGTATCAATGCTAAGCGTTGCATTAGCATTCCCGGATCCCTGTCTCATTTCTTGCCTTTGTCTATATGGCAACCAGTGAAGGAGCATGATGTTACTACGCCTGGCCTGAAGACTGAACCTGAAGTCGTCCAACATGAAATGGTGCCATGTGCAGGCTTTGCTAGGGGCATTGAGCTACTTGGTGGAGGACAGTTCACAAAAGAGCAGTCCGGTCCTGTTCTATCTGTCTTTGTGTCACTCGGCAGCGAGTGCAAACTTTTTGAAGCAAAAACCGGCCGGGAGAAGGAGAGAAGAGAAGGAAGGTATCAGGGGAAGAGGAGGCATGGGCGCCGTCTGCACCCAGGAGCCTAGGCCCCCCCCCCATGACAATTGACAAGCTTTTTGACCATCTACTAGTATCTGGTATAGTGGTGGGTCCAACAAAACAAAGTGCTTTGAGGAGAATCTTGGCGTCCTGATGGGCATGATTGCTTCATGCGAATCCAAAGTGCAGATCGTTCTGGCACTGGTGCTGCTTGTTCGTTGTAATTTGGGAAGTTGGTTAGCTTGTATGATTTTATACACAAGCAACTAGTACAGCTAAAAAACAACTTAAATTTAGACACAAACAACTAGTAAACTACAAAATAACTTTTTTTTTTCGAAAGGACGGCAAAAGATTTGCCGCGATTTCTATTAGACGAATAAATAAAAAAGAAGACAAGTGCCCCCGTCCAGTTTTTGAAGTGGAAACTGGGCGAAAACCACATACAAAAGCGCCAACTCAACTCCATGCTTGGTCGGATTGGGGCGTCGACACAAGCCACAACTAAAACAACTACTAACTCGGTCGGATTGGGTCTTCGACGCGAGCCTCCACTTGTAACCACTAGGAGCTCCACCACCGAAACAACAAGAAACAAAACAAGAAAGGAGGCAAAAAGAGCAACTAAAGACAAGAAAAACCTCTACTCCACCCCAGGCACAAACCACGGACACAACGGCGGAAACGACGAACTAGCACCGCCCGAGACCTCCCGACCGAGTCGAAATCCGCCACGACGCCTTCAGGAAGGTTACGACGCCGAAGCGCCGCCGTCGCTAGGCTTTCACCCGCAGAGTACCGGGGACGCGACGCCCTCAACAGGGGAACGACACCCACGCATGTCGCGTCGCCGGCCTTCGCCCAAGGAATCCCACGGCACGAAACGATCCCGTGGCCGGGTCCCTACCGCACACCGTAACACCGCCGCCGGTCACCCGAAGGAGCCCCGCGAGGTCGGCGCGCCAGCCACGCGAGCGCCGCAAAAGCCGCGCCAAGACCCCGCCGTACCACCCGCGAACAACAGCCTCCCGCCACCATGAACGTCCACCAACCGCCCGCCGGCCGAAGCCGACCACCGCCGCCGGCCGAGCCCACGTCGCGTGCACCACCACCCCCGAAGGTACCGAATCCGGAGCGGGGCCCCGGATCGCACACCCCGCGGACGCCAAGGCTTTCGTCTTCAAAGCAACGCCCCGACGGTAGCCGGGGTATGGGGAGGACGGCAAAGACGAAGACCGCCCCAACGCCAAAGATAACCCCGCCTACCGCCACAAAGCGACCACCACGAAGAGGAAGGCAGGGGACAAGCCAAGAGGAGGGAACCCCTCCACTGTCCCCCACGCCCGAAGGGGCAGCCGCCCCGCGACGCCCCGCCGGTGATCCCCATTGAAGAGGAGCAGCAACCACCGTGCCCCGCAGAGACAGCAGCACCGCCACGGCACCGCGTACCTGCCAAAAGCACCGCCGGCCACACCACCACGGCGCCACCGAAGATCCACTCCTCCACCATCGAGCACCCCCCACCACACAGCAGGCCACAGCCGTGGCCACCCAGCAGCGGAAGCAGAACCGGGGCGAGGGGGGGACAGCCAGCCCCCGCCACCAGAACACCGCAGGAACCACCCCCGGCAGCGGTCACTCCCAGCTAGCCTGCGCCAGCCAGGGAGCCCCTGCCCCCGTCCACCTCAAGCCGCAACACCACCAGCAGGTGCCGGATCCGGGGGAGGGGGTCCGGATCCACCCTCCCCAAGCCGCCCGCACCGCCCAAACCCGGTCGCCATCGACCGGAGGCCAAGGCGGACAGCGCCAGGACCACCTCCATCGCCCCACACCGGCCGGGTGCGCGGATCCAAGCAGCGAGAGGCCGGACTGCCCACCGCGGCCCAGACAACGCCACCAACCGCCGCCGAGCGCCGAAGGCCGGCCTCTGACTCGCGCCGCCTCTATGCGCCCGAGACGGAACGAGGCCGGGGAAAAAAGCCCCGCCGCCACCATCCTCGAGAGCCGCCGGGCATCCCGGCGGTGCTCTCCGGCGGCGGCGAAGCAAGGGTAAGGGGAGGGGGGAGCGGCGGCGGCGGCGCCTAGGGTTCGCCCCGAGCCGCCCCGACGCGAGGGCAACGCGAGGCGCTATTCTTTTTTTTTTTAACTACAAAATAACTCACAATAAATAATTTATAGTTTTTTCTATAGCTAAAGAATGACAAAATTACATGTTATCTGAACAAAAACACACACACAAAAAAAATCAAACACTTGAGCACTTGAGATATAGGGAAAATGTATAAATTGTGATTGAGCATTAGGGATGTACCAAAAGAAGCAACCGGCTATATAAACATGGCCATTACTATTTACTCCTACTTATCTAGACTCTATGTGCTTCTCCTTAATCTAGAATGCTTGGCGTGCTGTCGGTTCTCATCTGATCTTGGATGCATCCCTGGGACTTCCCTTCACTGGTGCTGGTAATGCCCAATTTGCTAACGGCCGGAGCTTTCTCCTTGGAACAGTGCCTCCTTCAGTCCTCCTCTGTTCTCGAGTGTTATCAGCTATCACTAGCTAGTGCTCCCAAATGGACAGGAGAAGAGAACAAAAGGAGCAGAGTTACCAAGTGTATTCAATCAAACAACATATAATTTTAGAAGTGGTGATTGGACGTCTGCCGAACCAAAACCAAGCGATGTGGTTGAAGAATTGTTGTAGCCTTTTGTAGGGCTCCACGGAGAAACAAGGAAAGTATGAAAGGAAGAAACAGAACAAAGCTTTAAACTTGGTTGGTGTTGCCAGCTTTGCTGCCCGTCGGCACTTTCAAGCAAGTGGAGGAACCACCATGGCAGCGAGAAACCCCCGTGGCCAGGCAACCGCCCTCATCTCCAAGCGCCGGCTGCTAGCTCGTTCGTCGGCTAACAGAACAGACAAGAAGACGGCCGAAGGAGTATGGGCCAGCCAATGTACTACTAGCTGCGTAGAGGAAATAAAAAGCCCATCAGGCCCACCTTATCATGGAGCCCATATAGGCAACATATAATTGAAACAAGGATCTGGGCCTCCACGATTGATGTCGTGCTCTCTATGACCTCGCCAAAAAAAAAAACAAAAAACACACCCGACGCCGACCATGGCGAGCGGCCAACAAGCGCAGTACGCCAGTACGAGTCCAGCTCTACTCCGGCCGCCGCGGAAGACGGTTGGGCTCGCTGGACGCTGCTAGCGCGCGCATATTGGTGGACCCGCCCTACAACTCAGCAAGCGTGTTCTGTTTGTTTGAAACCGGTCCTGACACAGCAATGCAATCGAGTACGATTGTTCGAACGGTATCCAATCCAATTACAGAACACGTCACATAGCCGTGTCCTGACCGCCCGATCAGAAAAAAACTAGCGGATCGTATCACGCAGCCGACGTGTCAAGTAGGAGTTGGACAACGGACGTCACTGCGAGTCAGACACCGCCTCCGATTCGCCACTTCGCATTGCCAGCCTCCGAAATCGGGACTTTATATACCGGCGCGGCGTGTACCCCTAGCCACGTCCTCGTCTCGTTTCGTGTGTTACCAACATCGCATCGCAACACGAGTACACGACGACGACGATAGCTAAGCTACGGCAACGCGCGCGATGGCTCGAGGAGGATTGATCAAGCTGCTTTTCGCGGTGCTGGTCGCCGGGCTGCTTCTCGTCGTGGCCCCGACGACCTACGCAGCAGCGGCGGCCGCTGAAGGAGGAGCCGGCGGCGGCACCGTGATCGGCATCGACCTGGGCACCACCTACTCGTGCGTCGGCGTCTACCGGAACGGCCGCGTGGAGATCATCGCCAACGACCAGGGCAACCGGATCACGCCCTCGTGGGTCGCCTTCACCGACGGCGGCGAGCGCCTCATCGGGGAGGCCGCCAAGAACCAGGCGGCGGCCAACCCGGAGCGCACCATCTACGACACCAAGCGGCTCATCGGGCGCCAGTTCGACGACGCCGCGCTGCAGCGGGACATGAAGCTGCTGTCGTACGAGGTCGTCGAGAGGAACGGGAAGCCGCACGTGCGGGTCCAGGTTAGGGACGGCGACGTGCGCGAGTTCAGCGCCGAGGAGGTCAGCGCCATGGTGCTCACCAAGATGAAGGAGACGGCCGAGGCCTACCTCGGCGAGAAGGTCACGGACGCCGTCGTCACCGTCCCGGCCTACTTCGACGACGCGCAGCGCCTGGCCACCAAGGACGCCGGCGTCATCGCCGGGCTCAACGTGCGCCGCATAATCAACGAGCCCACCGCGGCGGCCATCGCGTACGGCATCGACGAGAAGGGGCCGGAGAAGAAAGTGCTCGTGTTCGACCTCGGCGGCGGCACGTTCGACGTCAGCATCCTGGCCATCGACAACGGCGTCTTCGAGGTGCTCGCCACCAACGGAGACACCCACCTCGGAGGCGAGGACTTCGACCAGCGCGTCATGGACTACTTTATCAAGCTCGTCAAGCGCAAGCACGGCCGGGACATCTCCGGCGACGCCCGCGCGCTAGGGAAGCTTCGCCGCGAGTGCGAGCGCGCCAAGCGCGCGCTCAGCAACCAGCACCAGGTGCGCGTGGAGATCGAGGCGCTCTTCGACGGCGTCGACGTCTCGGAGCAGCTCACCAGGGCGCGCTTCGAGGAGCTCAACAGCGACCTGTTCCGGAAGACAATGGTGCCCGTAAAGAAGGCCATGGCGGACGCCAGGCTGCAGAAGAGCGACATCGACGAGATCGTTCTCGTCGGCGGCAGCACCAGGATCCCCAAGGTGCAGCAGCTGCTCAAGGACTACTTCAACGGCAAGGAGCTCAGCAGGGGAGTCAACCCCGACGAGGCCGTCGCGTACGGCGCCGCCGTCCAGGGCGCTATCCTCAGCGGGCAAGCATACAACGATTCGATTGTCCTCGACGTTGCGCCGCTGACTCTGGGCATGGAGACCGTGGGTGGGGTGATGACCAAGCTGATCCCGAGGAACACGGTGATTCCGACCAAGAAGACGCAGGTGTTCACCACGTACCAGGATAGGCAGACCAGCGTGACCATCATGGTGTTCCAGGGCGAGCGCAGCATGACCAAGGACAACAAGCTGCTCGGCAAGTTTGACCTCTCTGGGATCCCGCCGGCGCCGAGGGGCGCGCCGCAGATCGAGGTGACCTTCGAGGTGGACGTGAACGGCATCCTCCACGTGAAGGCGGCGGACAAGGGCACCGGCAGGTCGGAGAAGGTCACCATCACGAGCGACGCTGGCCGGCTCAGCCAGGAGGAGATGGACCGGATGGTGCACGAGGCAGAGGAGTTCGCAGAGGAGGACCGCAAGGCGAAGGAGCGGATTGACGCGCGCAACAAGCTGGAGACGTACATCTACCAGGTGAAGAGCGCGGTGGACGACAGCAAAATGACCGACAAGATGGACGCCGGCGAGAAGGAGAAGGTGGAGGAGGCAGTCAGGGAGGCCAACGAGTGGATCGACGAGAACTCGGGTGCCGACAAGGAGGACTTCGAAGAGAAGCTCAAGGAGCTAGAGGACGTGTGCAGCCCTGTCATCTCGGCGGTGTACCAGAGGTCCGGCGGTGCACCGGGAGACTCGTACTATGAGGATGACCATGACGAGCTTTAGGGACTACTAGATTGTCAGAATTAGCTAGCTCTTAATATAGTTCTGTGTCCTTTCGTTTACAGTAAAACCAGTAGTAATTTCGATTTGTAATATCCATCTAATATGATTGCCTTTATTATTGTTTATGTTAAGACAAAGTTGGAATGTGCTTTATTTTTCCTAACGAAGATTTAGCGGAGTCCAAACTGGAGAACACATCTCCACACGCAGTGAAGACTAACGAGCACCATTAACTTCTTTTACACATACACGCAGAGTGGAAAATACTTTGTGGAATGTCCCATGCCGTCGGGAAAGGAAAAGAAAAGGCATTGTCAAAACAGAGGGCAGCCAAACACTGCACTAACTGAATATTTTGTGAACTACTGCTGTTTTACAGAGGGCAGCCAAACACTGAACCTTTCGTCATTTGGCAACTGGTTTTCAGTTGCTTCATCTTGGAGATCACAAGCATTTACAGTTACGAAGTAGAAGATCATGCAAGTTAAGAATAGCAATCTTGCATATAGCCAGCTAAGCTGAATTGACATTTACAAATTTACAAAAAAAAAAAAAAAAAAAAAAAGAGAGAGAAAAGAATGAGATAGAGGAACAAAGAGTAACTAAATAACAAGATACAATTATCTATTGTCAGAATAGAAAGCTTGCATATCTTTGCTTTGTATAATGCTAGATCTAGGCACAACCTTGCCTAAGTCAATTGCGCATGTACAGTTTGAAAATCAACAATTATTCATGGTAGCTCTGTGATATAGTTTTCCATTTAGAAACCCAAAATTCATTTGGATTCCATCAAAATTCGCGCTCTCACTTTTCATGAACTAAATAAGAAACTGTGACTAAAAATCAAATTCGTAACTTAATTTCCCCCACCACTTTCAGCACTAATTCCTGTACTCTACCCCAGTAATTGTCAAATGTAGCATGAAGAATAAGTTTGTTGATGCATTTCATCTATTGCTATTCAATGATTTGCCTACTGTTTTTTCAGTTCAATTACTCTGACTGGTGCAAAGAGTAGTTTTACTGAACCGATCCATGGGCATTAGCCTGGGAAGTAAATAACAATCTTTCAGGGAGTAATGTAAGGAATATTTCAAAAAAAGAAACTAAGGACCTTGGTTGCCTTCTTATGAGGATGTGAACAGCATCGGTGAGCCAGATCCTGAAGACCAAGATTCGTGTTTTTTTTTCCTCATTTTCAATAGCCTAGCAAAATATGCTAACAAAACCACATAGCTAATATATCAACTGTTCAGCTTCATGATCATATAGCAGGATGTATGCAAATGACCTTGAACAAAACAAAACTGGAAATACAAATAGATGTAGAACAGCATAATCTGGGGAATGAGTGAAACTGACAAACAAAATAAGCACCATTTTGGTGTAATTTTAACCCATCAATATCTCCAAAATCAAGTTTAAGGTGTCCACAAACCAAAGGACCAAAACTATGAGTTGCGTCGTTGTCACAGCTCATGGAATTGAAACAAAGAGCTGGATCATGAAAAGACCCACAGCAAGAGACAAGCAAAGCCTGCAAAGCAGCAAACATTTTGGCAAATGAGTGAATTTCCTACTTCTGGGTATCTGAAATTCATGGCATCCACATGAAGACCAAAGGAAGCGCTGTTTTACGTCATGGGCATTCCGTCAAACAACTCCTGTGCGCTATCAATGTCCACGTCGAGTCCGACGTTGCAGGCCAATGGGTGATCGCCGGTGGTAGGGAAGCACCATGTATACGTTGGCGGTGGCGGCACACTGTAGTACGTTGGTGAACAGAAGATGTGAAGGTCCCCGGACGGGGCGTCCTTGCGGGGGGCACAGCGGTGCAGAGACAGGCCGCGGTCGTGCGGACAAGGGGGTGTGGGCGCAAAGCTCTCCGAGTTCTAGTAGCAAAAAGAAGAGATTGCTTTGCGTTGCACCGATCGAGAGCCACTAATTCCCTCGCTTTCCAAACCACATCCGCTCAGCTCGCCGCCCGCACACGCCCTTTCCACCCACCATGGCTTCCCTCTACGTCCACCACACCTCGCTGCCACTCTCCCCGCCCCACCAGCTGACGGCCCCCGAGCCCCCTCGCGCGGCGCCCCCCTCGCGCCTCCCCGCTGTGCCGTCCTCCTCCCACCATGTCAGCGCCCTCCCTCGCCCCGCGGGGGCGGCTGCCTCCGCCTTCGCGCGCCACTGCAAAGCACTGCCGATCCGGGACCACGACGCCGAGCTCCTCCGCGCTCTACAGTCCACCAACGGCAACGGCGCCCTGCACGGACCGGGCGGCGACGGCAGGAACAGGAGGCCGCGTTTCTGCGCCCGGGACTGCGCGAGGCGGATCATGGAGCTGCCCGTGGAGGAGCGGGTGAAGGTGCTCGACCTCCTGCCGCGCGACGACGACGCGCTCACCGTCTCCGACTACAACGACATCCTATCGGCGCTGGCGCGCGCGGGGGACCACGCCACGGCCGTCGCGCTGTTCCGCGCCATGCCCGTCGCCCCCGACGCCCACTCCTTCGCCGCCGCCGTGCAGTGCCTCTGCCGCCAGGGCGCGCCCGACGAGGCCAAGGTCGCGCTCGACGAGATGGTGGCGCGCGGGTTCCGCCCCAGCGCCGCCACGTTCTCCGCCGTCGTGGGGTGCCTCTGCAAGCGCGGGCGCGTCACCAGGGCCATGGAGGTGCTCGACGCCATGCGCGTGCTCGGGTGCGAGCCGACCATCCGCACCTACAATAGCCTCGTCGGCGGGCTCTGCTACGTCGGCCGCCTGGAGGAGGCGCTCGACCTCCTCAACAAGCTCAAGGACTCGCCGTCCATGACGCCCGACATCTACACTTTCACCATCGTGCTCGACGGCTTCTGCAAGGTCGGGCGGACGGAGGAGGCCACGGCCATCTTCCACGACGCCATCGGGATGGGCCTGACGCCGACGATATTCACCTACAACGCGCTCCTGAACGGGCACTGCAAGGAGGGGAACCCGCTCAAGGCGTTCGCGCTGCTCATGGAGATGTGCGGCGACGCCGCCGTCTGCCCGCCGGACGCGATCAGCTTCGGGATCGTGCTGACGGCGCTGCTCCGCGCAGGGGAGACATCAGCGGCGTGGCAGACGTACAAGCGGATGGAGCGCGCTGGGTTCGAGGCGGACGGGCGCGCGCTGGACACGCTGGCCCGGGGCCTGTGCCGGCGGTGCGCGACGGACGTCTCCGCCCTCGGCGACGCCAAGGAGGTGTTCGCGAAGCTGGTGGCCTCGGGCCACGAGCCGGTCTCCTACACCTACTGCCTGATGGCGCAGGCGCTGGCGCGCGGCGGCGAGGTGGACGCGGCCGTGGCGCTCCTGGAGGACATGGTGCGCAGGGGGTACGCGCTGCGGAAGCGCGCCTACACGGACGTGGTGCGCGCGCTCTGCGAACGCGGCAGGGCCCGCGACGCACTGCAGGTGCTGGTGCTCGTGATGATCGTCAGGGACTTCGTGCCGGGGCGGAACGCGTTCGAAGCGCTCCTGGGCGAGCTGAGCCGGCAGGGGCGGTGGGCCGACGCCATGGCCGTGTACGCCGCCGCGGTGAAGCGCGGCGTGGTAGTCTCGTGGAAGCACCTCGGCGGAGAGGCGCTCTCGCCGGAAGAGCCCGTTCGGCTGGGCGTCCTGGTCCCGCAGTGACCGTTTGTCTTTGGGCGGGATTACCATCTTTCCGAGGCTTTCCGGTGTTGGCAGACCTTTCTGCTTCCATTGCTGAAGACGGACACAATCTGTCAGTTTCAGCTGCTTTGCAGATGGCAACATGAACCTCTCTGAGGAACAAGCGTAGCTGATGGTTCAGGTGGGATTTTGGCAAATTTTAGCGAGAGGAACACCGCAAATGTACCAATTTTATGTAATCATTTCTGCTTGGATCATTCGGTCGGGAGCATTGGCGTCCAGCTTACGAGTTACGGAGCATAGCGTCAGTCACTCGGTTCTCGGAGGCATACACACGTCTCAGTACTGTCATTCTAGTTCATCCATAAATTGTAACTTGTAGATCACCCAAAAGTTCAAGTGGATTGTCATTCTGCATCATTGGTTTCTCTGTACCAAAAGCACGACTACATTGCTCAACTTTCATTGGTTTCTGCATCATTCTACACGGTATACCAGACGCTGAATTCCAGATCCTGATTACTGTGATACCAAAAGCATGACTACATTGCTCAACTTTCAGATCTGCGTGCCTGCACGGATGACAATCCTGCATTCAAAACTATAAACGCACAAAGCACTTTATTTATAGACGGCGCCACGAACAAAACACTATCACTGACGAGGCGCAGCAACAGTCCAGAAACACACTGTCATGTGTCATGGCGCGCGTGCTTCGTCAGGAAAGCGAAGATTAAAGATCAGACAGCTTACTCCTCGACCACCTGCTCGACAACCAGCGGCAGTGGCTTCTCCCTCTCCCTCCCTTCCCCTTTCCCGTGCTTCTCCTTCCTCTCCTTCTTCCCACGCTTCTCCTCCTCCTCCTCCGGCGCGGGGAACGACGGCATGATCAGGGCCTCCTCCTGCTTACGCACCAGCTTCCTGAACTCCTCCTCGCGGACGCCGAACCCGGCGGCGATCTCCGGCCCGAGCATGGTGCGGAGCACCGAGGCGGCGCCCACCAGGAACTGCGGCCGGTTGCGGCGCGCCGAGGTGGTGAACCCGAAGAACTCGAAGGGCCCGCCGCGCGACGCCACCTGGCAGAACGGGAAGTAGCGCGGGATCCAGAACACGTCGCCCGGGCGCACCACCTCGCTCATCGCCAGCGACCCGTTCGGGAACACCACCTGGATCGTGCCCTCGCCGCCCAGCACCACGCCGTACTCCGTCGCCCGAGGGTTCACGTGCGGCGCCAGCATCGACCCCTGCCATGCAGATGTAGATTTTATCAGCTTGGCCGTGCGTTCTATCAGATAGCTCAAATGCTCGATCGTGTTTGACTGTTTGCAAAAGGAATCCAGCAATCGCGACGCGCACGCACCGCGGTGAGGTTGACGAGGTAGACGCCGATGTCGGGGTGCTTGAGGGGCTCGTACTGGTGCTTGTCGACGGAGACGGTCCAGCCGTAGTTGTTCTTGAACCCAGGCTTGCTGTCGTAGAGGTTGTACGGCTCCGTCGCCTTCTTCTTGTCCTTCTTGTTCGCCTCCGCGGTGACGCCACCGTCCGCCGACGCCCCTCCGATGAACCTGTTCACCAGCTTCCTCCACGACCACGTCGGCCGCCGTGCATCGTCATCGCTGCCGCACTCATCGCCTTCGTCTCCCCTGCCTACCGGCGTCCACGTGGCAGCACCCTGGCATCGCGCTCCCCTGTCCAGCGCGTCATCGTGCCCGTTGCCGCCACCGTGCTCGGGCTCGACCTCCGCGGTGTAGTACACGATGGGGCCGCCGGTTTTGCCCAGCATGATACTTGCCAACTCGTCGTAGGTGGCCTATGCACAAAGACATGCAAGTAATTATGCATACATGGTGCTAGTGCTCTACTCGTGACATGGATCACTTAAAAGCATGATGTGAACTGTTCAGATCAGATTAGTAGTATGTCTCACGTTGAAGGCATGGGTAAGCGTTTCCGGTCCGAAACCGGCGATGACCGACGCCGCCAGGTGCCCTGCGCCGCCGAGGAAGAAGGGCTGCATTGGATCATGGTTCAATCAGTGCGAGTTTTGCAGGGTTGCCAGTACAAGTACATGTTCTGTTGCAACGACAAAAACAGGAAGATGACGATATATGCAGAGACCTGATAAGGAGGTCCAAAGCCGAGGCTATCAGAGGCGTCGATGCTGCATATGATCTGCAGCCTCTGGCCTTTGCCGGTGTTGACCAAGTAGTAGGTGGAGCCGGCGTCGATGTGCAGGACGTCGCCCATCTTGAGCTTCCTCTCCACGAGCTCGTCCTTGTGAATATACCCAACCTTCACTCCCCCTGTTCATCACAACGCAAACATACCACGATTTCCATCTCATCGATCGGTACAACGCGTTCTATTCTCGCACGCCCACGCATATAGAAATAGAACAGCGTGTAGTGCATACCTCGGTGCACGAAGAGAGTGAGGCTGGAGTCGAGGTAGTGTGGCACGTACAGTGTCTTGGGCTCCATGGTGATGAAGCCGATGTGCATGAGCCCCTCGCGGCAGGCGAAGGCGGCCGGCGGCCACGGCTGGCCGCGCACCACGCGCACCTGCCCCCCCTCCGACTCGACCACCTTCTCCAGCCGGTCCAGCACGAACAGCCCCCTCCCCTTGCCCTTGCCCTTCTCTGCTTCCTCTTCGGCTGCCGGCCTCCACTCCCCCTCGCCCTCCTCCCACCAGCCGTCGCCGTGCCGTGGCGCCGCCGCCGAGCACCGCGAGATGACGAGGAGCAGGAGGATTAGCAGCGGAGCCATCACAGCAACACGATCCATTCACGCGCCTGACTTCTTCAATTCTTCCAAGGTTGTTCTCTCTCTCGTCAGCTCGATCTGTAAACTGTACAAGTTCTTAGTGCCAAGGCGGTGGAATATAGAGGCGACAGGTGAGTGTGAGGGCGTCGCACGTGTCGTCGTGCATGGCTGAGGAGGCATAGTTGAGAAGAAAAATGGTGGACGGGTGGAGCATGGCTCCGGACCTGCCTCCGCGCATACGCCAACCTGACCTCGCGACGCAACGCGTGTCCGCTTCGCCGATGACACGGATGCGGTCTCAGACCACAGGTATCTGTGTCCAAGGCACGTCGGCTTCTGTTGCTTCTCGGCTATCGGCTCAGCACGTCGAAGTGCATGAAGATAGGTTCGGCTATCGGCTCAGCACGTCGAAGTGCATGAAGATAGGTTCGTGGACACTAAACAGTAATAATCAGTAAAATACACCTCAGGTCCCTAAACTACCGTGTTGTTGTGTCTAAATTTATTCGCCAAACTCCCTAATGGCTACTAAAGCTGTCCCTAAAATAAATCGCACGAATTGATTAAAAAAGTAAACACACCTCTGTCTGCTGCTCACCCGCTCGTCGCTATGGTGCCTCTCACCTTCGGTCACGTTGCTCATTTTAGCCGGTTTATCACCCGTATAATGGTTTATTCTCTCGAATAGAACACTATTAATTCTCTTTCATAGAATATTATTAAAATAGCTAGAATGAGTAATGAAAACCATTAGTTTACTCTCCTAGTTCCTCTGCAACCATGTTGTCCTCACCAGTGTCGTCTGCTCCAATGCCTCATCGACGTAGTGAAGGAGTTGTGACAAGTTGAGCCATGTAATTTTTTGGATTTTTTTTTATTTTAGATAAAAACCATCTCAGATTAAATTACTCTCCCCGTCTTAAATTGTAAGTCATTCCAAAAATCTTGCAGAGTCAAAACATCTCAAGTTTACCAAAATTATAGAAAAAATTACAAAAAATTATGACATCAAATAGGTACAGATGAAAATATAATTAACGAATGGATCATCATGGAGAAGTTTAATTGTTTTTTCTCTGGGCATTCGCTTCTAAACATTACGCCATTAGGGGATTTTTCGATTGCTCGACAATCTTATCAACGAAGGATATCAGTTGCGAGGAAGCAATGAAAAAGGTGGTGGTTAATGCATGCAGTGACTTTGCTAAATATCTTCCAAAGTTCTGAAAAGATACAAGGCACTATGAGCATCAACACTATGCCATTGTAAGGGATCCGATAAAACAGGCTATTATTGGCGCTTAGCAGTAATTTGTGCCCCTGGGCAGCTGTTCCAGAAGTGTTGCATGTTTTCCCTTGAATTGCCAGTATTTGGTGTAAATGTGCTAACTAAGCTGAATCGAAAGATGATTCTGAAGTTCAAACCATGGCAATGGCACGGATGTTCTCTGTTTATTAATTAGTCTATTTGGTAATTGTTGACACCAATTGTGCCTTGGCCAAAATGTATGAACTATATCTGTAACGTATATTAAACTGAATCTTATCGATGGTTAAACAAAAGGCCAAAATAAATGTTTCACATTATGGATGCAGCACAGTTCCGTTCTTCCATCCAGCCAGCACCGGCGCGGGCGCGCCGCGCGCAGCAGCGTGCAGCGCACTGGCACGGAGGCACGGACCCGACTCGCTGCCGCACCGAAAGAAGGCGACTTGTCTCGTCGTCCCCGTGCCTCGTGGCGCCTCACATGCTTGCTACGGAGTAGGAGTAGAGTAGGCTAGTGTATAGCCTCTCGCTCTCCAGATCGGCGAGATCCCACTCCACTCAACTCCACTGCGGCCTTGTTTAGATGCCCAATTTTGGGCATTTAAAGTTGGGAAAATTCCCTATAAATAAGATCAGAAGAATTTTATTTTTATTTGGTAATAATCATGTCAAATATCGATTAATTAGTCTTAAAATGTTAGTCTCGCAAAGACAATCAAACTGTGCAATTAGTTTTTGATTTCATCTATATTTAATATTCCATGATGTCATGATATTTTGATGTGACAGAGAATTTTCTTTTTGCATAGTAGAATTTGGGAGTGAATTCTGGGATCTAAAGGAGGCCTGCTTCCTCCGCTCCACCCCACCTCTTAAAATCCAAACCAAACCCGCTCCTCGTTTAGTTCCCGAGTTGGGACGGCGGAATCGGGGAAAAGTGCTACAGTGTTCCTGTCGGAACACTTTTTGTTTTTTATTGCAAAAAATTGTCTAAATATTGATTAATTAGACTCTAAATGTTCGTCTTGCAAAGTACAATAAAACTGTGCAATTAGTTTTTGATTTCATCTACATTTAAGACTACGATTCGCGACATTTTTGATGTGATGGGGAATAGGACTTACGCAGATGAAATTTGGGGGTGAATTCTGGAACTAAACAAGGCCCCGAAAGCACCACGAAAACACGGCAGCCTGCCTATCCACCACCCTTCCTCTCCAGCCTCGGACACCCCGCGCGCGCCCTCGCGCGGACAGGCCGAGAGCGGCAGCGAGCAAGGGGAGGCGGGGGCTGCGCCGGCCTCGCAATGCAGCAGCCGGAGCCTGCCGCCGATCCGCCGGGCCGGGGCTTCCCGCCACCGGCAGCGCCCGCCTCCGCCGCCGCCGCGCGCGGGGCGCACCACCGCCGGGCCAGATCTGAGGTGGCCTTCCGCCTGCCGGACGACCTGGGCCTCGGCGGCGGCGGCGGCCACGACGGCGACGCCTTCGACGAGATCGGCTCCGAGGACGACCTCTTCTCCACCTTCATGGACATCGAGAAGATCTCCTCCTCCGGGCCGCCCTCCGACCGCGACCGCGCCGCCGAGACCTCGTCCCCGCCGCGGGGCCCCAAGCACCGCCACAGCAGCTCCGTCGACGGCTCGGGCCTCTTCTTCTCGCCCGGCATCGGCGGCGGCCTCTCCGGGAAGGACGCCGCCGCGTCGCTCGCCGAGGTCATGGAGGCCAAGAAGGCCATGTCTCCCGAGCAGCTCGCCGAGCTCGCCGCCATCGACCCCAAGCGCGCCAAGAGGTACCGCACCGTACCGCCTCCTCCATCGGAGCAATCCATCCATTTCTTTAGTTACCATGCTTGGCATTGTTACTCATGCGTAGCATGATCGACTACCTCCAGGATTAGTTGCTCGAATACTATAGATCATTTCTTTCGTTTCGCCGAGGTGGCGAGGAGTTAGATCGGGCGTGGAGGATAATCATGCATGCATGCATGCTTAAAGGAAAGACGCGCATTTCCCTTTGTTCTTTCCTCTGCGGGCCCTGTGTATGGATATGGATAGATTGTATTGTTTGGTTGGTTGGTTGGGGGTTGGGAGTTAAGGTACTGATGGTGCTGCTTTAGCGCTTGGTTGGTGGGATTATGGACAGGTGCTTGTTCCTCTGAGGGCGACGCGTGCTTTTTCTACTCCTTTTGCTGGGTGTTGGGGGGTTTGAGCCCGTTGATCATGATTGGAAAAGGGAGGTCAGCGAAAAGGGAAACTGGGTATTTTCTTACCTTTGAAGTTATATTTACCGGATGTAATTTGAGGGTTTACAGATGAAGTGTTGAGATATAAGCTAGATGGCTGGTTTTGAGGATTATATTGCTTAGTTAGACACTTCAGAATGATGTAGACTGATGTTTTTTTTTTTTTTTTTTGTTTGGTGAGATGAAAAGAAAATGAAGCATGTTGGAAAAGTGAGTCATTGCAAATGATTAGGAAAACCTGGCTATATGGATAATGGAAGGCGGTAGGAAGGAAAAACCACTGAAAACTATCCTATTAACTCAGTGAAACTAGCAAGTTCTAACCATTTTTATCTATTGTATCTCTATTGAAACTATGAACGACTGGTGGCCATCGGTTGAAATTTGAATAAGAAATGTCAAATTGTGAATTATGTTGGAAGCAACTGGAATTTACATTTCTAAAAATCACGCGATATAATGCTGTCACCAAAACCAGATGCTTTCATCTTTAGCATGGCAGAGATATCGTTAGTAGCAAATAATGCGATCCAAACCGAGTAACTGATAACATGATATCCACTGTTCATAGTTAAATTCTAATGCTTCAAAATTATGCTCCATCATCACCAGTTTTTCATCTCTTTTGTTTTTAGACATTTTACCTGTTCCTACTGTTTGACTTGTAGTAAAAGAAAATTAGAAAGAACAGACACTCCCTTCATTCCGAATTATAGTTCACTTTGGCTTTGTTCTAAGTCTCATCTAACTTTGACCAAGTATTTATAAAAATGTATTAGCACCAACAGGTTAAAATAAATGCACTTTCAAAACATATCTCATGGAATTTGATGAACTAGTTTGATGTTAAAGATGTTAGTGCTTTTTTCTATAAACTTGGCCAAAGTTAGAGAAGTTTGACTGAAGACAAACCCAAAGTTAACTTAAGTTGAAACGGAGGGAATACATGTTACATCACAGTGATTTGTCAACTGTCAAGAAATAGTTTATTGGCAGATATTGCAGAAAATTTTTTACTTATGAATTGGATTCATCCGGTATCTTCCTTTTTCAAAGAAGCTCCTGCTATTGTTTAAAATCTTTGTAGAAATGTTTTTGTGTTGTTTTTTGTAGTATGATCCATCTGTGTAGATCAATTGTTCCTTTAAGTCTACACTGGAAAAGAGGAATTGAATTTATAAACAAACTATAGTCAGGTTGTGGCTAATGGTCCATCTGGTTATGGTTTGGATCTATTGTCACTAAAGTCATTTCTTCAAATATCATCTTGGTTTACATTAACAATTTGTGTTAATTTTTCGTGCAGAATTCTAGCTAACAGACAATCAGCGGCTAGATCAAAAGAAAGAAAGGCTCGTTATATAACAGAACTTGAGCGGAAGGTCCAAACTCTTCAGACTGAAGCCACCACCCTCTCAGCTCAACTCACACTATTTCAGGTGCCTTTCTATCTATCTGTTGTCTCATTGGTATCAGCCTATCAGGTCAAGTTTAAGTTCATGCTTTTTCTGAAAGTGATACTTTGTAGGATCAAAATAATCATTCCTTTGTTGTCATCATAACAAACATGGACCTATCCCTTGATAGTGAGGTGTCTATCAAACTGTAGCTTCTTTACAAACTGTGTCTAGTAGCTTAATAATTTTCTGTACGTGCCTTCTGAGAACTTGTGTATCTGTATGGACTAGGACAGTTGCACTTGCACATGGTGTGACCAATCTAAACATCTCTCGCATTGAATATAAGTTCTGGTATTGTGAACAATTTGAAGAACTGAATGTCAATGACCTGTATGTGAGTTTAATTTCTGTTGATTGTCGACTTTGACTCTCGGCTTCTGGTTGTTGCTAGGTTTTGTGTTTGATTTTTAAAGTATTGTACACTTACTGGTTCGCTATACTTTTGTATTAGTTAGCCGGACGGCATTTATATGTTGCTTTCAATCTCTTGCAGAGGGACACGACTGGACTTTCTGCAGAAAATGCAGAGCTTAAGATAAGGTTACAGGCCATGGAGCAACAGGCTCAACTCCGTGATGGTGAGCATTGTCCCCTTCTTGAAGATAATTTATTTGTCTACTTTATTCCTTTAGTATTTTCCCTGTTCCTAGGAACATTAAGTAACAATAAGACCATGAAATATAATTTGGCCGTATGCAGTTTAAAAAGTTCTATTTTCCTAGTCATAGTTCCTTTCTCTAACTAAACTAGAACTCCTTCTTGACAAATTATTCTAAATGTTCGAGTGCCTGTGTGCCACAGTAGGATGCATGCAGGTTTTGTTTAATGTGGACAATGTGCCATAGCTTATATATCTTGCCATGAGATACAGTTACTATATCTATGTGGAACACAATGTTAATTGCATTGTACTTGCATAGAACAAATTAATGACTGAAGTTGTGTCATGACAATTTCTTTATTCTACTTGTACATTCTAAACAACCTGGTATATCTTGCAGCTCTGAATGATGCACTAAAGCAGGAGCTTGAGAGGCTTAAGCATGCTACTGGTGAGATGACCAATTCCAGCGAGACATATAACATGAGATTTCAACATGTTCCATACAACTCTTCCTTCTTCCCGCTTTCCCAGCAAAATGCATCCCCCCACCTTGGTAACACCCAGTTGCCACCACCGTTCCACCCACCCCATCCCAATGTGCCAAACCACCAGATGCTGTCCCACCCAAACACTCTCCCAGACATAATGCAGCAAGAATCTCTTGGACGGCTGCAGGGTTTGGACATTGGGAAGGGGCCACTGGTTGTGAAGTCAGAGAGCAGCTCGATCTCTGCTAGTGAAAGCAGCAGCACCTTCTAACGAGGCCTGCCAATGAGAATCTGCCGTTTGAATAGGTCCCATTGTTCATAATAGCCTGACATCCTTGTGCTGCTTCTTGCTCTGTAAGCTTATTTGTTATTTAATTCATTCAATTAGTTGAAATTGTTCGTTATCGCACTGGCTGATCAGTCCATGTTGTAGAATGATCCAGGAACCCTTCAAGCCTGTTTGTTTTGGGCTCATTTCCTGTTTGTGTTCGGTATTATCAGGGCATTTGGATTTTGGAGTGAAATTCTCTGATGGTACTTTGTTGTTTTTAGCCATGTTGACTGCTTCATGAATCCTCACCTGAACATACAATGTAATACAATGTATTCTCTGCAATTTGTTAAACCCTGTGTATTTTGTGCTGGCAAGCTAATTTTATCAATGCGTACTCTGATTTATGAAATGTTATCGCATTGTGGGATTTCAATCATCCATCAGAGTTCAGTCAGATGTTGTGTCAACATTGGAGTGTAAGCAAAGAGCACACAAAAAAAGGGGCTAATGAGGAAAGACCAAAATTAAGTGTCCGTGTCGGGATTTACACCCATGACCATTTGCATTTGGCAGGATCTTGTACACCCATGAGCAAATCTGAAGTGTCCGTGTCGGGATTTCGCATACTACTATTTACCATACGAGGATCCCAGTGCCTACATACGATACGCGAGACAGGTTAGCAAACGTGAAAATTTTGCACTAAGGATAGCTATCGAAGCGTGAAAACATAAAAGATTTGGGATTTTGTATATAAAATACAAGATTCTTGTGAACAGAGCATAGTTCAGCTATTTGAGTTTCTTGTGGGTGAATTTGCTCATCTGTCTATTAATGGTAGTCGACATTGAGGCCTATGGGGTGACTTTGCCAATCTCAAAAATTATCGGCTCAATCTAGTCTTTTGAAGGTACGAAGATAGGATATACGAGCCTGCATTTCGAGTACTCACGTAAATTCTTCGATTTGAAAAGAGAACCTTTTGTGTGTCTCGATGTGCAGGATTTCCAATCTGTTTGGAGACATTTCTAACATCATATTATAACTTTATTAACATATTTAACTTTGCACCTCCTTTGGTAGGCTCTCCTTGGAGCATATGATTTATGAAAGGATTTTGCAGTGTTGTAAACCTGTAAAGATTTCCTACGTAGCCACAGGATTGAAGCTGATCCAAAAACACAGGATCCTGTGATTGTGCGGAACACAATTATAAAGAACTAGGAGGATTTAAAAGCGTTGTCGCGGGTATGAAGAATAATTTTAAATAGATTAGAATGTTAATCGATAAGACTTAGAAGATGTATATGTATGGTCTTACTTAGAACTAAAAGAATTCTTTATTTTCCATTGAACTTTCTGATTTTTTTAATGCTAATACCTAGAACTAAAATAAAATTGATGGCAAAATGATTTATTGATTTGCACTGAAACACATAATCTATCATCATTCATCAAACAGCACACAATAACAACATAGGAACGGTATATGTTTTCAAGAGAACCTGATTCGAAGATCCAACTTTGTGGCTTGCATTGAAAAAGGAGAATCATGAATCCTCTTTTTTTTCTTAAATTAGAAACGTGAATCCTCTTGTGGAATTGTTGAAAGCCTGAAAAGTGAGGAAAGGAGAAACGTCAGTCGTAGGCCTTTTGGCTTAGCAAATAGCAATTGAGTCTTCATGTCATGTTTTTGGTGTACGTACGTACCTGATGGCTGGTGGCTGATCGGTTGCTGCTCATCTCTGCCGTCGTAGTCCTCGTGGAGTCCAGCGACGCTGATGCTCGATGGCCGCACCCGCGTCACGCTCGGGTAGCACCATAGCAGCGTAGCAGCGTAACTGCCTTCGCGGCTGCACCGCACGGCGGCGCGCAGAACTGGAACATGCGAGATTCTGATAAGAATAGGAACGGCCATGGGAACTCAGATCTCAATCTCGCGAACCCTGAAGCCACCCACGAGAATTTGTTTGGGTCGATCACAGGTTGGGCCAATCACAGGGTGGTGAAGCGGCGTTGAATTGAAGGACGGGTGGAGGTGGAGGCGGACGGGGTGGAGGCGAGGGGTCGGAGAGACAGAAGCGGACTGGATCGGTCAGTAACACAGAAAAGTAAAACAGAAACTGCTGACGTGGCGCAAGGAGAGATCAGATAATTAGCTTAGTGGGGTTTGTTTATATAGAAGGTATAGATAAATCGGTAATGTTTTTTTCGAACAAATCATAATGTTTTCTATTATCAAAAGGCATATTTTAATCTAAATGAAAGCATAACTTGTACAATATTTTTTTAAGATAAATATTGTTAAGGGATGAATTGAACCAACTCAAAATAGTTGGGAGGAGTAATTGAGCGAAACGTTGGTTAAGGACTGTTATTTGGAGTTTTGGTCTTTTGGATTGGACATAGACCAAAATTTTGAGGAAGTATTACAGAAGAGTATAAACCCTAATTTAATCCCCAAACAAAAAAAAAAGGAAAGATATATATAAAGCGAAGTTAAACAAGGAGGCGGCCCTTTGCCAGTGTCTGTCGCCGCGTATCTCCCTGCAGCTTCCGCTCCCGTCCCGTATCTCCGAGGCGGCGGCGGCGAGGCCGCGAGGGTGAGATGGCGGCGGCGGTGTCGCGCGACGACGAGCTGGTGATCAAGTCACCAAACGACCAGCGGTCTTATCGCCTCCTCCGCCTTGCCAACGGCCTCTGTGCCCTCCTCGTCCACGACCCTGAGATCTACGCCGACGGTTACCCACCTGAGGCCTCCAGAGACGAGGAGATGGAGGAAGTGGATGAGGAAGACGAGGATGGCGACGACGACAGCGAAGAGTATAGCGACGAGGAGGGTGAGGACGACGATGGGGAGGATGGGGAGGAGGACGAGGAAGAGGAAGAGGAAGAGGATGAGGGCGAGTCGAAGAGGAGGAAGGTGAAGGGTGGCGGCGAGCCAATCGTTAAGAAGGTAGCTATGGGTTTTCTATTGCTTGATTTATAACTTAATATCTGCTGCGAATGTGAATACGTGATAGTGTCTTGTTAATGCATTGGGATCTAACTTGATTCAGTCATATTTGGGAATAGTATGTGTTTTTTTTTTGGCAACTGATATCAATTCAGTGGGTCGGTAGTCTTGCCCTGTGAAGAGTAATTTGTTTAAGGGAATGTTTCAAATTATGTATTGAACCAAGGCGAGTTTGATGGGGGCCTATTGTGTGAAACACATAGCCCTTGGACTCTTTAAAAAATGCTGTGAAACACATCACAGATTTGCTGCAGGGTTTATGGCATGGGATTATGGGAAGCATCATGCAGTTTTTTGTGACTTAATTTTCATGATCCGATGGAACAAGAGATCTCATCATTTTTGGAAGTTGTTATCTCCCCACCCCCTACTCTCTATCTCTTCATTCTTACAAAATGGCACATTGCATTTCAGGCTGCTGCTGCAATGTGTGTTGGAATGGGCAGTTTCGCGGACCCTGAGAAGGCACAGGGCTTAGCGCATTTTCTAGGTTTGAGATCTTTGTCGTTTATATGCTATACCTTTCCTACATAGTGTGCTCATGCTAACCAGTTAAGAAACTGATAACTACTCTTCTGAAAGTTTGGATTTCATGAGCTGTATGTTAATTTTAATGAAATCAGAATGCTGATTTATACCCATACTCAAGAGTGGTATGATTTGGCAGAGCACATGCTTTTTATGGGGAGTTCTGAATTTCCAGACGAAAACGAGGTTTGTACACTGCATGTTTTGGCCTTCCTTTCATCATTTTTATTTTATGGGGAGTTCTGCACATTTAGATTACCAGTCAGTTCTCTCAATTTTTGTTGTCCTCAGTGCACACATTGTTTTTTATGTAGTACTCAATACCAATTATTGCAGTGCATAGTGGTAATATTGTAGGAACAACAGATTCTTCTGTAATTATCAATACTTATGTTTGGTCGCTGAAGTTACACTGTCCTTAATATCCTGGGAGACCCAGTGTTGAGCCCTGAGTGCTTCAAGGCGTTTGCCTTTTGTTTAGTTGCGGAATATTATGGTGCAAGCTTTAATTCTGTAGTTTCGTTGCTGTTAAGTAATGGAATTCAGTTTTGCCGTTGTGGGACATTAGATGTCTTATATAACATGAGATTAACAGCCATTATAATGATTTTTCAAACATATCTTCATTCTAATGAATTTAACTCTTCTCCATCCTTCCTTTCTTGTAGAGAATTTATGTTGCACTTTGCCTTTAGCACTCTCCATGTTTCTTACTTTAATACTTTTAATTTTGCTGGTAAACAAAAGGCTGCAGTGTATTTAGTGTTCTCTTCTCAGTTGTCCTAGTTTTTTATTCTCTATGTAGCATCTCGGTATGTATCATTGATTTCTGACTGAGTAATCCTTACTCATCTTGCGACACGGAGTGGATACTTCAGCCTGTATCTTTCCATGTATCAGTGTATCACAGTACTAGAGACCATTTTACCTTTGCGTACTGTTAAAGTACACTAGGAACAGTATAAAGGAGTCTAATCAGTTATTTGAACAGAACATGAAACCAACATGAAACCTACTTAATTAGCGCTCACAATTATTTATTTTGAAGTTTTGATATTCATCGCAAATAGAGGTTGCCGCACTTCTAATGTGTGCCAGAACTTGATCAGTCACATCCCCTTATCTGCTATAGCGTTATGATGTGACTGGTATGATGTGCTGCAAAGATATGTGGAGCTTGGAAATTCCTCGCACCTCTGCATGTTATTGATTCATATCAGTTGTTCCTTTATTGCTTGTGATGACTTACCTTTGCTATATGCTGTATATCTGAGCAACTTTTGGACGCTGACCATGGGAGTTACTTGATGATCTTTTTATGTAGTATGACAGTTACCTGTCCAAACATGGCGGTGCATCTAATGCTTTCACTGAAACCGAGTACACATGCTACCATTTTGAGGTCAAACGGGAGCATCTGAAGGGAGCCTTAGACAGGTGCGTGCCATCCGTTCACTGTTGTTCATCATTCTTTTACCTTTCTTCATATATGAATTCTGTAGTTTGAAACTTACATATGTGGTTCTCATTCCATTATTAGATTTTCTCAATTCTTCGTTTCACCCCTTGTTAAGGCTGAAGCAATGGACCGTGAGATTTTAGCAGTGGACTCAGGTCTGTGGTTATCTTGTTCTGGCTAGTTACTCCCAATTTTTTTAGCTCTTTGTTTTGAATACTATTGTACATTATAGTTACTGTTTCCTGTACAATTGCATTGCATCAGAGTTTAATCAAGTTCTGCAAAGCGATTCTTGCCGCCTTTCCCAACTGCAGTCCCATACCTGTTCTCAAAGACACCCTTTGAACAGATTTACCTGGGGTATGTTCACTAACTAGATGTTTTATTGAACACAATCAAGTGAACATTTTCATTCCGTGCTATTCTTTGAATTGCTTTCCTGCTGAGGTTTTGATATATTATTATCTAATTATCCAATAGGAAACAAGAAAAGTTTAGTTGACGCCATGGGAAGTGGAATCAATCTAAGAGAAGAGATTTTACATATGTACATGACAAACTACCATGGAGGAGCAATGAAATTGGTTATAATTGGAGGAGGTGGGCCTCAATCTTACTTTTTTTAGAAAAAGATATTTTTACTATATGACTATAATTCATATCCATGAGTTAATGCTCTTGCTCTTTGCATGTTTCAGAACCCCTTGACATTCTAGAAGGCTGGACAATGGACTTATTTAGCAAGGTTAAAGCTGGCCCTCTTTTGGATATAGGTCCAAAAACTGACATTCCATTTTGGAAGTCCGGGAAACTCTACAAGTTGGAGTCTGTTAGAGATTTGCACAGCCTTTGGTTGTCATGGACACTTCCTTGCTTACACAAGGAGTACATGAAGAAACCAGAAGATTATTTGGCTCATCTCCTTGGTCATGGTAATTAGCTTTCAACAATTTCACTTCTGACCATTGCTCTTCAATGAGCATACCTCAATGGTTGAATGCTAAGCAAATGAAAATGGTTTTCCATAGCTATATTGGTCAGTGTTTTATCCTCCCTGGCCCCTGTGGTGGTCCTCAAGCTATTCACGAGAATGCTATCCTTATCCTTTTATATTCTTGCTGGGTGTTCTCGTTTTTTATAAGCCTCTGGAAAACGTTTTGCCTTTTTCAGGTGTTTTGTTCTTTATGGATCTCTTTGAATTGCATAATCAAAATGTAATGAAAACAATTAAATGCATTGTGAAGTTAGTTATTTTCTGGGCTTAATGTGGATCTGAAGCACACGTAAAGCACGTAAAGCAAACTTATCTAATATATTGCCATTAGTAACTTACTATTTTGCTTCTATTTTCAGAGGGCAAGGGAAGTTTACTTTATTTCTTGAAAGCTAAAGGCTGGGCGAGCTCATTGAGTGCTGGTGTTGGTAGTGGAGGATCACAACGGTCCTCATATGCTTATATCTTTGAAATGTCTATCCACCTTACTGATTCAGGACTGAAAAATGTATGCAGGTTATCCAGTGTTTCTGATTCTGTGCATATTTTGGATGGATGAAGTTCCAGTTCCTTTGCTCAGAGTGCTCCATTCTATTTTTTGCGGAAATCTTATGTTTTTCAACTCTATAAACCTTATAACAGCAAAGATCCAATGAAAATATAGCCGACAATACCTTATAATATATATAGAAGAAATATTGAAATCGATCTGTTTTGCAAAAATTGCGTGCAAAGATCTGCAGGGAATGTTTTAAAACTTTGAATTAACTTTTGCTGTCAATTTCTAAACATTGATAAAGAGAAAATCATTTATTAAGTTCCTATATGTGTTGTTTTCCTTTATGTTCATTGTTTCTTTTTTGGAAAATGTTTTGTAACTAGTTGATTGCCAGAAAACTGTTATCAGAGGGAACCTATCTAGTGTTTTTAACTATTGATACATTGTGCTCTGTAGTGCATTTTTAAGTTAGCTTTTGTTTGTTTAGTACATTGCTCATTTGTTTGCCATGCCCTTTTGTAATATTGGCCGTCATATGCCTTTTGCAGGTATTTGAGGTCATTGGTGCCGTATACCAATACATAAAGTTGCTTAAGCAGTCTGAGCCACAAGAATCGATATTCAAGGAACTTCAGGACATTGGACACATGGAGTTCAGATTCGCAGAAGAGCAACCTCCAGATGATTATGCAGTTGATCTTGCAGGTCCTAACATTTTCTTTTCATATTTGTTTCTTTCGATTTATTTATGTAGTGGTGTCATGTTAACCTAGTCTTATCTACAGAAAATATGCTATTTTATTCTGAAAAACACATTGTTTGTGGAGAGTATATTTATGAGAACTGGGATCCGGAATTAGTGAAGCATGCGTTGAGCTTCTTCAATCCAGATAACATGAGAGTTGACCTTCTCAGTAAATCATTTGATAAGCAGTCCCAAGGTAAGCAGTCTATGATGCCATTTACTACATTGTTATTGTCTCTTATCTTAAAACACTTTGCTACTGGGACAAGCTAATGGATATTTGTTTATGCAATATGCTTGCTATACAAGGCCTTTCTCTATTTGTCATGTAGGCAGATAGGCTCCTCTTGGGTATAAAAGATTCTTGTCAGGCATATATCTTTGAACTATAAAAGCAAAATCTTACTAGCTACAATGGATTTTGTAGCACTACACCACACAAACTGCAAGCTTACCCTTAAACATTATAACTATAGATTCATCTTTTGTTCATCTATCATCTAATGATTAATACCAATATATTCATCTATCATCTAATGATTAATACCAATATATTCCCTAAATTTTGAGTAGCAGTATGGAAACCTCTTCAGATAATCAATTAGTACTTCAACTTAACTCTTCCATAACATAATTGCACATTAAATATGAAACATGATTTTGTGGGCATCTCTGCATGTTCATTCTTGCAGTTAGGAGTGTCAATAACACTGAGACACAATATCTTGCTGGCTCATGGGTTTCTGTAGCACGGCTGATTTCTACCATCCTTGACCTTGAAATAATTTTTCCATTATGGGCTCATTCTGTTTGTGTAACTGTGTATCAGAGAACAGCTTCCTGGTTATTAAGTTGCAACTTTGACACTTACATTTAATTGCATTCATGAGAACAAGTATTTAGTTAAACTCTATTGTTGATGCTTGATTAAATCATGCATTTCTAACACAATTTGTTGCATGCAGCTATCCAATGTGAGCCATGGTTTGGTTCACAGTACATTGAGGAGGACATCCCATCATCTTTGATAGAAAGTTGGAAAAATCCTGTTCAAGTAGATGCTAGTTTACATTTGCCTAGGAAGAATGAATTTATACCAGGGGACTTCACTCTGCGAAATGCCAGCTCTCCTGGATCCTTGAGCGACGCTAACCCTTGTTGCATTGTGGATGAGCCATTCATAAAACTCTGGTACAAGATGGACATGACATTTAATGTCCCTCGTGCCAACACTTACTTTAATATTTCTGTCAAGGATGGCTGTAGTAGTCTCGAAAACTCTGTCCTGACAGACCTCTTTTCAAACCTTCTCAAAGATGAACTTAATGAGGTCCTTTATCAGGTTGGTATTTGAATTTGTTTAATTCTCCAATCTTATTGCATGAATCTACTGCTGTGCCTACTTGGTAGATGGAAGGTCCAAACTATTTGAATATCTTCAGGATATCCTAGTTTTATGCTGTTCATGGAAACTTGACAATATGTTAAAAGAGTTATTTTCCTGAAAATCAGAGTAAAATTTCATGAACCGACAAGTATTGTGGCGCATGTTGCAGAAATCCACCACTTTTGGCACTTTGCTGCAAGAAGCCAGTTTTTTCTCACCGCGGATCCCATGGTGTCACAAACATGTTTTCAAGTCGGATAATCTACCCTAGTTGCCATGGCACCAATTGGCCTGGCTAATCTTGATTAACGGTGACTAACCGTAGTGCATAACTGATCGCCATGGCACCAATAAGCCCAACTAATCATGATTAGTCAGACAACTTGATAACCTTGCAGCAATATTGGTCTGGTTAGAGGGTCGTAGGTTTTCTGCAACAAATTGTCAAATGTTTCTGCAATGGGCATCAAAGGTTGTAGTTTTCTGCAACATGTGGTGTAGGTTTTTGAAATTTGTTCCAAAAATTAAATTGTGAACCAACTCTAGTGATTGAAGGTCTGAAATGCTATTCGATTTCGTTTTGGGAAAGGTCATTTTCATAACTCATTTAGAGCTGATATAAATAGTGATGGAACACTGGCACCTACAAAGGTTTTAATCTCTATTTAGTTGTGTTGCTCCTGTGATCAAATATCAGGGAACTGAACTTAAGGTTAATAAAGCACATCTTTCCTTTTTTTCCCCTGACCCCTTCACTTTGGTGTTTGCAATTACCTGTCTCTATCATATCTGTGTTTTTAACTTTATTATTTATACTCTCCATTTTGCAGGCTTATGTGGCTAAACTGGAGACTTCAATTTCTGTTGTTGCTAGCAAACTTGAGATAAAGCTTTATGGTTACAATGATAAGCTTCCCATCCTGCTGTCTAAGATCTTGTCTACTTTTCGATCCTTTTCTCCAAAAATGGATAGGTTCGAGGTAATCTTTTATGTGGAGCAAAGATTGTTCTTTTGATAGGACTGTAAGAATGTAAAATAAAAAGGAGATATCTTAGTCCTAGCATTGCCTGTTTATTGCTTTGTCTCTTTTAAATTTGTGGATAGTTATCTTATTCCTGGTCTCCTGGGCTGTAGTTATCTTCCAGTGAGCTAGAATTGCCAACAGCCTGTGGCCTAAAAAAATGCTTGTTTAACCATGTCTAGTCGGTTGGTTGTTACAAGCAGATGCTATTTTGAACTCGGTGGCAAGGTGAGAGGAGGATGCTACGGTTTCTAGTTTTAGGAAACTTCTGTCCTTTGTTGATCTCTTCTTAGGCCTGCTAGTTGTTAACTTCTGGAAGAATTGTAAAGATTTCCAGAAAGCGCCAACAGTTTAATAAACTCTTTTTTCTTGAACGCACAGAACACGTGTTGCTACGTTAATACACTTCTACACATTTGGTATTTCATGTATTGTTTTAATGTGTTAATCACCAGGTCATCAAGGAAGATTTGGAAAGAGCTTACAAGAACACTAACATCAAGCCTATGAGCCATTCCACCTACTTGAGGCTACAAGTCTTGCGTGAAATATTCTGGGACGTAGATAAAAAACTTGAATATCTTATGAAGCTGACATTTACTGATCTAGTAGCATTTGTACCGAAGATCCTTTCACAGGTACTACGTAGATAGTGTTTCTCATTAATGAAAAGGAAAAGATTTCAAGTTACTCCCACCAAGTTGAGCATATGACCAGATAACCCCCAAACTAATGTTTGGTTTGATTTAACTGTTTCAGCTGGTCCAGTTTACTCCTTAACAAAGATTTGTTATTTTTATCGCTCAGCATGTAAGATTAGTTTTAGTTTCAGATTTTGTGAGGTGGACTTAGGACAACATACTTTATGTTAAAAATACATCTTAAATTTTTCATCATTGCTTTGTCAGGCTAAGAAATTTAATATTAATTTTAATAATAAATTAATAATTGACACTATAGATATAAAATTGTATTCCCTCCATTCTAAATTGTAAATTGTTTTGGCTTTTGTAGGTACATAGTTATGTATCTAGACATAATGGATATCTATGTGCGTAGCAAAAGTTATGTACCTAGAAAAACCAGAACGATTTACAATTTGAAATGGTGGGGGTATGAACATAGTGATGAAAAATTCATAATGTATTATTTCTAATGCAAAACATGATGTCCTCTATCATCTCCTTGAATAAATTGGACCAACTGAAGGTAGTAATTCTACCAAACATTAGTTTAGGGGGTTATCTGGACATAGGACAAACTTGGATGGAGTAACTTGGACCTTTTCCTTATTCTTTAAAAAAAAAATGCCTTTACTGGTTTCTTGTTCCATTCCACCTTGTTTTGAGACACTATAAACCCACTTTCTGTTTGCACACATGCAGTTGCACGTTGAGGGACTTTGTCATGGGAACTTGTCAAAAGACGAGGCAATTAATATATCAAAAATATTTCTCAATACTCTGTCTGCTCAGACACTGCCGGAGGAAGCAAGGCATGCGGAAAGAGTAATGTGCATCCCTAGTGGTGCAAATTTCGTTAGAAGTGTGCGCGTGAAAAATGATCTTGAAGAAAATTCTGTGGTTGAGGTGGGGTTATGTTCTGGTGCTAATATATAAGTACTGCACATCTCTTTCTTTTGCATTTCTTATTCAAATACATGGTAATATTATCCTAGGCAGTTACCTGTTCTGAAGGGCTATAGCATGAATTACTTCACGCATTCTGAAAGGGTGTAATCCTGGACCATCAGAAAGTAATACAACCATATTCTGAAATTTAAGCTTTTCGACAATAACATCTGATCTTAGATGATATGTGGGGCACAGGGAGTGGGGTGCCATTGGATTGTTTGTTTGAGCTTGATGATCACTCTATGGTACTGACCAATGTTTCTCACAAAAGGACAAATTTCACCACTGCACCTAGGATACTTCCAACCTTGGGGTCTGCATTTTTTTAAGGTTGCCAATATGGGCCTCTTATGTATGCTTGTTCTTGTCAGGTCTATTTCCCAATTGAGCAAGATGTTGGGAAGGAAGCAACAAGGCTCAGAGCTATTACAGATCTTTTTAGCAACATTATTGAAGAACCATGCTTTGATCAGCTAAGGTATGAATATCATACTCTCTTGAGTCTTGTAAGTAATGTTATCCTACTTATCCTACTCCAAGATAAAAATATTTTGAAAATCCCACTAACATAATTGTTGTATGGACATTATTGAAAACACAATCATTTACAACTATATATGTTTATAGGACATCACTTCATTTTTCCTGGAAAGATTGTATACTTGACTACTGTTTACATTTGAAATGTTGTCCGCTAATTAATTTCCTGGCATCACCATAATAGAACCAAGGAGCAACTTGGTTATACTGTGGACTCTAGTCCAAGGATGACTTACCGGATGCTGGCCTATTGTTTTCACGTTATGTCCTCCAAATATAGCCCTATTTATCTGCAAAGTCGGATTGACAACTTCATCGATGGTCTCTCTGAACTGCTGGTATGCCTTTATTATGATTCTCCTGTTTAGTCTGTTATTATATTGTTTTTTTATCTGACAGGCAGTGTAGGCTGTCTGCAGTTTTGTTAAATACTGAAACTACTAAATATCGCCCTATGCAAATTTTCTTTTACTTTAGTAGTACTGCATTACACATATCTCAAAGCGCATGCTATTTAATTGGTCACATATTTATCATATTTAGGTTATCAAGAACAATTGATTGTATAATTTCAACATTTACATGCTGTTGTATCTGTTTGTCTGTCTATAATTGGGGCAAATTTTAGTTTCTGAACAATTTTATCCTTGATTTTGGTCCACACATGTATTCAGGACGGGCTCAATGAAGAGACTTTTGAGCACCATAGAAGTGGTTTAATAGCTGATAAACTGGAAAAAGAACCTTCCCTCAGCTACCAAACTGGTGATTATTGGTCTCAGATTGTCGATAAAAGGTATGGTTCTTTTTTAATGCCTGCTTTTGCATTGAGTAGGTCTTTTGAAAATTATTGCATTGCATGAGTCATTCATGAAATCACTGTGATGATTAGCGCATGAGTCAACGCTCGTTTCACAAAAGAAAACAAAAAATCAAACTACAAATGCTTGCAATAAAAAAAAAGCAAAGTTTCTTGTTCTCTAAACAAACAATCAGTGGCATCACAAAATATGGAGCATTATGAGATTACCATCTCAATGGATAGCTGTTGCAGTTGCTTAAACTTGAGAGTGTGCTTTTGAAACTAACGACGTTTTTGTTAGGATTTTGTTTGCTGCGGGCTCAATGAAATTCATGTTGTTGTCTGGTCTCTTCTCTGCCTTCTTACACTCCCAATGTGGCTACAGCGAACCGGGTTTTGCTATTACCACCCAGAGAGCAAGGCCATGTGGTTACGCTACTACTACCATGGACAAGCTCACGCCACTTCCACAGGGTGTGCGCTAGGCCAGTAGAACAGCACAAGTTGTAGTGGGTAAGTTTGGAGTTATCACCACAGAAGGTGGACAGTGGCCAGTAGTGGATCCATGATGAGAATTTCACCTCAGTCCTTGCATTTTAGATCTGCCCTGACAGCAGTAGGCAGAGGAATTTAGTAGCAGCAAGAGCAGGGAACTAGCCAGAACAGTGTCTGTCAGGGGAAGAGGAACTAGATGGGGACTATATTTGGCATTTTAGAAAAAAAAAGTTTCTTACCTCACTTAGGATACTTTGTGAACAACCACTTGAGCACAACTTAATTACAAAGATCTTGTGTACCATGCATTTATGGGCTTCCATCTAAGTGATTTCAGTTGTTAGATCTTGTCGTGTCCAATGTTATCATGTTGTCTAGTCGATCCTACTCGCCATGGGACCGACCATTCAACTAGTCATAATTAGTCGTCGTGCACGGCGAGTAGTTGGACCTGGTTGGTCCTAGACGTCCTATAAATACCAGGACAAATATACCAAATATATACTAATTTACTATATGTTCTACAAATCATGCTTGAAGGCAACTCTATGGTGGTGGCTGCATCTAGGGTTGCAACTTGGGCTGAAAAACATGAGCCCAAGTGGCCTAAGCCATCCCAAATGCTGCCCATGTCATAAGGTACTCAGCAATTCAATTCTGTATCTGGTCATCCACCCCCAGCGTCGAGCTTATCGTGAATCGATAACTAATCAGATGACCAGAAAATTAATCGGCCTAATCGAGTCGTAGCCCCTAGTCGAGTCCAGGATACAAACTAGGTTGATTGATCGCTATTAATTGGACAACTTTGATAACACTGGTGTTTTCCTGAAGTTACACTAAACAGCTGCATGTTTACCAGAAAATTTTATTGTTGATGCATTGACATGATTCTCTGTATAAGGTAAATGCTTTGCTCCCTCAAAGTATACTCAGAATCTGCTTATAAACCTCTAAAGTTTGTTTTGACTTGACCCCCTCTATCTTAACTAGATGACTTTTACCTTTTGTTGGTCACTTTTTCTGGTTTTGCTTATGCAAGCAGAAATCAAGGAGGGTTATTGGGTTTCAGTAGTTGTCAGAGTTCACTTATAGAAAAGAAAAGCAAAAGAATGGTGTAAGTGCAAAGGAAACTAAGCACACTGCTGCCACCTCTCCGCTGCCACTGTTGTCGCTCTACCATTATCTATGTTTGTCCTGGAAAAACACCAGGAATGTTGAGCGTTGAAAGGTGAAAAGTGATCTTGATTTCGTAAAGGAGGGTTTTTAGTCACCAAATCAAACATTTAAATAGGAGCTAAGTGAACTCCGGAATCCTTTGGGGATCCCCCCCCCCCCCCCACACACACACACAAAAAAAAGGAAGACTTAACCTAAGATGTATCACTGTGTGCATGCTCTTTATTAAAGAGTATAATTTGTATTGAACCATGAGGTTCAGTCTTGCCATCATATTTCTGTTTTGATACACCAAAATTTATGGTCTCATGCTGTGAACGTGTAGGTATATGTTTGATATGGCAAAACTGGAAGCTGAAGAGCTTAAGACAGTTCACAAGGCTGATGTTATAGCTTGGTACAACACATACATAAGATCATCAGCCCCAAAGCGAAGACGACTAGCAATTCATGTTTATGGTTGCAACTCGGATATTGCTGAGGTTGCTAAACTCCAGGAGCAATCTTGGACTATAATTGATGACGTTGAATCATTGAAGGCTTCGTCCCAATTTTATTCAAGCCTCTGCTGACGGAAAGAAACCATGATGTGATGGTGAGAAATTGTTATGCCTTCAGATGAACATCTGCAAAGCCCAGAGTTGTAGGACGTGAGTGGCACTCGGACATTGCCGAGGCCCGCCAAGGTGCAAGAATGACATGGACCACAGTAGATGATTCAGGCCCCCTTCTGCAAATCAACCACAATATCTATGGCTGGCTTACGTGAAATCGATCAGTGTCGTTGCACCTGACCTGTTCGTCTTGAATGGGTATGATGCCATTATTTCGAGTTGGGTAAGAAAAATAGGATTTTGTCAGCGCATTGTGTGATTTTCATAACAAACACATGGATTTTTTTTTTGGCGCCAAAAAAACTGTTGATCCTCCAATTTGGCGTTGTAATTGATGAATACATAAGATAGCTCTTTTTTTTTTTTTTGAGGAAACATAATTCTTTTCCGTGTAAAAGGTGGCTGGATTCTATAATGAACCTTTTTGGAAGTCTCTTGTCTTAGTATATGAGTACTACTATGCTTAGGGCCTATTTGGATCCCATGGTTGAAAGTTGGGCACTTTAGACCACTCTCTCTTGAGGCTTCAAACAGGTGGTCTAAAGTTTAGCCAACCTCGCAAAAAAGACATTAGCTCTTTAGACTATACGTATAATAAGAGCATCTCCAACAGTTTGGCAAACCCACTTGCTATCTTTGATTTTTTGGCAAAACTGAAGAAAACGCCCCTCCAACAGTTTGGCAAATGACTTGGCATATTTTAGTAACTTGGCAAAAATCAGCTCCACACGCGCATATTTGCGCGCATGGCTTCACTTGCCATCTCGTTGCCATCCTGCAAAAGCTAGCACAGGCAGGTGTGTGGCAGCCGGCGGTTGGTTTGGCGTATACGGAAATGCGCCCCCATGCCCATGCTAGTGCAGTCCTGCAACTTTGCAGTTCATCGGCAACAGTAGTGGCTGTGCACTGCAGACACAGTCTCTGCCCCGTCTCCATCCGTCTGTACACAATAGTGGCACAATAGTGGCTGTGTATTCTTGTTTTATTTTGACTCTTTTATTTTTGTAGCCGGTACAGGATGGAGGAGTAGGCATCATGATCTCTGGATAGCTTGGAGTCAAAACATGAAACGCCAAGCTGGTCGGTTGTCCAGGCTCAACCTCATCACTGTATTTTTTTTTTTGTGGCGATGCAATCTCTAGGCAAGCACTGATCACATTTGGCACCGTATCACGCACCTACAGAGTGAATGAATTTTGGCCTACTTTTTTTATTTTTACCAAACTCAAATGGCAAACTATTGGAGATACAATCATTTTTCACTTGCCATATGTTTTAGTCACTTGCCAAATCACAAGATTTGCCAAGTGATTTTTAGCAAACTATTGGAGATGCTCTAAGTGAGCTAAAGTGATCGAACTAAACTTTAGGCCTTTGTTATCCTCCGCCAACGTTGTAATTAATTTTGCGGTAATGCTGTGCTTTATACGTTCGCTGTGTCGAACATCGGTTGGGCCACGCACGGGGCCCAATAGCGGACGGGGCCGGCGGGACGACTCATCACTCCGCGCGGCCTCGGTTCCTCTGCCACCGTGTGACGACTGACACGCACACACCACTCTATCGCACCAGTCGCCCCCCGTTTTCTTCTCTCCAGGCGACAACGGCGACTCGTCCGCCGCCGTCCGCTCTCCTTTCCCTCCGTGCTCCACGCCGCATCTCTCTCTTCCAGTGCCGCTCCACCTGCGACCGTCACGCCACCGTCTCCTGTTGTAATAAGGTCCTAGATGGCTAGAGGGGGGTGAATAGCCTATAAAAATTTCTACAAACTCACTAAGCAAACTTCGTTAGATACACAAACGGCGGAAAGCAAATTATGCTTAGCCTACTAGGTGTTGCAAGCCTCCTATCCAAACAATTTTAGTAGGTGATCACTAGTACACACAAGAGCTACCACTAGTGATCAAGAGTTCTACCCACGGGATTTAATCTACACAAAGAGTGGTTCCCGACCGACCACACAAGCAATTCTAACCCACGCGATTTTAGTCTACACAAGAAGTGGTACGCGGCCAACCACACAAGCAATTCTACTTTGCAAGAATGTAATCAAAGTAATACAAGAGAGGATGAGACTTGTTATACCGACGCGTCGAGTCGAGGTTACCAATCACCAAGAGAATGAGCAATCAATCACAATTGGCAACACACAATCGATGACAACCAATCACCGGGAGACAAAGATGAACACACTTGTTTTTTTCACCCGGTGTTCACTTGGGCACAACCAAGCTACGTTACCGGTTGTGTCGACCAACACCTAGATGGTTCCTCGGTGTGACCCTCAAGTCACTAGCCCCTCAAGGCTCGCCCCGCAAGGCACCGCAAGACCCACTCTCAAGCGAGGTACTCAACGACACGCGGATTCCACTAGGATGCTCTTCGTGATCCCCACGATGTGAGCTCAAACCTCTCAGAATCAACCGGAGGTGGCCAAGAATAATCACCTTCTCTTACCAACGCCTCCAACAATCTCCAAGCCGGCTAGGAGCGGTGCTCTCCAAGAGTAACAAGAAATCCACCGGCTAAACCACCCACAAGTGCCACTAGAATGCTCTCAAACAATGCAATGCACTAGGTGATGTCTCAATCTCACTTTGGATGAGCAACAAGCAAGAGAGATGAGAGGGAGAGTGTTTCTCTAGCACAAAGGATGAGCAAGTGAGTAGAAAATGAGCAAGAGCATCTCCCATGGCCGGCCAAGGGGGTATTTATAAGCCCAAGTCGAAATATGGCCGTTACCCCCTCGGGCCGCCAATTTCCACTGCGCCGGAGGCGTCCGGCGCTTCCTTCTGTCGCGCGCGCGCCGACCGTTGGAAATTCAAAGCTTCTGTCAGTGCGCGTCCGCGCGAGCGTCCGGCGCGGCCCTCAACGCGCGTCCGGCGCGGCGTCCAATGGTCGGCTGAAACCCTGAAGTTTCTGGACCGCGTCCGCGGAGCTGGTCCTGCGTCCGGCGCGGCACGCCGGCCGCGTCCGGCGCCGAGGACCGGCCACGCTCGTCCTGCCACCGCCTTGGCCACGCCACGTGTCATGCACACGAACGCCGGACGCCAAGCCTCGGCCGTACCTCGTCCGCCGCTTCGTCGTCAGCCGCGTCCGGCGCAGGAGACCTGCCCGAGACCGCGCCGAGCAAGAGCGCGCCGGACGCACGCCAGCCAGCGTCCGGCGTCAAAGCGCTGCGCGTCCGACGCCGTTGTCCAGGCGCTGTCAACGTCGTTTCTTCGCCGTGTCGTCGATCCAAGTCGCACCACTTGCCTTCATGCACCAACCACCTCTTGTCGATCACTCCATGAGCACAAGGGTTGGTTTATCTCTCGAGATACAAGGCAATGGCTTAGCTCACTAGGTTCTACATGCAATGCACTTCATGAAATCACCTAGTGGCACCCGTGCGTCGAATAGCCGATAAGACTTCCCCTCTTAATAGTGCGGCTATCGATCCTAAACCACTCACACGCTCTATGGTGTCTTGAGTGCAAAACAAAATGGCCCTATCAGTTATACCTTTGCCTTGAGCCTATTTTGTTCCTCCAAATGATATGAACGCTTCACACCATCATGTGACCGTCTTGATCCATCGACCTCGACTTCACTTGCCCTTCACTGTGCATCGGTCCATTAGCGCCTAGTCTTGCCCGAGCTTCACCATCGCATGGTCCTTCACTCCAAGCCTCAGCTAGCCCTTCACCTTCAACACCGGTCCATAGAGCCAAGCATCGTCTTGATCTTCATCTTTGATCACATGACCCGTGTCATGCTTCATATGCATTAAGCTCATCATGTGGACAACCTTTCTCTAAATCGACCACTTTAGATAAACAAGGTTAGTCCTAGGTTTCATCAATTAGCCAAAACCAAACTAGGGACTTTCAATCTCCCCCTTTTTGGTAATTGATGACAACCTCAACAAAGATGATTTTATAATAAGGATTTTGAACTTGTCATACTTGTCCAATCTTTTAAGCTCATAAGAGGAATTTTGGACAACTATATCAAGTTTGGTTTTGGTAGTATTGCTCCCCCTACATATGTGCATAGAGTTTGGATTTGAAGGTTTGCACATATGCATGGATAAAAGTGTGGGGAGAGTAATTCTACCAAAATAATGCTAAGGTGTAAAAAATGGACCTTTGAAGCGTGATACCAATCGGAGTTGCAATTTACACCATCCTTAGCACCATGAAGTAACTAGACATCCATCAGAAAACTCAAGAATCCCGTGAGATCAACATTATAAACAAAGTTCTTGAACCACTTGTAAAGCAAGGGAAGTCTAGTTACAATCTATGCATGCTAGTAGATCATTTCATCATTCAAGTCCTATACTGGCATTGCACCACACAAGCAAGGAGACACCACTTGTATAAAACTTTAAACTAGGTGCCATGAGCAAGTCATATGAGAATGCACAAACAAATGCAACAACTTTGTTCATGAGCTTGCTCCCCCTTTTTGTGTGCATCAAAAAATTTTATTTACCCCTTTATCATGTTCAATCATCTTTTTCTCTCCCCTTTGTCAACAATTGCCCAAAAATAGGATCAAATTGTGGAGAGAAAATGACTTTGATGGAGTAAACAAAACTTTAGACAAAATTGGTTCAATCTAGACCATTTGCCAAAGATATTTAATTCGGTTTGAACCAAAGACAAGCTTCTTCACACCTCATGACAAGGGTTATCTTGCCTATGTTGAATTAAACACTTGTAGCAAATATTCTAGATTCAACACTAGGATTGCAAGCTCACAAACATGTCATATGTCACCACTAGATCAAGCAAAGCATAGAAGCAATAGTGGTAAACATATATACATCAAACACATTTGATTTATCATGAATGCTCCAAATGCACCTTGTATGTCTACATGTGCTACCATAAGTATAATCCTAAGCATGAATGACATGTCAATCAATTTTACCTTGCTTTGTCGAAGGAGAGGTATGCCAATAAGTGGTGGGGTGCATTCAACACATGTTTGAGAAATCAAGAATGTTCAACTCATTCCTTAGCTTGCAAAACCTTCTTTCATCAAGTGGCTTGGTGAGTATGTCGGCAAGTTGATCATCGGTGCCCACACTTTCAATGGAAATGTCACCCTTTTGTTGATGATCTCTAATGAAGTGATGCCTTATGTCAATGTGCTTCGTTCTTCCATGTTGAACCGTGTTTTGTGTCATCTTGATTGCACTCTCATTATCACAAAACAATGGCACATTCTTGAAGTTGATTCCATAATCCTTCAAAGTTGACTTCATCCAAAGCAATTGTGCACAACAACTCCCCGCACTAACATATTTGGCTTCGGCGGTAGAGATTGCCACACTATTTTGTTTCTTTGAGGACCATGACACAAGTGATCTTCGAAGAAGTTGACATGTACCACTTGTGCTCTTTCTATTTATCTTGCAACCACCATAGTCGGAGTCCGAATATCTAATCAATTCAAACTTTGACCCCTTTGGATACCATAGTCCAACATCTTTTGTTTGCTTCAAGTACCTCAATATTCTCTTTGCGGCCGTGAGATGACTCTCTCTATGTGAGGCTTGATATCTAGCACACATGCAAACACTAAACATGACATCCGGTCTTGATGCGGTGACATAGAGTAGGCTTCCAATCAATGACCGATAATCCTTTTGATTCACCATATTTCCATCATGATCACTATCAAGATTCCCATTGGTGCCCATTGGAGTTGAGATTGGCTTTGCATCTTGCATCCCAACTTCTTCAACATGTCCCTTATGTATTTCTCTTGACTCACAAATGTCCCATTCTTCAATTGCTTGACTTGAAGACCAAGGAAATAGCTAAGTTCACCAATCATGGACATCTCAAATTATTTTGCCATCATTTCACCAAATTCTTCACAATATGCTTGATTGGTTGATCCAAAGATGATATCATCAACATAGATTTGCACAATGAAGAGATCATTACCAATCTTCTTGGTGAATAGAGTAGTATCAACCTTGCCCATAATGAACCCTTTGGAGTGAAGAAAAGTCTTCAATCTCTCATACCATGCTCTAGGTGCTTGCTTCAAGCCATACAAAGCTTTCTTCAACTTGTACACATGGTTGTGCTTCTTCTCATCTTCAAAACCGGGAGGTTGCTCAACATATACTAGCTCATTGATGATCCCATTGAGAAATGCACTCTTGACATCCATTTGATATAACTTGATATTGTGGGCACATGCATAAGCCAATAGAATCCTTATTGCTTCCAATCTTGCCACGGGAGCATATGTTTCATCATAGTCAAGACCTTCAATTTGAGTATAGCCTTGAGCAACTAGTCTTGCTTTGTTTCTAATCACAACACCATCTTGATCTTGCTTGTTCTTGAAAACCCATTTGGTTCCAATGACATTGTGATCCCCCGGCCTCTCAACTAACTCCCACACATCATTTCTTGTGAAGTTGTTGAGCTCATCTTGCATTGCCATGATCCAATCGGCATCATCCAAAGCTTTCTCAATTTTCTTTGGCTCTTTGGTTGACACAAAAGATGCAAACTCACAAATCATAGCCACTCTTGATCTTGTTTGCACACCACTTCTAATATGTAACATCCTAGATGTTAATGACAACTAAAACCTGTTTAAGAGGCTTGTTAAAGCATAATTATCGAGCATCATGGCATAAATGCATTCATGTTTTAATATTGTTTTGGATGTGATGCTTTGTTTTACATATGAAATGATGCTTGTGATTGTTAATGACCGATTAGTTAGTGTAGAAATTAAATCGAGTTCAAAATTCGTTTCAAAACCCTGTTTTCCGAAAACCCTATTGGTCCAAAAAGCTCAATTGAGCATCTTGATGAGAGCAACAAGGTTGCTATTCAAAGTTTTTCAAGTTTCCAAAAAGAATTTCAAATAAATTTGAAAATTCAGCTTTCCAACAATTGTCCCCTTTTGGTTTTAAAGCTAGATTTCAAAAATTATTCAAAATTTGGAAAAATTGTTTTTGGGAAAAATGTTCAGTTTGAAAAGTTGAGCATTTCATAGTTTTGGAGATTTTCAAGTTTTTTAGAAAAATCAAAAGTTATTGCAAAAAATTAGTTTCTAGGGTTTTGTCCCCTTTCGAATTTTATTTCATATTTCAAAAACTAGGCGAGAATATGAAAATACTCCTTTTGAGAAAATTGTAGATCACAAGAATTCAATGGGACTTTGTTTTTGGATATTTTCAAGTTCCTATGAAAAATCTTGAGAAAATGGAGATTTTTACCGCTGATTCCATGAAACCCTGTAGCGCTGACGTCACCCTGCCTTTAACCCCTCGCTGTTCATCGTCGTCGCCGTGGCCCGTCGCCCCATCCTGGCATGTCGCCGCTGTCCACCAGCGCGCGCTCGCGCCAGAAGCCTCGCCGCCCGCGTGTCACTCTCTCCTGCCTCGCCTCCCTGCTTTAAAAGAAGCCGGCCACAGCCGTTTCTCCTCTTTTCTCCCTGCTCGCCATTGCCGACGACAACCGCTCGCCGCTCGAATTCGCCGTCATCACTTCGCCACTTTCCAATTGCGTTAGCCAGTAGCTCCGCCTTGCTCTGGTGTTTCGATTAAGCCTGCTTGCGCCAGCCCTTGACGCCGGAGTCGGCCGCAAGCCATCATTTTCTTCGCGCACGACAACAGCGCCGCCGCGAGCCGTTCCGCTGGAACAAGTCACCACCGCTGGTTGTTTTCTCTCTTCTTCTTCACCACCTTGTTCGCCTTGATCTCCTGCTCCTTATGCGCACCTTGGTTTGCGCAGCGCATCACCGGACCTCGCCGTGACGCGACCTTGCCAGTCGGAGCGCGCCGTTTCCATCCTCGCCGCCGCCCCGCTCACGGTGAGAACTATGCTCCGCCGCCTTTCAATCCTCATCATCATGCGTGTTAGGATCGCCTTGACGTCCTGCTCGTGCTCGTGCCATTAGATAGGCCGGGAGGGCTTTGTTACCGCCGGAACGTCGATGCCGCCGACGAGCTTCGTGTTGCCGTAGCCGCCGCGTGCGTAGCATCATCGTCGGGTGCCATTTTCAGGCAATTAGCCGGTCCATTGAGTCCGTGTTGTCGCATAGATTGTTTTGCACGCGCCTACGTCGCCGGAGAAGTCTCCGACGAGCATCGCCGCCGCTACCGCGTGCCGCCGTGCCGCTCCGCCTGTGGCCGACCGAGCGTCACTGCGTCAGCCGCCCCGCTAGCTACCCCAGCGAGTGCGCCGCGTCTTGCCGAGGCCGTAGATGCTCGTAGCATCACCAGGGACCCCGCCGCCGGCGAGGCCGAGCCGGCCGAGTCGCCGGTCTGCTGTTAAGCCACGCGAGGACCAGTGTCCTTGAATTCGAAAAAACCTAGGGGTCTTGGTGCATAAACGCATGACTCAGAGAATTGTGAGTGGACCTGTTTGTGTTTTGGAAAAACCATGGGGGTCTTTTTGCAAAGCTGCCACGCCAGGCCATGGGCAGCCGAGCGTGTGTGCCTCAGTATCCCGCTTTTTGGGCCGGCTCGTGCTCGTGCGGTTGGGCCGGCTTGCTTGCACAACCGCTGTGCCGGAGCCTGCCCCTCGCGGCCGAGCCAGCCGATCAGCTGGGCGGGGGCGATTCGGCCCAGATTACCTTTTTCTTTTTCTTAAAGCTTTATTCTTGTTCCGTTTTGGTGAATAGTATTGCTATTTGTTATTTTCATATAAAACTATTTATAGCTCTAAAAATTCTGAACAATTTTTGTGAAAGTTCTTTATGGTATTCTTTATCTAGGAAAATATAAAATATTTATTTTGAGTATTTTTGCTATGTTTAAAAATTAGCTCTTTTAATTGAAAAATGCTCTTTCCTTTATTTTTAGTTATTTACCTATTATTCCAAAAATCATGAAAATTATTTTGTAGCCTTCTTAGGGTCTGAGGAGTTTAAGTTTAATTTTTGGGATTATTTTGACAACTTTTATTTTGCCGTTATTTTATGCCCTGTTAGCCGTTAGCGGTATTAGGTCCCGTGATTAGTTATTTGAACCTACTTACTCGAGTTTTTAGGGTTTAGTTGGCATATTCTTATGAATTATCTTGATCTGCTGGTTGACTAACTAGGGTAGCTTCACCTGTGTGACCCTAGGGAGTTTCCGTTAACTTTATCGGCTTGCAACTCTATCGCGAAGGAAAGTTGTACTCAAGTTATCAATTTGTTCCTGCATTCTTCAAGCATCATGTTTACTATTTCATCATGTTAAATCATATCATGTTATCAAGTAGCTTTCGTTAACGGAGAGCTTAACGTTGTCCAAATCAGAGATCAAGGAAAAGCAGACCCCGGAGCCAGGTGTTGATCCAGAAGCCCAAATCGTCTATCCCGAGTACCAAGGCAAGCCCCGGATGCATTAAACCTTTACCTTGATTTTATAAAGTTTTTATATCTCAGACTTGAGTTGTTGCATTTAAGGCTAGGAGTTGAGTGAAACCCACCAAATGCATTACCTGTCTTATTTCCGTATTCCTCATTACCTGTTTAAAAAAATGCGTAGAATTGCTTAGCCCTGCTTATTTAGTTAAGTTTTCAAAATGTCAAGAATGAAAAAGATAAGATTGTCTTTTATTGATGGAATCATGATGAAAGTAAATAAATCGAGTCCGGACGGGTAACTTGCATTGGGAAAGGAGTCCCCCTGTAGTGTTTCCATTCTGTTGATGCCCTAAGGTCCGTTCGATGGTGACCTGGATGATATCGAGACTAGTTACCACATGCATTATTGTGATATATTATGGGTCGCACCCACGTATATCGGTAACCGTGGGGCAGATGTCCCATGTACCATGTGGAATGATATATGGCTGCGGTTGTTGTTGGCGTTTCTTAACGTCATCACTAGAATTAGCAACAGCGCCAAGAAACGCCGGTTGGTATTCTGCAACGATTACAGAACAAGTCCGCAAGCGCACGGAAATACCGTTGTAGCATTTCACCCGGAAGTATTCAGGGTATCGTTATTTATATTTCCCAAAGGAAGGCATGGTATAAAAGACTCCAATATGGACATGGACAAAATAACAAGATTGCACAATAGACCAATGCTCATAACAAAGGTAACAAAGGTTTTGTATAAGGATAACTGACACACACACTCGAGCCAACTCAAGGATAAAGTAAAAGAAAGAACAAAGAAACCTAGACTGGAGCAGGCATTCCTAAACAACTGAGTCAGGACAACGGACAATCACACAAACACATGCTTGTTAGTGAGGTTCTAAGTTAAGATAGCCTGGCCACTATTAACTTACTTCGGGCACCGGATCGCACCTGGTCTGCCAAGTCATGCCGGCCTATAGCTCTACGCCGTAGCCGGACGTGGGGGATTACAAGGGACGGACAGGCCGGCACCACTGCCGCCTACCACCTCAACCGTGGACTACGAGGCAAACGAAGGTAGGTCCTAGCCTAGACACCACGTCTATGCCAGTTGCTACAACTCTAGCGGTGATCAGGAGCTCCCATCTCTATCAGGGGTCCTCTTACTAGAGCTTCCGCCACGGGGACGAACGACGAACCCGCAAGCCAACATTGACCAAGACTACACTAAGATAGACCTTAACATCACAACCTAGCCCTAAGTCTAAACATGCATGCACTAGTGTTGGACATTAGGTTCTATATGATAAGGTCAAGACATGAAAACTATATTCTAGTTCATATGCCAAGATCATATCATAAGAACTATGCTCTAGTTCTATGACACAACTATACTAATAGAACTAAGAACAAGAACAAGATCATCTAGAATAAGAACATATAAGAACAACTAAGAACAAGAATATAAGAACAAGAACATAAGTGACACCTTGATATTATTCATACCGAGATTCCCCCTAGAGGTTCAAGCTCTCCAACGAGGCTTGCCTTGCTCCAACTACATAACTAAAACTACTAAAGAAAAGATACAAGTGGAGGAAGAGAGAGGCTCTTGTTGTGGTGTGTGTTTCTAGGAGGGGAATGGCCCTCCTTTTATAGGTGAGGTGGAGGGGGCTCTTTGGAAAAGAGCCATCCCTACATGGAAGGGACCAAACCGACCTCAAAGAGGCGGTTTCACACCTTCCATGTTGGAAGAACCAGCAGATTTGGCCTTGGATCATCGTCATGGACCGATCGACCAAAGCTGGGCCCATTTGGCGCCAGGACAGGCGCGCTCGCGCCTCGAGCGCGCTCGCGCCCAGTTGGGGCCCGCTGGGCCTCTGCTTTCGCCACTAGTGTGTGGGCCTTTCAGCTGGCTTCGAATCGGCTGGTCATTTGCCCAAATCGGAGTTCGTATGAATCCGTGGCGTCCAAATTACTGAGACATGGTCCTGGAGCCCAAGATAGAATTGGTCTAGACTTTGGCCCTTCTTCTCATGGGTTCATCTTGGACACTTGTACCCATGGTTGGATCTCCGGCACTCTGGTAAGAGGGTTTGGCCTAGTTTGGTCTAGATTTGACATTTGCTCTCCCTCTTTGGCATGACGCTTTTCCGAAAGGCGCATTTCTTTGTACAATCCCATGCACTTGATGTATATTTCTGCAAAGTGTTACAACTTCCAAGTACATGTGGAATTGGGTTAGTAGTAATGGTATATGTGCAATGAAATAATTATTTCCCCCATAATGACCTATAGTTGGCGGGTAGAAATCGAGTTAAGGACCGCCAACAAGATCCCCAAGCTTACCCCTTGCTCGTCCCGAGCAAGTCTTTGCTTTGGGTTGTTGATCGTGGGTTGCTACGATGCCGATTATATCTCAAGTGTACAAGCTAAAAGAGAGCGTTCTACCGCTATTTGAATAAATCGGCAATTGTATCTCTCTATGATTCGTGAAGGAGTGGGGCTTCTAATTTTCTCAAGTCTTGGGCGATTGCAAAATAGAACAGCCCAAAGACCGGTGCTTTTCATTCGTCCCAAGATCAACTTTCATCCGAGGTTTTGTAGGTTTTTATAAACAAACCAAGTTCCTCAAATGACCCACTCGATCGCTCAAAAGTGTATAGTAACCTCACCAAAGGCATTTTCAAATTTCTCGCCTTCTTCCTACCACTAAAGCCGAGAGTGGAGTTTTGGGTAGGTATGTAAGTGGGCCTACTTGTATCACATATGTTGTAAGGTCAAGGACTAAACCTTACGGAGATTAAGCTATACACCTTGATTGAGATGTGCAAGTGTGTGGATGGAATGAAAGATGATTCCTAATTTTTGTGGTATTTTTGGGTATCCATGCATCATGACATACTTTCTTTTATTGATGAATGAGATGATGGGCTATCAAAGAACAACTAAATTTATTCTCTCATTTTTTTTTTTTTTTTTTGAATGGGGATCTAAGACTTTTCCCGTTTGCCTATAAGAGTGATAAACCTTCTAACTATAAAAAATCTCTCTTCTTCTTTTCTCTTTTTTTTTCTTTTTCCTCTCTTTCTTTTCTCTCACTCTTTTTTTCTTCTTCTTTTTTTTCCGACTAAGAACATAGCCCAAAATTTTCTTGATGGATAGGATGAGGTGGAGAGAGATGTCATGATGAATCAATGCATGGAGAATTTTTGCAAACTACATGAGAGGGGTGCGCGATTCTCGGGGTAAGGGTCGGCATTTTTTTTTTGGTGGAAAAATGGTGCGCAACTCTCGCTGTAAGAGTCGGCGGATGGTGAAGGGTGCATGTTGTGCGCAACTCTCAGTGTAAGAGTTGGCTTTTATTTGGTGGGTGCAAGTGAATCTCAATCATGGGTGTAGAGTCATAATCTCACGTCGGTAACAATCCGACCGAACTCAATGTACGAACAAGCAGCGTATGAAGGTTCTTATTCTACGTATAAATCATATGGCTCGTGGGTATTTCGCGATCACCGAGGAACTATTGCTTTTGAAAATTTTTGAAACAAAGACTCCGGACGTTAGGTTTTTTCAAAGGGACGTTTCATTGCTTTGTGGTCTAAGTCACTATATCATATCGCGCAATAACCTAGATGAGAGTAATTGTATGCAACCCACTAACTCAAGTTTCTAGAGCATGATAATATAAAGCCGATAAACCCAAATATTAGAGAAAACTCTTTTTTAGACAAGTACAAACGAGACATAAATCGAGCAACCAATCATTTCAACATGGGTGGAACTAAACATTTCATGGCACATATATAGAGTTGAATTAATTTTTTTTTTCAATGCAAGATAAGAAACTTGAATTTAAACATGCTAAAAAGAAAATAAGATTGCGGGAATTTAAATTTGCAATGCAGGTACCTCATGTGGGGGTCCTCCCCCAAGCTAGCTCTTTACTTACCATTAGCCTGGAATGCCGCTAGCTGGTGCATGCTATGGCCTGATTCTCGGTTCATGGCCTCCTTTGAGCATGCTAGGAAGACCCCCTCCCCCAAGCTTGTCTTGTGGTGACATCGAGATAACAGACAAGACACTTGGGGTTGAAAGGTTTATTTTATTTATTATTATGTTATGACTTCTCTTTTTTTTTTAGGTTCACCAAACAAAAGATCATCTCTCGTTGTCATCTCCAAGACTACCCCATGAAATTGATAAATCCCCGCAGGGGTTAGTCCATATGATCCAAGAAAATCTATACTTGACAAATTTCTTGGTTCTAAGATCAAACTAGACACCATGTCTAATGTGATCTAGGTAGGCACATTAATGTAAGCATAAAGTTTAAATTAAAGAGCCTATGGAAGCATGATTGTACATTTAATCAAACTAAGCACCATGCTTAATTCAAAAGATGCATAACCAAAACTTCCAAACCAAAACTATACAACATAGAAATTGAAGGCATGAAAAGATGTATAAGATTCATCCAACAAAGGTGAAGACATTGCAAGGAGAACAAGATAAGCAAAGGTTTTTTTTAGAAGAAAATGTAAAAAGATAACTTACCGATTGGCCTAATGTCGGTCGTGGCTCACCATTTATAGTCCGTGAAGCGGGACTTCTCTCCCGTTCTCAAAGTTGCGCTTGATATTGGTACATCCGTCTGAGGAGAAGTAGATGGGTGCGCTTGCTTGGGCCTCCACACCATCCTCTTCTTCGGGGGTGTGGTGGCGCATGGTGTAGAAGGTGGTTGTTCGACCTCTTTCGGAGGTGTGGAAACTTTGTCCACCTTTATCACCCTGGGAATCGGTTTTCTTCTCGGGTTCCACCTTGTCTTGGGTCAGAGCTTGCCCTCTTTCTTGTTTTCTTTTGGTTGTGCATGAGCAACTTTTGGCTCTGATATCTTTTCTGCAGGAGCTTTCTTTTCTTTCTTTTGTGCCAGAATTGGATCTTTCTTTTCTTTAGGAGCTTTTTGCTTTTGCTCCTTTTTCTTCTCTCGGCTTTTGCTCCTCGCTCTTCGTTCCCAAATGATCTTGGGAATCATGTTCGCACCATGAGGTCGGATTTCAACTTCCGTGACCTCTCGTGTGGTTGGCTCATACTTGATGCGAATCATGTTGCACTCCTCCGTCCTCCTTGACCGGAACTGGAACTTCTCCTCATTTCCATTGATGTTGAACCAGATTTTTGTTTAGCTCCAACATCAAGTTGTGCCCCAGCGGTACTGGGGAATGATCGTCCCAAGATAAGCGATGTTTCTTTGGTGGCCTCCATGTTGAGTACGACGAAGTTCACCAGGACGAAGTATCCTCGTATCTTCACAGGTATATCTTCAGCTATTCCCGCTGGGTAGCGTAAGGAGGAGTCAGCAAATTGGAGTGTGATCGTTGTTTGGTGGCAGCCGTGTATAGCTTAGCTTGTCAAAAACTGTCTTTGGCATGATACTGACGCTGGCACCAGGATCACAGGGTGCATGGTCAAACTGTTGTCCGCCGATGGAGCAAGTGATAGTGGGGGCATTCGGGATCCTTCTTCTTCTCCGGTAAGTGATCCAGAATCGCCGCACTACACTCTTTCGTCAGTTTGACCATAGCCATGGACGACAATGGGCGCTTGTTGTTGATGATGTCCTTTATGTACTTGGCGTGAGAAGGTACATGCAAGACGTCCCTGAGCGGAACGCTCACATGTACTTTCTTGACCATCTCAACAAACCGAGCGAATTGATCGTCCACGGCTTGCTTTGCATACCTGAGTGTTGTTACTGGCAACATGTATGGATTGTTGAAGTTGTTGCTGCGGTTTGTATGATGGCTTTTCCCAGGTGAACCTCAAGACCAGCCCACTCATAGCTCAATGTGTTTGGGCCATGGGTCTTGATAGTTGTAGCAAAGGCTTGGAGGTGGCCCCTTCTTGTTCAAGCGATGTTGGGTGAAGTCAGGCAACACTTCGGTACGTCAGGCCAGCCTGCTCCTTCCCTCTCCTCCAATATATATTTTTTTTTCTCTTTTTTTTTGCATCATAATATATATTTTTTTCTTTTTTTTTCAGTACTCTCTCTTTTTTTCTTTCTCTTTTTTTTTCAAGCAAGGTAGAGCCAACATCTCTATTTCTTCTCTTTTTTTTCAAAGGCATCAAAGTGTTTATATGATGTGACTCCTGTGTCTTCACGTACCATATGTCCCTTGTTCTTCTTAATCTCCACCTGAAATGGTTAGTGACCAAGAATACCCGAAGGTGCATACTAACTTGAAAAACATTCCCTTGCCTTATTGGTAAAAGAAAAGATTTTTTTTTTGATAATCCGGGGTACCTCCCGGCAAAGTGCTTGCTTTAGGGTCATAAGCTTGACCACCAAAAACTCGGACGAAGTTTGTAGCCGAAGCTATGATTGGCTTCCATCGACATGGCTAATCAACTTGTCCCAAAAAATAAGATTTTTTTTTGTGGCTTGGTATAATTATTCAAAGATCACATGCAACAGCTTTCAAACAAAGGATCAAACATGTCATTCAATCAAAGTAGGCAATTTAACCTAAGCTCCATGCTTAATTTAAAGAGCCCATGAAGATATGATGTTGCAACAATCATACTTCAAACCGAAACATGCTTCATGCAAAATTTTAAAACAAACCAAGATTTTAATAAATACTATATATTTTTTTTTGAAAATAGTTTTATAAATCTTTTTCGATAAAGAAAAATAATTTTTTTTTTCTCGTTTTGAGCAATGGCTACAACACAAGCAAGCTATCATGAACACGCCCTAATAAATTCTTTTAACCAACGCCTTCCCCGGCAACGGCGCCAGAAATGCTTGTTGGCGTTTCTTAACGTCATCACTAGAATTAGCAACGGCCAAGAAACGCCGGTTGGTATTCTCGCAACGATTACGAACAAGTCCGCAAGCGCACGGAAATACCGTTGTAGCATTTCACCCTAAGTATTCGGGGTATCGTTATTTATATTTCCCAAAGGAAGGCATGGTATAAAAGACTCCAATATGGACATGGACAAAATAACAAGATTGCACAATAGACCAATGCTCATAACAAAGGTAACAAAGGTTTTGTATAAGGATAATCGACACACACACTCGAGCCAACTCAAGGATAAAGTAAAAGAAAGAACAAAGAAACCTAGACTCGGAGCAGCATTCCTAAACAACCGAGTCGACAACGGACAATCACACAAACACATGCTTGTTAGTGAGGTTCTAAGTTAAGATAGCCTGGCCACTATTAACTTACTTCGGGCACCGGATCGCACTGGGTCCGCCAAGTGATGCCGGCTGTAGCTCTACGCCGTAGCCGGACGTGGGGATTACAAGGGACGGACAGGGCCGTCACCACTCCGCCTACCACCTCAACCGTGGACTACGAGGCAAACGAAGGTAGGTCCTAGCCTAGACACCACGTCTATGCCAGCTTGCTACAACTCTAGCAAGGATCGAGCTCCCGCCTCTATCGGGGTCCTCTTACTAGAGCTTCCGCCACGGGGACGAACGACGAACCCGCAAGCCAACATTGACCAAGACTACACTAAGATAGACCTCAACATCACAACCTAGCCCTAAGTCTAAACATGCATGCACTAGTGTTAGACATTAGGTTCTATATGATAAGGTCAAGACATGAAAACTATATTCTAGTTCATATGCCAAGATCATATCATAAGAACTATACTCTAGTTCTATGACACAACTATACTAATAGAACTAAGAACAAGAACAAGATCATCTAGAATAAGAACATATAAGAACAACTAAGAACAAGAACATAAGAACAAGAACATAAGTGAAACCTTGATATTATTCATACCGAGATTCCCCTAGAGGTTCAAGCTCTCCAACGAGGCTTGCCTTGCTCCAACTACATAACTAAAACTACTAAAGAAAAGATACAAGTGGAGGAAGAGAGAGGCTCTTGTTGTGGTGTGTGTTTCTAGGAGGGGGAATGGCCCTCCTTTTATAGGTGAGGTGGAGGGGGCTCTTTGGAAAAGAGCCATCCCTACATGGAAGGGACCAAACCGACCTCAAAGAGGCGGTTTCACACCTTCCATGTTGGAAGCACCAAAGCAGATTTGGCCTTGGATCATCGTCATGGACCGACCGACCAAAGCCGGGCCCATTTGGCGCCAGGACAGGCGCGCTCGCGCCCAGTTGGGGCCCGCTGGGCCTCTCGCTTTCGCCACCAGTGTGTGGGCCTTTCACTGGCTTCGAATCGGCTGGTCATTTGCCCAAATCGGAGTTCGTATGAATCCGTGGCGTCCAAATTACCGAGACATGGTCCTGGAGCCCAAGATAGAATTGGTCTAGACTTTGGCCCTTCTTCTCATGGGTTCATCTTGGACACTTGTACCCATGGTTGGATCTCCGGACTCGGTAAGAGGGTTTGGCCTAGTTTGGTCTAGATTTGACATTTGCTCTCCCTCTTTGGCTTGACGCTTTTCCGAAAGGCGCATTTCTTTATACAATCCCATGCACTTGATGTATATTTCTGCAAAGTGTTACAACTTCCAAGTACATGTGGAATTGGGTTAGTAGTAATGATATATGTGCAATGAAATAATTATTTCCCCCATAATGACCTATAGTTGGCGGGTAGAAATCTGAGTTAAGGACCGCCAACAGTTGTTATCCCGGTATATCGTGTGATCTGATATTCTCAGGAGTTAAAGTCTCCGTGTCTATCAGTGATCTAGGTCCCAGCTGGGTATAAAAATGGATTCGAATCGCCGTTGCTTCTCGGAGAGGAAGACTCGATCGTTGATCATCATCGTAGTAACAACTTAAAGATGATAAGGAATCAGTTTGGAATTGGTTGATAAACTTGAGTTTGAGTAAGACCACTTTTCTTTCTGTTGATAACTAATGATGAGTTAAAACTTGTTCTACAAGAGCTTTTCTGCAAAAGTCTTTGTCTCTTGCGAGCCTTACCTTGTCCCACTAGCCTGCATTCCTGAGTCTTCACCCCTCTTTTTCGTCGGGTAAGTCTTGTTGAGTACTCCCGTACTCAGGGTTTGTTGAACCCCTGTTGCAGGTGCTGACAGTAGCTCCTAGCCAGGATTGTGTTGCTGGGCTCGACATGATTTGGTTGCCTCTCGCAACTTAGGTGTCCTACCTAAGTTGTCTTCTATGGCTCTACTCTACTTCCGCAATTTGAGATAAGTTTGCAAAAAGTTAACTTATTCATTATTTGTAAAAGTAATGTTATTATTCTTCCGCACTCGATAAATATTTTATAACAAATGTTGTAATGTTGTAGTTACTCCATTGTTGATCCCGGGTATGAGTGTAATTGTGGTTTAATCGGTGTTCGTTCAGGACATCGACAGGGCTTCATAAGTCATATGGAACACATGCATAGTAATCTGAGGTCTGTTAAGATGAGGATTAGTGCATGTGAGCCACATTACTTAGGAGGTTCTGCCACATAATATCACCAATGACACTATCAATTGGGTGATCTCTTGCAACATGTTGTGGTTGTAGCACTTGCACTTGATTGCTTGAGCTTGGTTGATCACTTGACTTGTCTTCATTGGATGAACTAGCACCATGATCTTGTACTTGAGCATTGCTAGCTTGTCTCAATGGAGAATTTAGCACTTCATCTTTATCATCTTGCACATCAATCACTTGCTTTGCTCTAATGTCCCCAATGTTCATGTTCTTCATTGCTTCAACCAATTGAGTTCCACCAACATCTTCTAGATTCTCATCTTCATCTTGTGAACCATTGGTTTCATCAAATTGCACATCATGGACTTCCTCTCTAATGCCACTTGAGTTGTTCCAAACTCTATAAGCCTTGCTTGTAGTTGAATAACCAAGTAGGAACCCTTCATCACATCTCTTTTCAAACTTCCCCAATCTAGTGCCCTTTCTCAAGATATAGCATTTGCAACCAAACACTCTAAAATAGCCAATGTTGGGCTTTCTTCCATGAAGTAACTCATATGGTGTCTTCTCTAGCAAAGTATGACAATAGAGCCTATTGATTTAGTAGCATACCGTGTTGATTGCTTCATCCCAAAATGATTGACTAACATTGTACTCATGAAGCATTGATCTAGCCATATCAAGCAATGTTCTATTCTTCCTCTCAACTAGGCCATTTGATTGTGGAGTGTATTTGGCCGAGAATTGATGACCAATGCCATAGTGATCATACAATTCTTCCATTCTTGTATTCTTGAATTCACTCCCATTGTCACTTCTCACTTTCTTGATTCTCATGTCAAACTCATTGTGAAATCTAGTGAGAAAGGTCTTGAAGGTGTCATACACTTCACTCTTGTCATACACTTCACGCCTCATCCTCCAACTCTCTCTGGCTTTTGGATCTGGTTTTCCTCTTTGTTTATTTTTCTAATTTTTTGTGTTTCATTTCCACGCCCTTGTTGTTTCTAGGGTGTTTGCTATTTTGTTTCAAATGTTCTTTCTCTTAAATGTTTCTTTTTTCTGTTTTCGCTCGTTTCAAATGTTTTGTTCCTCTTGTTTCTTTTTTTTTTCTCGTGTTTGTTTCACATCACCTCGCCCGTGTTGCATTTGGTTAGCGTTGCGCTTGTTTGAGTTTTTTCTTGTTTCAAAATTTATATTCATTTTGTTTCTTTTTCGTTGTAACATTTGTTTCAATTTTTTTTCATGATTTAGTGTTGCACGCAAGACAACACAAGGGTCTTTTTTGCGGTAGGGGTTAGGTGTTTCAAGGGTTTTTGATTGTTGTTTCAAATTTCATGTTCTCGGTGTTTCAAATCTGTTGTTTCTTTTGTTTCCTTTTTTTGGTTTGTTTCATTATCTGATTTTGTTTTCATTTTTCATTTTGTTCTATGTTTCATTTTCATTTTGTTCTATGTTTCATTTTCATTTTCAGTTTGTTTCTTTTGTTTTTGTTTTTCGATGCTCAATGGCCATGTTGGCGTCGGCTTTTTCCAGAGCACATGGCGGACATGTCGGGACGGCGGCGCGCGGCGGCGGCGGCCGTGGGGGTTGGGTGTCGCGGCGGGGAGGGCGGGTATGTGTGGGAGTTGCTGCGGTGCGGGGGGCGCCCGTGCATGCACGCGTGTGTACTGCGCGCGGGGCGGGGGTGTGTGTGGCGAGATGGGCCGGGCCCTAGCGCTGGTCGTTCGAACGTTGAACGTTCGAGCGCTAGTTCGACCCTTAATTTTGGTTTTGTGGGAGCTGCATGTCCAGGGAGCCGAACAAGTGTGGTTGCATCTAATGGGCCTGGTTGGACCTCTGGTCCAGGATTCCAAACAGGCCCTGCATGGCCTCACCTCTCGAGCTTGTTGAATCCCATTCCCCCAAGGCTAGCGGCTCGCCGTCGCCAACCGACCAAAATCACCAAACCCTTGCCGCCGCCGGGGTCCGATCAGACCGAGCGGAGCGGGATGCTGCTGCCGGCGCTGCCGCCGGGGTCCGATCAGACTGAGGGGAGCAGGATGCCGCAGCTGGCGCTGCCGCCCGACCTCATCGACGAGATCATCCTCCGCTACCCTCCCGAAGAACCAGAGCTTCTCGTTCGCGCCTGCCTCGTCTGCAAGCGCTGGTGCCGCCTCATTTCTGACCCCGCCTTCCGCCGCCGATTCCGCGAGCTCCACCGCGCGCCCCCGATGCAGGGCGTCTTCTACACCCGCTAATTGGTATCCTCCTTCGTTCCTACCTCCTCCGTCCCTGTCCCTCACGCCATGCGCGGCGATTGGCGCGCGATCGACTCCCGCCACGGCCACGTCGTCCTCCACACTTTCCGCTGGGGGAACGACCTCCCGACATGGTCGGCGGGTGACCTCCTTGCCTGGGACCCCATCACGGACGAGCAGTGGACGCTGCCCAAGCTACCGGTTCAACTTTTTTTCCATCTACCGTGCTGCTGGACCGCCGCGGTGCGCTGTGCTGCGGCAGATGGCATCTGCGACCACATCGACTGCCACAGCGGAGGCTCCTTCCTCGTTGTCTTCGTGTGCACTGCCCCCAGGGAGACATTCACCTGTGTCTACTCATCAGAGACTGGTTTGTGGAGCGAACCGAGCTCTGCTAAGATCCGCCATGCCTGGGTCCGTTTCTCCCCTAGCGTCCTTGTGAGCAATACACTCTACTTCATCTCTAATCACTGGCGGAGGAGCAAGAAGATTCTGGAACATGATAGAGAAATTTTGAAATATGACCCGGTATTTGCGTGCCCCTTGAAACTTGACCCGGAATTCGTAAACCTTTAGAAATATGACCCAGATCGCGCGAATTGTTTGGAAATTTAGTCTTTTCAGGATCTACTCCATTTTAGTACTTCCAGGGGGCTGTTTGCAATGTTTGAGGCATGTAAAAAGACATCTATGCCCCTCTCTCATTCTAGATAGCACTAAAACAATCCTCTCTCAGTCATTGACGTGTGGACCCCATGCGTCATCTTCTTCTTCAAGCTCCAGCCATCTTCCTTGTTCATCTACTATCCCTCCACCGTCCAATAGGGGAGTTCCAGAGTGCTGCACGCCCGTGCACCCGCCTGGGGCGGCGGCTGCTCCACGCCCGCGCTCCCGCATTGGCGGCTGCGCCCGCCAGATCGCGCGCCCCTGGGGCTGTGGTGGCAGCTCGGGGAGCCGCGAATGGATGAGAGGCACGCGCCGCGAGCCGGAGCTGTGGAGGAGTGACGCCGCTAAATTTAGTCGCCGTGCCATGCGAGTGGCGTGGAGGAGCGACGCGCCACGCCATGGGAGTGGGGTGGAGGAGTGACACCGCTAAATTTAGACGCCGCACCATGCGAGTGGAGTGGAGGAGCGACGCGCGCGTCCCGGTGTAAGGTCCTAGATGGCTAGAGGGGGGGTGAATAGCCTATAAAAATTTCTACAAACTCACTAAGCAAACTTCGTTAGATACACAAACGGCGGAAAGCAAGTTTTGCTTAGCCTACTAGATGTTGCAAGCCTCCTATCCAAACAATTCTAGTAGGTGATCACTAGCACAAACAATAGCTACCACTAGTGATCAAGAGTTCTACCCACGGGATTTAATCTACACAAGGAGTGGTTCCCGACCGACCACACAAGCAATTCTACCCACGGGATTTAGTCTACACAAGTTGTGGTTCCCGACCGACCACGCAAGCAATTCTACTTTGCAAGAAAGTAATCAAAGTAATACAAGAGAGGGTAGGAGCGTGTTATACCAACGCGTAGAGTCGAGGTTGCCAATCACCAATAAGATGAACAATCAATCACAATCGGCAACACACAAAGGATGATGACCAACCACCGGGAGACAAGATGAACACAATGATTTATCCCCGGATGTTCACTTGGGCACCGCCAAGCTACGTCACCCGTTGTGTCGACCAACACCTAGATGGTTCCTCGGTGTGACCCTCAAGTCACTAGCCCCTCAAGGCTCGCCCCGCAAGGCACCACAAGACACCACTCTCAAGCGAGGTACTCAACGACACGCGCAATCCACTAGGATGCTCTTCGTGATCCCCACGAGGTGAGCTCAAACCTCTCACAAGCAACCGGAGGTGGCCAAGAACAATCACCTTCTCTTGCCAACGCCTCCAACAATCTCCAAGCCGGCTAGGAGCGGTACTCTCCAAGAGTAACAAGAAATCCACCGCGAAACCACCCACAAGTGCCACTAGAATGCTCTCAAGCAATGCAATGCACTAGGTGATTCACTCAATCTCTCTTAGGATGAACAACCAAGCAAGGGAGAAGAGTGGGAGAGAGTCTCTTAGCTCATAGAATGCACAAGGGATGAGAAATGGCCAAGAGGCCTCCCCAAGGGCCGGCCACCTTCTATTTATAACCCCTCAAACAAATGTGACCGTTACCTCCTCGAGGCCGAGCAAAGACGCGCCGGACGCTGTCAAGCCGCAAATCGCCGGACGCGTCCGGCGCTTCTTCCTCGCGCGAGCCAAGTCGACCGTTGGCTCCGCGTTCAATCTCGTCCCGCCACGTGTGCGTCCGGCGCGCGGCGGCTGGCGCGCCATCGCGCCCGGCGCCAAGGCCCGGTTCCTGTAGCCGCGCCGGAACTTTCGTTCGGGCGTCCGGCGCGCGCGCGCGTCCGGCGCTTTCGCCGCCCCCCGCCGGGCCATGCCGAGGCTCAGCACTCGCCGGACTCAGCACAGTGATTTGCCCGCGTCCGCCGCGTGCGTCCGCCGTGAGTCCGCCGCTTCGACCATGTCAGCCATCAGCACATGTCAAGACACAATGCGCCGGACGCGTCCGGCGCCTGCCCAAGGCGCGTCCGGCGCCTCCTGCAGATGCTGCCTTTCGCCGTGTCGTCGATCCAAGTTCTCAGACATGCTATCCAACAAGTATACCAACTTGAACAACAGAGATAGCATGATTTCAACCAAATTTTGCATCCGGCGCAATAGAAAATATGCATCCATTTTTCCCGAAAGCGCCGAATCCCGCCGAGCCTGACCCAAACCCATCTCTACCCTGCAAACCACAGCGCACCAACACGCCACCTTTGTAAATGTGCCAACACCACCAAGTGTACATCTCCATGAGCTTGTGTGTTAGCTTTTCACAAACATTTCCCAAAGGTTAGGTTAGCTCACTAGGCCCTACATGCAATGCACTACATGAATTCACCTAGTGGCACCCGTGCGTCGAATAGCCGATAAGACTTCCCCTCTTAATAGTGCGGCTATCGATCCTAAACCACTCACACCCTCTATGGTGTCTTGAGTGCAAAACAAAATGGCCCTATCGGTTATACCTTTGCCTTGAGCCCATTTTGTTCCTCCAAATGATATGAACACTTCACACCATCATGTGACCGTCTCGATCCATCGACCTCGACTTCACTTGCCCTTCACCGTGCATCGGTCCATCGGTGCCTAGTCTTGCCCGAGCTTCACCATCGCATGGTCCTTCACTCCCAAGCCTCAACTAGCCCTTCACCTTCAACACCGGTCCATGGAACCAAACATCGTCTTGATCTTCATCTTTGATCACATGACATGTGTCATGCTTCATATGCAATAAGCTCATCATGTGGACAACCTTTCTCTAAATCAACCACTTAGATAAACAAGGTTAGTCCTAGGTTTCATCAATTAGCCAAAACCAAACTAGGGACTTTCAATCTCCCCCTTTTTGGTAATTGATGACAACCTCAACAAAGATGATTTTATAATAAAGATTTTGAACTTGTCATACTTGTCCAATCATTAAGCTCACAAGAAGAATTTTGGACAACTATAGCAAGTTCGGTTTTGGTAGTATTGCTCCCCCTACATATGTGCATAGAGTTTGGATTTGAAGCTTTGCACATATGCATGGATAGAAGTGTGGGGAGAGTAATTCTACCAAAATGATGCTAAGGTGTAAGAAATGGACCTTTGAAGCGTGATACCAATCGGAGTTGCAATAAACACCATCCTTAGCACCATGAAGTAACTAGACACCCATCAAAAACTCAAGAACCTCATGAGATCAACATTATAAGCAAAGTTCTTGAACCACTTGTAAAGTAAGGGAGTTTAGTTACAACCTATGCATGCTAGTAGATCATTTCATCAATCAAATCCTATACTAGCATTGCACCACACACGCAAGGAGACACCACTTGTATAAAACTTTGAAACTAGGTGCCATGAGCAAGTCATATGAAAATGCACAAACAAATGCAACATCTTTGTTCATGAGCTTGCTCCCCCTTCTTGTGTGCATCAAAATTTTATTTACCCCTTTATCATGTTCAATCCCTTTATCATGTTCAATCATCTTTTTCTCTCCCCCTTTGTCAACAATTGCCCAAAAATGGGATCAAATTGTGGAGAGAAAAGGACTTTGATGGAGTAAACAAAACTTTAGTCAAATTTGGTTCAATCTAGACCACTTGCCAAAGATATTTAATTCGGTTTGAACCAAAGACAAGCTTCTTCACACCTCATGACAAGGGTTATCTTGCCCATGTTGAATTAAACACTTGTAGCAAATATTCTAGATTCAACACTAGGATTGCAAGCCCACAAACATGTCATATGTCACCACTAGATCAAGCAAAATATAGAAGCAATAGTGGTAAACATATATACATCAAACACATTTGATTTATCATGAATGCTCCAAATGCACCTTGTATGTCTACATGTGCTACCACAAGTATAATCCTAAGCATGAATGACATGTCAACCAATGGTACCTTGCTTTGTCGAAGGAGAGGCATGTCAAGTAGTGGTGGGGTGCATTCAACACATGTTTGAGAAGTCAAGAATGTTCAATTCATTCCTTAGCTTGCAAAACCTTCTTTCATCAAGTGGCTTGGTGAGAATGTCGGCAAGTTGATCATCGGTGCCCATACTTTCAATGGAAATGTCACCCTTTTGTTGATGATCTCTTATGAAGTGATGCCTTATGTCAATGTGCTTTGTTCTTCCATGTTGAACCGGGTTTTGTGTCATCTTGATTGCACTTTCATTGTCACAAAACAATGGCACATTCTTGAAGTTGATGCCATAATCCTTCAAAGTTGACTTCATCCAAAGCAATTGTGCACAACAACTCCCCGCACTATCATATTCGGCTTCGGCGGTAGAGATTGCCACACTATTTTGTTTCTTTGAGGACCATGACACAAGTGATCTTCCAAGAAGTTGACATGTACCACTTGTGCTCTTTCTATTGATCTTGCAACCACCATAGTCGGAGTCCGAATATCCAATCAATTCAAACTTTGACCCCTTGGGATACCACAATCCAACATCTCTTGTTTGCTTCAAGTACCTCAATATTCTCTTTGCGGCCGTGAGATGACTCTCTCTAGGTGAGGCTTGATATCTAGCACACATGCAAACACTAAATATGACATCCGGCCTTGATGTGGTGACATAGAGTAGGCTTCCAATCAAAGACCGATATTCCTTTTGATTCACCATATTGCCATCAAAATCACTATCAAGATTCCCATTAGTGCCCATTGGAGTTGAGATTGGCTTTGCATCTTGCATCCCAAACTTCTTCAACATGTCCCTTATCTATTTCCCTTGACTCACAAATGGCTCATTCTTCAATTGCTTGACTTGAAGATCAAGGAAATAGCTAAGTTCACCAATCATGGACATCTCAAACTCTTTTGCCATCATTTCACCAAATTCTTCACAATATGCTTGATTGGTTGATCCAAAGATGATATCATCAACATAGATTTGCACAATGAAGAGATCATTACCAATCTTCTTGGTGAATAGAGTAGTATCAACCTTGCCCATAATGAACCCCTTGGAGTGAAGAAAAGTCTTCAATCTCTCATACCATGCTCTAGGTGCTTGCTTCAAGCCATACAAGGCTTTCTTCAACTTGTACATATGGTTGGGCTTCTTCTCATCTTCAAAACCGGGAGGTTGCTCAACATATACTAGCTCATTGATGATCCCATTGAGAAATGCACTCTTGACATCCATTTGATATAACTTGATATTGTGGGCACATGCATAAGCCAATAGAATCCTTATTGCCTCCAATCTTGCCACGGGAGCATATGTTTCATCATAGTCAAGACCTTCAACTTGAGTATAGCCTTGTGCAACTAGCCTTGCTTTGTTTCTAATCACAACACCATCTTGATCTTGCTTGTTCTTGAAAACCCATTTGGTTCCAATGACATTGTGATCCTCCGGCCTCTCAACTAACTCCCACACATCATTTCTTATGAAGTTGTTGAGCTCTTCTTGCATTGCCATGATCCAGTCGGCATCATCCAAAGCTTCCTCAATCTTCTTTGGCTCTTTAGTTGACACAAATGATGCATACTCACAAATCATAGCTACTCTTGATCTTGTTTGCACACCACTTCTAATATCACCAATAACACTATCAATTGGATGATCTCTTGCAACATGTTGTGGTTGTAGCACTTGCACTTGATTGCTTGAGCTTGGTTGATCACTTGACTTGTCTTCATTTGATGAATTAGCACCATGATCTTGCACTTGAGCATTGCTAGCTTGTCTCAATGGAGAGTTGAGCACTTCATCTTTATCATCTTGCACATCAATCACTTGCTTTGCTCTTATGTCACCAATGTCCATGTTCTTCATAGCTTCAACCAATTGAGTTCCACCAACATCTTCTAGGTTCTCATCTTCATCTTGTGACCCATTGGTTTCATCAAATTGCACATCATGGACTTCCTCTAGAATGCCACTTGAGTTGTTCCAAACTCTATATGCCTTGCTTGTAGTTGAGTAACCGAGTAGGAACCCTTCATCACATCTCTTTTCAAACTTCCCCAATCTAGTGCCCTTTCTCAAGATGTAGCATTTGCAACCAAATACTCTAAAATAGCCGATGTTGGGCTTTCTTCCATGAAGTAACTCATATGGGGTCTTCTCTAGCAAAGTATGACAATAGAGCCTATTGATGTAGTAACATGCCATGTTGATTGCTTCATCCCAAAATGATTGACTAACATTGTACTCATGAAGCATTGATCTAGCCATATCAAGCAATGTTCTATTCTTCCTCTCAACTAGGCCATTTGATTGTGGAGTGTACTTGGCCGAGAATTGATGACCAATGCCATAGTGATCACACAATTCTTCCATTCTTGTATTCTTGAACTCACTCCCATTGTCACTTCTCACTTTCTTGATTCTCATGTCAAACTCATTGTGAACTCTAGTGAGAAAGGTCTTGAAGGTGTCATACACTTCACTCTTGTCACTAAGGAAGAATACCCATGTGAATCTTGTGAAGTCATCCACTATGACAAACCCATACTTGTTGCCACCAATACTTGTGTATGTAGTTGGGCCAAATAGATCCATGTGCAACAACTCAAATGCCTTGCATGTGCTCATTATGCTCTTCTTTGGATGTGAGCTTCCAACTTGCTTCCGGCTTGACATGCACTACACAACTTGTCCTTCTCAAATACAACATCTTTCAATCCTTCAACAAGATTGTGTTGTGTGAGCTTCTTCAATTGTTTCATGCCAACATGCCCAAGCCTTCTATGCCAAAGCCAACCCAAACTTGATTTTGATATCAAACATGTTGTCAAAGAAGCTTCACTAGTGTTGAAATCAACAAGATAGATATTCTCATATCTAAAGCCTTTGAACACCAAGTTGGAGCCATCAAGAGAAACTAACTCAACATCATTTGCTCCAAAGATGCACTTGTAGCCTAGATCACAAATTTGTGCCACCGAGAGAAGATTGAAATCCAAGCTTTCAACTAGCATCACATTGGAGATACTCATGTCATTTGATATTGCAATCTTGCCCAAACCAACAACCTTGCCTTTCTTGTTATTGCCGAAAGTAATTGACCCAATGCCACTATCATTCTTCTCAATTGAATCAAATATTCTTGATGTGCCGGTCATGTGTTGAGAACACCCACTATCAATAATCCAATGCCTTCCTCCGGCTTTATAATTCACCTACAAGCAAATCAATGAAGCTTAGGTACCCATTTTTGCTTGGGTCCTTGTAGGTTAGTGACTAAGCTCTTTGGTACCCAAATTGCCTTCTTCTTTGGGCCAACAATGGGTGTACCAACAAACTTAGCTTGCACACCTTTCACACCCTTGGTAAGCATATAACAAGAATCAAAAGGTATAGCATTGTCAAGTTTCTTGTTTTGTTGCTTCTTGTTGCAATTTTGCTCTAGGTGCCCAACTTGCTTGCATCTATAGCAAAACCGACCATTGCTCTTCACAAAGCTAAGGTTTGGAGTTGCAAAGGCCGACTTGCCCTTCTTGGGGTTATAGCCCAATCCCTCTTTGTTAAGAGAGAACCTTTGGCTACCCAAGCACTTTAGCAAGCGGGCCTCACCACCATAGGCTTTGCCTAAGGCATGAGTGAGCTCATCCACCTCCTTCTTGAGGGTCTCATTCTCTACCATTAGTGTAGCATCACAAGTGAAGCCATCACTAGTAGTGGAGATAGAGTCGGTGGTGGTGGTGGATGATGTGCTACAAGAAGGGTTAGCATTTGTCATGATGATAGGTTGATAAAATGACTCATCAATGATGTCACAAGTAAGGCCTATATCACATGATGCAACCACCACTTTCTTTGCTTGTTGCTCAAGTAGAAGTGAGTGAGCCTTTTCAAACTTAGAATGAGCATCACCAAGTTTCTCATGGTCTACCACTAGACACTCATGAGTGGTCATAAGCTCACCTAGGGCTTTCTCAAGTATTGCTACTTTCATTGAGAGCTTCTTGCACTCCTTTTCCTTGGCAATAGCTATATCTCTAGTTTCTTGCATCAAGTCATATAATTGATCCTTAGAAGGTTCATCATCATCATCAACATTATCAACATCGTGAGCATATTCCATCTCACTATCATCGTCACTATCATCATATTGTACCTTGGTTTCCTTGGCCATGAAGCACGATGGTGATGAAGAAAATAGTGAAGACTTCTTGTTGATGGCGATGGAAGCCATAGCCTTGTTGCTTGTATCTTCATCTTCATCATCATTGTCACTTTCCCAAGTGACCACAAATGCACCATTCTTGCCCTTCTTGAGTGTCATCTTGGCCTCATGCTTCTTCTTCTCAAACTTGCCCTTGATGTAGTTTTTCTTCTTCTCATATGGGCATTCGGCTTGTAGATGCTCGGTGCTATCACAATTGAAGCACTTTCTTGGTTGCTCTTGCTTCTTGAAGTTGTTTCTCTTGAAGCCTCTTCTCTTGATGAACATGTGTCCCATCTTCTTCACCACAAGAGCAAGTGCCTCATCATCAATCTCAAAGTCACCATCTTCCTCATTGGTTTCTTCTTCTTCAAAGATTGGTGCTTTGCCCTTGGAGGATGTGGCTTGGAATGCCACGGTCTTCTTCTTCTTCTCCTCTTCTACCTTCTCATCATCTTGATCAAATTTGTCATATGTCAAGACTTCACCAAGCAAATCATTTGGCTTCTTATTCTCAAGCCCATCTCTTTGTAGCATTAGCTTCAACATCTTGAAGCTCTTCGGCAAGCAAATCAAGAACTTGTGACAAAAGTCTTCGTCTTTTGTCTTGTGCCCCAAACTCTTGAGATCATTCACAATCACTTGTAGACGATGAAACATTTCAATGATAGTTTCATCCTCCTTCTTCTTGAAGTTCTCGAACTCACTCTTGAGTCCATATAGCTTGGCACTCTTCACAACCTTGGTGCCCTCATAGGTCTCACCCAACCTAGTCCACACTTCACTTGCAAGCTCCAAATCCTTGATTCCCTCAAACACCTTTGTATCAATGCCATTGTATAGGGTGTTGAGAGCCATTCTATTGCATGTGATGTTGGATTTGTCCTCATCGGTGAGATGATCATTATCAAGAATAGCATAGTCATGCAATGTAACTTGCAAGACTCTCTCTTGTATTGAACCAAGATACATGATCATCTTTCTCTTCCAATGATCAAAGGAACTAACTCCATCAAACATAGGCGGTTTGCCCCCAACATGGTTGAACACGATTTGAGCCATCTTAACACCGTAGGATGTTAAGCCTTGCACTAAAACGGTGACCTCGGCTCCGATACCACTTGTAAGGTCCTAGATGGCTAGAGGGGGGTGAATAGCCTATAAAAATTTCTACAAACTCACTAAGCAAACTTCGTTAGATACACAAACGGCGGAAAGCAAGTTTTGCTTAGCCTACTAGATGTTGCAAGCCTCCTATCCAAACAATTCTAGTAGGTGATCACTAGCACAAACAATAGCTACCACTAGTGATCAAGAGTTCTACCCACGGGATTTAATCTACACAAGGAGTGGTTCCCGACCGACCACACAAGCAATTCTACCCACGGGATTTAGTCTACACAAGTTGTGGTTCCCGACCGACCACGCAAGCAATTCTACTTTGCAAGAAAGTAATCAAAGTAATACAAGAGAGGGTAGGAGCGTGTTATACCAACGCCAGAGTCGAGGTTGCCAATCACCAATAAGATGAACAATCAATCACAATCGGCAACACACAAAGGATGATGACCAACCACCGGAGACAAGATGAACACAATGATTTATCCCCGGATGTTCACTTGGGCACCGCCAAGCTACGTCACCCGTTGTGTCGACCAACACCTAGATGGTTCCTCGGTGTGACCCTCAAGTCACTAGCCCTCAAGGCTCGCCCGCAAGGCACCACAAGACACCACTCTCAAGCGAGGTACTCAACGACACGCGCAATCCACTAGGATGCTCTTCGTGATCCCCACGAGGCGAGCTCAAACCTCTCACAAGCAACCGGAGGTGGCCAAGAACAATCACCTTCTCTTGCCAACGCCTCCAACAATCTCCAAGCCGGCTAGGAGCGGTACTCTCCAAGAGTAACAAGAAATCCACCTATTAAACCACCCACAAGTGCCACTAGAATGCTCTCAAGCAATGCAATGCACTAGGTGATTCACTCAATCTCTCTTAGGATGAACAACCAAGCAAGGAGAAGAGTGGGAGAGAGTCTCTTAGCTCATAGAATGCACAAGGGATGAGAAATGGCCAAGAGGCCTCCCCAAGGGCCGGCCACTTTCTATTTATAACCCCTCAAACAAATGTGACCGTTACCTCCTCGGAGGCCGAGCAAAGACGCCGGGACGCGCTCGCGTAAATCGCGGACGCTGGCCCGGCGCTTTCTTCCGCGCGAGCCAAGTCGACCGTTGGCTCCGCTCAATCTCGGGTCTCCCGCCACGTGTGCGTCCGG